>PVJI01001385.1:0-184533 GCA_004026765.1 Micronycteris hirsuta
GGAAGGGCAGAGAAAGTGCTTTGCAGATAAGGTCAAGTTCAAGAAGTTCATCACCACCCAGCCTTTATTGTATGAAATGTTGAAGGGAGTTATATGAGGTATGGAGGAATATCAACAGGGGAGTGGTAGGGGGAGAGGGTGGGAATGGGGCACAGAACAAGTAGCATAAATGGGAGGTAGACGACAGACAGGGGGAGGTTAGAACAGTATAGGAAGTACAGGAGCAGAAGGACTTATGTGTATGACCTATGGACAAAACTAAAGGGAGGGGAAAGGGGGGTAAGGGGGAGGGGGGAAAGAAGGGGGGAAATGGGGCAACTGTAACAGCATAATCAATAAAATATAGTTAAAAAAAGAAAAAAAAAAAGAAAAGAATCTAAAAAAACAATACAAAAGATGAATGAATCCAAAAGCTGGTTCTTTGAAAAGATAAACAAGATTGACAAACCTTTAACCAGACTCATCAAGAAAAAAAGAGTGCCCAAGTAAATAAAATCAGAAGCAAAAGAGGAGAAGTAACAACTGACACCAAAGAAATGCAAAGGATTGTTAAGAAAATGTTATGAACAGCTACATGCCAACAAACTGGACAACCTGGAAGAAATGAATAAATTCCTAGAAAAAAACCATCTTCTAAATTCAAAGCAGGAAGAATCAGAGAATCTGAATAGACAGATTATACCTGATGAAATGAAGCAGTAATCAAAAAACTCCTAACAAACAAAAGCCCTGGATGAGACGGCTTCACAGGTGAATTTAACCAACAATTCCAAGAAGATAACACCTCTCCTTCTCAAACTATTTCATAAAATTCAAGAGGAAGGAAGGCTTTCAAACTCATTTTATGAGGCCAGCATTATCCTAATTCCAAAACCAGATAAAGACACTATAAAGAAAGGAAATTATAGGCCAATATCCCTGATGAACATAGACACTAAAATCCTTAACAAAATATTAGCAAACTGAATACAGCAATGCATCTAAAAGATCATACACCATAATCAAGTGGGATTTATTCTGGGAATGCAAAGTTGGTACAGCATTCGCAAATCAATAAATGTGACTCACCATATAAACTAAATAAAGGATAAAAGCCACTTGATCATATCAATAGATGTAGAAAAAGCATATGATAAAATCTAGCACCATTTATGATCAAAATTCTCAGCAAAGTGGGAACTGAGGGAACATACCTAAGCATAATAAAGGCCATATATGACAAACCCACTGCCAGGATCATACTCAACGGGCAAAAACTACGCCTCTATGATCAGGAACTAGATAGGGATGTCCACTGTCACCTTTCTTATTCAACATAGTACTGGAAGTCCTAATCACAGTAATCAGACAAGAAGAAATCAAAGGCATCCAAATTGGAAAGGAAGAAGTAAAACTGTCATTATTTGCAGATGACACAGCACTGTACATAGAGAACCCCGAAGAGTCCACCAGGAAACTATTAGAACTGATAAATGAATTCCTCCAACTAGTAGGATACAAAATTAATATTCAGAGGTCAGTTGCATTTTTATATGCCAATAACAAACTAACAGAAAGGAAAATTATGAAAACAATCCCATTCACAATTGCTACAAAAATAATAAAATACCTAGGGCCAAACCTAATCCAGGATATAAAACACCTGTACTTGGAAAATAAGACCCTGAAGAAAGAAACTGAAGAAGATACAAATAAGTGAAAGCACATACTGTGTTCATGGATAGGATGAATTAACATCATTAAAATGTCCAAACTACTCAAAGCAATGTATTGATTCAGTGCAAGTCCTATCAAGATTCCAATGACATATTTTACAGATCTAGAACAAGTATTTCAAAAATTTATATGGAACCACAAAAGGCCCTGCATAGCAACAGCGATCCTGAGAAAGAAGAACAAAGTTTGGAGGAATCATACCACCTAAAATCAAAGTACACTATAAAGTCATAGTAATCAAAACAAATGGTATTGGCATAAAAACAGACACATAAATTAATGGAACAGAGAGCCCAGAAATAAACCCATACCTTTATAGTCAATTAATATTCAACGGAGGAAGCAAGCACATATAATAGGCCAAACAGTGTTTATTCAATAAATTGCATTGGGACAACTGGACTGATATGTGAAACAAAATGAAACTAGACCACCTTCTTACACCACGTATGAGAATCAATTTAAAATGGATCAAAGACTTCAATGTTAGACCTGAAACCGTAAAAGTAGTAGAAGAAAACATAGGCAGCAAAATCTTGGGTCATTGCTCATGGCAATAATTTATTGGATGTATCTCCCCAGGCAAGAGAAACAGAAGAAAAAATAAGTAAATGGGACTACATCAAAATAAAAAGTTTTTGCACAGTAAAGGAAATCATCAACAAAATAAAAAGACAACCCAGAGAATGGGAGAACATATTTACCAATACAAGGGTTAATATCTAAAACTTATAAAGAACTTACAAAACTCAACACCAAAGAACAAACAAGCCAAATAAAAAATGGGCAAAGGACCAGAATAGGCACTTCTCCAAAAAGGACATGCAGATGGCCAACAGACATATGAAAAAATGCTCAACATCACTATTCATCAGAGAGATGCAAATTAAAACCACAATGAGATATCATCTCACTCCTGTCAGAATGGCTACCATCAGTAAATCAACAAACAAGTGCTGGGGAGAATATGCAGAAAGGGAATGCAGACTGCTACAACCACTGTGGAAAGCAGTTGGAGATACCTCAAAAAATTAAAACTGGATCGGCCTTTTTTTTAAAAGATTTTATTTATTTATTTTTAGACAGAAGGGAAGGGAAGGAGAGGGACAGAAACATCAATGTGTGGTTGCCTCTCATGTGGCCCACACTGAGGACCTCGCCTGCAACCCAGGCATGCGCCCTGACTGGGAATCGAACCGGTGACCCTTTGGTTCACAGCCTGAGCTCAATCCACTGAGCTACACCAGCCAGGGTGAAACTGAATTTGCCTTTTGATCCAGTGATCCCACTTCTAGGAATATATCTGAAGGAACCCAAAACCCTAATTTGAAAGAACATAAGCGCCCCTATGTGCACTGCAGCATTTTTTACAATTGCCAAGATATGGAAGCAGCCCAAGTGTCCATCAGTAGATGAGTGGATAAAACAACCATGGGACATTTACACAATGGAATACTACTTGGCCATAAAAAAGAAGGTTTTACCCTTTGTGATGGTACGGATGAATCTGGAGAACATTATGCTAAGTGAAATAAACCAGCCTGAAACAGATAAATACCATACGATTTCACTCATATGTAGACTCTATGAACAAACTGAAGAAGGAAAATAAGGACAGACTCATACATGGAGAGCAGGATGACAGCTGGTGGGAGGTGGGAAGGGGAGGGTGGACGGATTGAGTAAAAAGGAGGAAGGACACATGGACGTGGACAACAGTGTGGTGATTGCCGGGGGGAGGGAGTATAAGGGGACTAAATGGTAATGAAAAAAACACAATACAGTTTAAAAAAAAAGACCCAGTGTTGGAGGGTTAGGGTAAACCACAAATGTGGAAACTACCCTTTTATTAGTACAATTGGGTACAATCTCTAAACATGCCAGGCAGACGGTTGAAGTTCAAAAGTTGAAGTTTCTCATCTAACTTGGATCAATAAAGCCCTCATTTGAGAGATTTATTCTTGATAATAAGTATTTCTCAAAGAAATGTACCACTTGACTAAGAACAAACAGTATTATTACCCATGTTATTACATACCGTAGATTTTAATCTTGGCAATATCCTGTAACTCTTTTAAACCCTTCCTGATTCCAAATCCGTTCACGATTTACCTGTTTTCAACTAAGAGCTTTGTTTTAGGGAACCAGTGTCTATGTGACCTGAAGTTCTTAGTTAGGATGGTCACTGTTCCATGGGTCACCGTGCCCACAGGCTATTTATACCCTCCCAGTCTTTCCCTGCCCAGCTCAAATTTCTCCTCTTTCCTAAGCCGTGGCTGCCCACCACAGCAACCTGTGCTGCTCAGTCTCCAACAGCAACAGTTACCTGCAGCTCACACCAGCACCTTTTCATGGCTATCCTGTTCTCCAGTTTTGGATTGCATACACATCTTCCTTAAAACTAGACTGTAAGCTCCTCATGAGAAGTAGCTTCTCCCAGCCATGGTGGCCAGGCAAGGTAAAAAAGATATTATTATCTTTTATTCTGATAATAATGGAAGGATTTTCATTCCTTTATATACTACACCTTCCACCCAAACTTGGGCAGTTAGTAGGTATTCTGAGATAATCTTTTTGACTTGCCAAATTCCCTAAATGCCAAGGGATTGGCACAGGTGGAAAAATCCAAGCCCTCTCAACTGAGGCAACTGGTGTGGCCTTTCTCCCCTTAAGTATCGCACACTAAAGTGTCACACACTAAAGACTCACACACTAAAGACTGACTAGAACATCTCTGTTAAAGATGGCCCCACGGGCGCAAAGACCGAAACCCTGGACAGGCTCTGTTGACACTTACAGTGCCATTCCTTCCGTCCTGCACTATTTTACTGGTGTGTTGATTCTGCCTGGACAGGGCCAGCATGGAGCTCATCAGTCAATCATTCCCCAACAGTCACCCTCGCACTCGTAAGGGTCCAGCAGCTGACACCACTGGGCATTGATCACAACCTAAGCAACACATGTTGCTGAATCAATCATAGATCAATCTATAATTGAAATGACACTCTTTGTACCCCCTGCTGCCAAACATATTAAACTGATGTATATGTCAGTGTCTCTACCTTCAAGCCAAGCTTAGGACGACTTAAACCCTAACTGAAACGGGAATGACCAAATTTAGATACCAAGATTTTTATTTATTTCATCACTCAAGGCATGTACTTCTTATACATGAGAGTCTTCTTGGGAAATCTGCCAACTCATATGCTGTATCGCTCCGATACTTAAAATCACACACATGGTCAGCAAGGGAGGGTGACCCCTGCTCAAGCAAAAAGTAAAACTCGCAGCCAAATTGCTAACAGACAGAGTCACCAGTAACCCCATTCCTTCTGCGGGTCCGTCTCGCACTTTTGCGAGCATTTGGAAAATGCACACCTTCTTCGAGAAACTTCACTTCCATCTGTTAGAAAACAATCTTCATATTCCCGATTTTGTTAGAACCAGCTACTTTAGTGCCATCTGCCAGGAAAATTGTCACAATAAATCTACAATGTCTGTGATGTAAATGCTGCTTCCTTAGAACTGGCACAACTATGCAGTGCGCAACCCATGCAGTAGCCCTGGCCAGTTGTTTGATAACTTCGGAATGTAAGAAGGCAGTGGGAGGAAGCCACGCTTTATTTCCCCTCTGTGCCTCAATTTCATCATATAAATTGGGAATAATAAGAGTTAGCTAACCTGGGTGTCTTAGCTATGACCAACTTTCCCATTAGAATGTAAAAGCAATGGTCCATAAAGGATTCAAAGAATAAGAAATGGATGAGCACATTACTTGATTATTGCATAAGAACTATATACATAAGATAGAGAGCTTGCATTTCCTTTGATTCCACAAATAAGATTCATCCAATAACATAATTTGGCTTTCATATACAAAAGAAAAGAGAGCTTGGGGTTATCTTGTAGCGATGGTGGGAACTGCAGCCCCCATTATACTCTTGCTAGGTTTCTGTGTGATGGAAGAAGCCCATGTTGGCAAAATAATTGATGAGAGCTAGCCGTTCATTCTTTGGAAATGAAAAAGAAAAAAACTCTGAAATTAACTGTCCTACATCAGGGTTTCTCAATCCCATTGCTCCTGTTTTGGGGCTGGAAACATCTTTGTCGTTGGGGCGTCCTGTGCATCTCATGGCAGCAGGTTCACCAGCATCGCTGCCTCGATGCACGAGATGCCAGGCGTGCTCCCCACCCCTCCACACTCACCCCGTCGTGACAACTGAAATGTCTTCAGACATTAGAAACCCCCTTGGGTTGAGGGGGAAGGGAGTGGGAAGGCAATAAAATTGTGCCTGGTTGAGAAACACTGGCCTACACTAAAATTTAAATCTATAGCCTTAGCATAATTTTGGGGAAATAGTAATCTATGAGCAAGCAGGCCTCCGAACAACAGAGACCTGGGCTTTGCTCTAAGTTCTGCAATGATCGTTTTATGACCTTAAAGACACGAGGCTTCTATTTCCTGTCATATAAATATACCCCAAACTCCGGCCTCTCATTTTCAGGACTCCCTCCTTCTGAGGGTACCGGGCTGGGGCTGGGAGAAAGGTGTTAGTGACTTCCGGTGCTGACCTCAGACATCACAGCTAAGGTAGCCTTTCTGCTCACTTTGTACCTGGCCACCTCCTGGGGTCTAGGGACTGCTATCTATCTTCTCCTGAATAATGGAGCTGTTACCACACAGGGCCAATATGAAATACAGCTGGCAACTCTCACCCTTAAAATAAAGATAAAAATAAAGATGCTGACCACCCTGCCATGGCTCCCACATACATATAAGCCCACAACTTCCAACAACCCAGCTATCTAAGACCAAGTCATCCAAAAAGGTTTAAACGTCAAAGATATGACAACACAGAAAACCTTGTAACAGGGTACTGGGTTTGAAGGATTCCAGAGTCAAACCCAGGTCATCCCAAACAGCTTTCCCTACCGAACATGGCCGGTCCCAGCTCCCAACCCACAAGAGGCTCTCAGCTGCCTCATTCCCACCACCTGGGAAAACCTTCGGCCCTCCGCTCTCTGCGAAGTCCAGGGCCAGCCCTTGCCTCAGGCCTGCTCCCTCTCTCCCCTCCAGCCCTCACTTTCCAAGGCTCCTTTACCCTCTGGGATGACTGACATGGAACTATAGACATGAAGTCTCCACCACCGCCCGCAGATGTTGGCCTTTACAGATACTTAAAAGACAATTTCTCTCAACAATTCATTTCCCTATGTCTGAGATATTGGATTTGGAAAAATCACTTGGGGTGGGGGTGGGGGGAGCTTTTACCAAGAATCTAAGCTGGCTGTAGCCACTGGACCCACCTTCATGGTGACCTGTGAGCATGAAGTCAAGTCAGGGTTCCAGTGATCTTCCCAAGGCCCATGAGATGTCCCTCGACAAGTGCTGAGCAATGACACGTATAACACACTTCTCGGGAATAAAAAATATTTTTTTAGAGACAGAGTACTATGGTCGAATGGTTGTATCCCTCTGCCCACCCCCCAAATTCACATGTCAAAACCCTAATCCCCAAGGTGAGGGTACTAGGAAGGGGGGACTGGGAGGTGATCAGGTCCTGCAGGTGAAGTCCTTAGGAATGGGATTAGGGCCTGTTGGGGAAAGCCCCAAAAGTCTAAATTCAGGATTGATTCTGAAGATCTGACATGTAGCCTATTCAAATATGTAAGGGATTTATTAGCAGAAACACATACATGGGCAAAGCAGCTGCTTGCTCCCAGGGGTGGCCGGCGGGGAATAAATTCACCCCTCCCAGGACAGGGTCTCTTTTTCATAGGGGTTCATAGTTAAACCACATGCTGGGCAGTCATTAGACCACCAGAGAAAACAATGCCTTTCTGTGTTAATAGATAACATTGGGCAGTTCTCCACACTCTATAGATTCATTAACCTTCTTTCTGGGGACATGAAGTTTATCTTTGGGCAGCATTCCTGTTTTCTGGGTAGTGGGCCAAGCCTGAGGCTACAGAGAGTTAAACAGTCACAGAGGGTTAAACAGAGTCTCCAGCATTTCCCAGGCGCCGTTACTGCTGGAGCCATAGTGCGCCTCTGGCTTCCCGTACAGTATATCGCTACGAAAGAAGCCCTCGAGTGTAAGCTCGCCCCTCCCACCATGTGGGGACACAGAGAGAAGGTGCCACTTATGAACCAGGAAGCCCTCACTGAACAGCTGTCTGCCAGTGCCACGATCCTGGACTTCTAGCCTCCAGACTGTGAGAAAGAAATTACTGTTACTTATAAACCACTCAGTCTGTGATACATTGTTAGAGCAACCCAACAGACTCAGAGTATTCTAAATCCATGATGGAAAAGAAGTATATTTTCTAACAGACAGTAAAACATATTCTAAAACAAGAGTAATTATAACCATGGAATTGGTGCTAGAAAAAAAAATAGTTCAAGCAATGGGACAGAAAAGATCAGAAATAGATCCATGTATTAGGGAATTAAGTACATGATGGCTCTCTGCAGAACGGGAGACTACTCAATATACGCTTGGAAAAAGATCAAAAATTAATTTTTTACCTCACATCATTAACCAAAAAAATCTGAGATCTAGGTTTAAAAGAAAAACAAAACAAAACAACAACGAAACTATAATGCATAAAGAAAAAATATTTTATGGCCTTGAGGAAGAGAAAGTCTTTTTATGCAAAACACGAAAAGCAAAAGGTCTCAAGGAAAAGTCTGATATATCCAAATTGAAAAAAAAAAGAATGTATGGTAAAAATGCCATAAACAAAGTTAAAAGAACAAAAGCAACAAGATGGAAAATTACATTACTTTCAGACAAAAGATCTAAATCCAGAATGTATAGAGAATTTCTACAAATCAATAAGAAGATCTAAAAATACCTATAACAAATCATCAAAGGATATTAACAGCAACATACAGAGTAAAAATACAATGAACATAAAGTGCTCGAAAATATATAGAAATGGTGAATATACAAAATAAACAGGACATTTTTACCATAATATTGGCAAAAATTAAAATGTCTGAGAATATTGAGTATTAATTAGGATGTGAGGAAATGGACACTCTGTTGCCAGTGGGAGTATAAATTATTCAGCTATTTAAGAAGACAATTTGGCAGAACTATTAAAATTTAAATTGCACATGGCTGGCAATTTTACTTTTGACTAGAAATACTCCCTCATATAGAAAAATAAAGATGTTGACCACCCTATTTTTTATAAAACCAGACACCTAAACGTCCATCAGTAAGATACAGATAAATATACTCTGGAACATTTTATGGAATAGTATGTTGCAGTTTAAAAGAATGAGGTATGTCCATATGTAGTGACATGTAATAGCATATGAAAAAAGAAAGTTGCAGGAAAATATCTACAAAATGGTCTGCTGCACCTGTCAATCTTATTTATGATCATGCAAGGCTTCTTTCTCAACCAGGAACAAAAAGAAAAAAAATACACACACGCATATCTCCACATAATGATGCAATTCATTTTAAAAAAACGCACAGCAATATCTACACCTGTAATGATAAATACATACAAGACAATGCATAGAAAGTGGTAGGAAAAAACGCCTTTAGACCTGGTGGTTATGGGAGTGACCTGGGGGCAGGGGAATGACACATTCGTATGTAATTTTTAGAATTCAGTATTCCTTCTTTTACAAAAAAAAAAACACAAAAAACTAAGCCTGGCTGGTGTAGCTCAGTGGATTGAGCACGGGCTGGGAACCAAGGGGTCCCGGTTCAATTCCCAGTCAAGGCACATGCCTGGGTTACAGGCCAGGTCCTCAGTAGGGGGCGTGTGAGGGGCAACTGGACATTGCTGTTTCTCTCCCTCTCTTTCTCCCTCCCTTCCCTTCTGTCTAAAAATAAATAAATAAATGTAAATTTTTCTCAGAAAAAAAGATTTGCAGAGACCCCACTGTGCTTACTATGAGGACAACTGTTTACATACATTGTCACGCAAAGGCAGTTTTGTGTCCACCCAGACTTTGGATTTTGCAGTTCCTTTTCAAAATGGAAAGGTTATAGAGGGTCTTTCCTGCACAATGGTGTGTTCGCCCTGCCCTGAAGCCCTCTTCTGGAGGAAGTTTTAGACAGAGGTCTCCACCAACTGATGCAGGGCGGCAGCCCAGTACAAAGGAAAGATCAGAGCTTTGGTTTCCTTTGTCAAAGAAGGATGTCCGTCAGCAGCAAACACATGAGCCCTCGTAGTGTCTGAGGGTCCGCCAGCTTCTGACTGGCTGCTGTTGTCTACATGATGCACTGCAACCAAAGTAATAATCACAGCGGACACGTACAACTGCCCACTGTGTGCCAGGCCCTATGCTGGGGCTCCATACCTAGAATCTCACTTAATCTGCACAACAATCTGAAGAGAAAAGTCTTAGTACCCATTTAACAGATGAGGAAACTGAGGTTCAGACGGATTAAGAAAGGTTCTCAAGCAAATGACTGAAGAACAATCTGAGCATTCTAATTAATGCCTGTTGTTCTCAAGCCTGTGCTCTGACCTCCACCCTGCACTATGTCATCAACCATATTACATGGTTAGTTTGGAGGGGTATGTGGGCCTTGCTCCAATTAGTATGTATATATTAATGCTAAATTTGTATTTATTTATACTTAGGTTAAGGGCTCAAAGTGATTCTAGAGAATGCTGAAGAGCAGCTATCTCTCCTCTTGTCTAACCCCTGAGAAGGAGCAGTGGTCAGGTCTGGGGCTGCCTCTGCCCCACTCCAGGGAACAGAGGCCTCGACTTGCAGCCTCAGAGTGGTCCCAGGGACCCCAAGTGATCAAAGTCACAGACGAATCTGCCAGGGGTTTCAAGGCAGCTTTTCCTCAAAATAATAACACATTTGCACTTTTCTGCTGCAGCCAGAATGCAAATTGCATGTTTTTGTAGTTAAATTTATTGAGTTCACGTTTATTCAGACCTGGCACATGGCTAGGGCCCTCTATTGAAAAGCCTGGAATTCCTATGTTCTTTCCTACTCCTGTTGCTACTGGGGGTCTTTCATTCCAGTCCCATTTGATCCAGCAACATGTGCGGGGACAGGGAGGAGGCAGGCAACCTTGTCTAACAAGGCCAGGGAGACAGCACACCTGCCCTCCAGATGCAAAGAGCTTATATAAAAGGGAACAACGTATGTAACAAATTTCCCCCCAAATTACAATTCTCAGAGAGTGGGTTAGAGAAATAAATCTAGAGAAAAGAGTGGCAGATGGGATAGATGGATTCAATTAAGGCAAAGAACATCAAACAATTCCGAGGTTGCCTCCTTTTAACGGAACATGTCATTTTCTCCTCGTGGCCTCCAGATGACTCCCAGCAAAAGTCTAGTGGGATGCAGGGTGTGTGCGCGGGGCCTCCAGCGGGAGTTCAATATCCTACAATGAGAGAGCTAATATTCCCTCTTCTCTTCTTTTCAATAATGTGGTAAAACAGCACATGAATCAGACTAAACCGGCCACATATTTGATGCACATTTCTACAGAGCCAGGTGTTATTCAAATTAAATAGGTATTTCCCATTGTCGCATTCACTGAACTGATTTCTTTATTTGGTCTATGGGAGAGTCTCCTTTTTAATTACACCAACCACTGTCATTTTTCTAAGAAAGACAATAAAACAATAAAAATATTTACACCCCTTTTATCTCCCTAAACATAAATCATGAGGGATAGGAGGTGTTATGCCTTTGCTAGATAGTTTTATCACATAGACATTATGCTAACATGCTTTAAAGTGTTGCTTTGCAGGTCAATTTATTCCTATTAAGAATGTATAAGATACTTGTTGTCACTAACAGTATTTGTAACTACTTACTATCAAAAGGAATTCATGTCTGCAATAATTTTGCAATATACATAGTTAACAGATAAGCATAGATGTGCATATAATAATATATATGCACCATGTTGACCTAAATACTACACTCGACTGACCTCAATTTTCATCTGAAGTGTGAAAGTCTAGTAGTTTGATGAGCAATGCTGTCTTTATTCCCTGGCTCCAAGCAGTGTCATTTAATTGACAGCCACGTTATTGTATTTACAAAGTGATAGGTGGGTTGTAGTTTCACAAAGATGGTATTATTATCTCTGTAGCAGTGGAGAACCTGCGGAAGACTTAGAATAGAGACTCTACAATTACACCACATAACTCTAACTGCAATAATGTATAGTTGTTCCGATTATCAGTTAAAATGGCAATGTAGCTGGTCTTTTTTTGCAGAGATGCTAAATCACGTTTAGATTCCAGCCCATTCTTTACTATGTTGCAGAGTGAAATCCTCTCAGCGAGAAGAGAATAATATTTAGGCTATCCTACCATCTTCAGGGCGTTGTGCAGAAATAACCTCTACTTGACTCAGCTAAGAGAGTAAACTAATGTTAAAATATCGAACCATTGCCTTGTTTCTCTGCAACTGAGGTGCCCTTCACTAAGGAAAAGTCACCTTTGATTTTTTGAGTGGTTTAAAGTGGCTCTAGGGAAGGAGGCAGAATTTTCTGGAAGATCAAATCACTGGCTCCAAGTCCCTGCATCACTGTGCGCACAGCTGGAGGCAGGCAGGGTGTGCCAACCACCAGTGTGATGGCCTCGATATCACAGCCTTGTTTCCAAAGTTAGTTATGACCCTGTCACTGGAGAATTCTTTCAACAAAGTAGTAATTGAGTTTAAATAGCAAAAACTTGAGTTTCCACGGGATAAAGACAAATTATAAAACTCAGACTATAGGAAATACTAGTGTAAACCTGTCCCACAAAGCTGGCAAAAAAAATTTCGGGGAAGATGATACACAATTCACAGGAGGCTCAAAAGAGGGACAAGAGAACTATGCTCTGACACTTCCTTTATTAAACTTATTTTTCTAGTAAGTTTTTTGTTATCCAATCACTTTATACTCAAGTCATTCTCTTGTAGTTATGCACTGCTATGCGACGTTACTCTAACACTTAACAACTTAAAATGACAAACATTAGACATCTCACAGTTTATGTGGGTCAAGAATACAGGCATGACTTAGCTGGGTGCCTGCACCTCAAGGTCTCTCACAGGTGTGGGCCAGCACTGTGGTCTAATCTCAAGGCTCAACTGCAGTAGGGTAAGCTTCCAAACTCACTCCCACGGCTGGCGACAGGATTCAGCACCTCACAGGCTACTGGACTAAGGGCCTCAGCTCCTTGCTGAGGATTAACCAGAGGCCTCCCTCAGTTTCTTGCCACCTGTGCCTCTCCCTAGGGCAGCTCACAACATGACAATGCTCTTTCTTAGAGCAAGCCAATGAGAGCAAGGCAGAAGCCGTTGTCTTTTTACAGCGTAACCTCAGAAGTGACATCTCATCAGTTTTTGCCAAATTCTGTTTGTTAGAAGCAAGTTATTAGGTGCAGCCACACTGAAGGTGAGGGCATCACACACGGGTATGAATACCAGGACATGGGGACCACTGGGGTCATCTCAGGAGCTGTCAATCACATCTTCCCTTGTATGCATGACAATAGAAGAATAAATGCCAAAGTGGAAGGCAAATCGGAAAGAAGTAGGAAAAGAGGAATATGTTCCAGGATCTCAGTATTTATGCCTTGCAGCTCTCGTTCTCCCAAAATCTAAGCATACAACATAGCATGGAATCCCTTATCCCTGTCATCTCTCCTCTCCTTCACGGGAACACGCGAGTTCAGGCCCTCGCTTCTCCACACTATCAGTCGTGCAGCACTACTTTCCTTACCCAGCTTCCACAGCGCAACACATCCTGGATTCCAGGCCGGAGTAATTTTCCTAAACCATGCTTTCTACTTATCTGTAAGCTGCAGAAAGCCCCTGTAGTGACTCCCCATTGTCAAACAAAACCCAGACTCTTTAGGCTACCACTCAGTGTCTTCCATAGTTTGACCCAGGCCTGACTATACAAACTCATCAGTAACCTAACAGTAACCTACTATCCCAGGCAAACCACACTCAAGACCTAAACACACCACATTTACACACAGCTTGAAGCCTCTGCGAACACTATCACTCCCCCTCCCTTGGCAAGACCCGTCTTCACCTTACCATTATAAATCCTTCCTAATTTCCAAGTTGCAAAGCAGATCTCATCTTCTCAGTTACATTTTCTGATCACCAAACTGGATTTCAGTTCCTCCTATGAGCAAGCACAGCTCTGTGAGACACACCATTTAGTGGCCTGGCCAGTCATCTGTCTTGTTTCCCAAGGAGTTGATATGTTTCATGCCTTCCTTCTTCCACAGAGACCACCAGACTATATCTCCTAGAGAGCTGGGCTGGATCTCACTTGTTTTCCTCTGCGGAGGGTTTCTAGTACATGACAGTGAATATTTGTTGAAAAGACGGATGGACAGATGGATGGACAGATAGATGGATGGGAGGGAGGGGGGAAGGAAGGAACGGTTAAGCACAAGGTCTAGTATCGTAAGAGGTCAGTAACTAATAAATATTTGTTAACACCACCAATCCTTAAAATGAAAATTCTCCACCAGCGTCACCTTGGCCACTTAGTGCTCCCTAAGTAGGAACCCTTCCAAACAGAACAAAGGCAAATGATATTTATCTGACTCTGACAAAATAAACAAGCCCATTCACACAAACAGCACAACGGACGACCACCGCCCACCCCAACGCCGGCTCTGAGGTAGAGGATGCCAAGTGGAGGGAAATGAGATGGCACAGTCAGGGCAGAACTCAAGAATAGAGCTACGTCAAGTCAGTGCGCTTCAGCCATGGGAAAACAAAAGTGGTAATAAAAGGGTGCTGGGGAAATAAAGGAAAAATGTATCTATTGCGGGGGAGTGTCCATGTTTTAGGTAAGTCTGAGTAAACAAAAGGATTTTTAAAAAGAGTGAGAGATACCAGGAGACCTTTTAAGGCCTTTATTGCCTACCTCTAAGGAGAGGGAGGAAATCTCAATCAAAGCATCAAACGTCCAAAATCCAGAGGAAATCTAACGCTTCCTATCCAGCTGGCTGGAAAATTTAAACCTAAAATGAATTCTCCCGAGAACCAGATTCCTGGCCGAAGGTTTCTTGCACTTGACCCAGCCATGCTCCTCTCACCGTAGGGAGCGCTGAAAACTCCAGAGGCTCGGTGGACCGGAGCCGGCGAATTCGCTCTCCCGCTCTCGTGATCCCGGAGCACAGCCTACGCAGTGGCTCTCCGGGAGCCGGCGGCGCGCACGGCGCAGAGAATCTGGGGGCAGCGGGCGCTGAGTTTGGAGCTTTCAAGTCCCGCAGCCTGAAATGGGAAGGCAGCTCCTCTCGCCCCAAACTCACTTGCTTTTTAGAACCACTGCCATCTACTTTCCGATTTCAGCTCCCAAAGGCATCCGGAGAATCCTCCACGGTCCAAGGTCCACCGTGAAAGAGAAGGGTAAGGGCAGTGGTGACTGGGAGGCGAGGTCACCAGGGTCCCTTTCCTGGCTCGGTGTGGTCGTCGGCGGGGAGTAGGGGGGAGGCTGCAAACCTGCGTGTCTCCGCCCCACT
The DNA here is from genome assembly GCA_004026765.1 of Micronycteris hirsuta. Lineage (NCBI taxonomy): Eukaryota > Metazoa > Chordata > Mammalia > Chiroptera > Phyllostomidae > Micronycteris > Micronycteris hirsuta. The sequence goes on from PVJI01001385.1 coordinate 15,205, forward strand.
AAGCCGCGGAATCCGTGTGGAGGCGCCTCGCCGTGGGCGTCAGGGACCCGACGAGGGAAGGACACCCTGGAAGGGCTGCAGGCAAAAACTTTCCCTCCTCTAGCGGCAACTGTGCGGGAAAGACCACCTCTCCTCCGGCCGCAAGTCGCGCCTCTCCGGGGTTGGCCCCCAGCGCCCGGTCCCAGCCCGTCGGGGCCGCCGGGCGCACCGGCAGCGGCGCAGCGCCTCCGCACCCGGGCGCACGGCAGCCTCCGGTCGCCGGCACCCGGCGCTGGCCGGCCGCGCGGCCCCTCCCCGGCGGGCGCCGAGCCGCAGGAGCCTCTCTGCTGCCTCTGGCGGCCGCGCCCGCCGCGAGCAGGGCCGATCCGGCTGCGGGCGCTCCGACTCCGGCTCCGCCTCCTCTCTCTCTCCTCCTCCCCGCCTCCCGCCTCCCATCCCTGCCGCCCTCCCCCTTTCAGAGCACTCAATGTCGGAACGTTCCGAAGATGACGTCGGAGCGTTCTCGAATCCCGTGTCTCTCGGCTGCTGCTGCCGAAGGAACAGGGAAAAAGCAACAAGAAGGAAGAGCAATGGCGACACTGGATCGCAAAGTGCCCAGTCCGGAGGCGTTTCTGGGCAAACCCTGGTCCTCCTGGATCGACGCCGCCAAATTACACTGCTCCGACAGTAAGAACCCCACCGCCTCCTCCTCCTTTTATTATCCTGTAACCTTTCCATTCACCTAGAGCCACTGGGAAAAAGTGTGTGTGTGTGAGAGAGAGTGGCCCCCGGTGTCCTCCATGCTTCTCTCTCTCTCTCTAAATAAATACACACAGAGACAGAGCATCAATGCACAGAGAGAGGCCCTGCTGCCAGGGCTGTCTGTCTGTCTGTCTGTGCCGGGCTCCCCGTGGCAGCCCGCGGGGTGGGCTTTCACAGCCCCATGGTGTATCTGTTTAAAAGGCTACTCTGTTGCTGCTTGCATAGTTTTTTTGGTACCTATCTGGGCCAGGTAGATGGAAATCCGGACTTGGGAGAAAACGTCGCATTGTCAATTTTGGAAAGATTTTCATATACAGTATTTATATCAATCTCTTTGCAAATAAACACTCTCCCTTCCCCCCTTGACTTTGGCTTTCCCCCCTTTTTTCGCTTTTTTCTCTTATTTTCTTTTTTCCTTTTCTTTTTCATCTGCAGATGTAGATTTAGAAGAGGCTGGAAAAGAGGGTGGAAAAAGCAGGGAGGTTATGAGGCTTAATAAAGAAGGTAAGTGGAGCTACTGGCATATTAGTGTTAGCATGTGTGGCAGAAATCTTCACAGGATTTCGACTATAATGTGAATTGTTCTGCTGGGTACAGAGTGACTAAGGTTTGTCAAAAATTGAGCACGCCCAGGTGTCTACTGCTTGGTGTTAACTTCTTTCAAAGTATAAATACAACGAGGGGGGGATGGTAAAGAGGGGGAGACTGTTGGAAGCAGAAGTTTACTGCACTTCAGTTGGAATCCACGTTTGGACCTTCTGATGCCTCTCTGCCATTCGCATTTGCAGCATCATTGCCAGAGGTGGGGGGTTGAAATCTGTGAAATGAGTGGGCTTCCCTCAAAAGCATCCAAGCCTATCTTGTGGGTGAATACACAACAGTTTAATGAACCCCCACACGGTCAGTCACTCCAGCAACTACTTCTCCACTCTTCACTGAAAACCACTGTGCATGGCAAACCTTTGCAGCAAGTTACGTTGACCCACTTTGTGCTTGGTCACAGAGTGTTAGGGGCACCTGTGTGTGCCCCTGGCCAGCAGGGTTAGGGGCACCTGTGTGTGCAGCCCCCCAGCTGGTCGCCTGTCTCTCTTTCCCCAGCGTGGAAATACAGTACCTGAAATGGGACACAATGAATAGACAGGTCATCCCAGAGTGATGCAGGCAAGTGAAGCTGGAACTGGGCATCAAACACACATGGTCATCATAAATAAATCATATCCTGTTCATGTTTGCAAGCCTGCCATATGTAACTCTGGCCTATGGGCTCCACATGGAGCAACTCCAGAGACCACTTTCTGCTGAGCAAATGGATGGGTTCGTTTGAATTGTGATTTACTAACTGATGTCTTGTAAACACGGTTGGCTGAAACTGGGTGTGGGAGGACAGTGAGAGGGGCCAGAAGAGGTTGGTGGGAAGTGTTGGAAGAGTTTAGCTGTAACTAGGCCATAGGAGCATTGTTGGTCCCAAATGAATGGAGAAAAGGCCATTAGATTCCAAAGAATGGTCTCCCTCATAAATCGGGATATCATCCTCTAAGGCAGCCAAAACCTGCTTGGAAAGATGGAACTTATTCTGTGGATCGATACCTGTGACAGTTGGTTTTCTGTGCCTAATCATTTCCTGACTGTCCAGTGAAAAGAAAATCTGTACTTCAGAAAAAATAACATGGAGGTTCAAATGCATGCATATTCAAGGACAGTTCTCTAGCATAGTGGTTCTGCTAATTAAGCACTTTGATTGGAAATGAAACCTCAATCTAAACATGTTTGCCTCTAGGTACCTTAGTGTAATCTTGACGTATCTTTAGGATGCGCAACGGAATGAAGTCAAATAAACTTCTTATGAGAGGCAGGTTATTTGTGCTAAATGTCCATGAGTGTAGGCAATGGGAAGTATCACTAGAGATTGTTTTTCTTCACAAACTCTTGAGATCTTTAAAAGCTTATGGGACTCAGTTATCAAGCCACTGGCAATGGAAAGTTTCCATGAAAGGAGATGAGATTATGAAAACCTTTAAAGCTGAGTAAAGGTCATGGTATGGCACAGAATCGTCATGTCTGTGGCCTGGTGATCAGTTATGACTACAACACAAAACTGATATTCTGCACCCTCCTCCCTACTTCTCCTTTAAAAGACTCTTGTTCTCAGATTCTCTTTGCCTCATGAGAAATAGATTACTTTAAGGAAAAATGAAAAACTTTCCTTTCCTCGGAAGTCACAAGTGGTACATCCTGCTGATTATATCCTTTGTCCTGTAAAGGTACAAAGATTTCGCATTAAGGACACTGCTGTTCAGGGTAACATGCAATTGCCAAGTTCACCAAATAGCCACATATGGGTGGAAACCTCTGTTCATTGGCCTGGTAGAGAAGACTTGGGTTAGCAATTCCTGAAGGTCTTCTCGGTATATATGCACACAGTTTTCCTCACAGATAGAGTACACATTAACTGAATATGTATCCATGCCCCCTGCCACAATGAGGAATTTCAGAGTTGAGTTGGGACTCTGTCAGGGTGTTTGGTTGCCAGGATCTCCAGAAACACTGGTTGCATTAGTGTTGGCGTGGGCTTTCTTGTTGGAGTCATCATGTATGTGGCCTCAGGTTGCATGCGTGTTTGTGGATGGGTCACTGCACAGCACGTCTGTTTATCCATGTATGTGAACATACGTAGATCAACCATGATGTTGTTGGTAGTAAGCCAGTCTTGAGAAGAAATACGGGCATTAATAGCAATGAATGTATAGCAATTGAGAAATGAGGGATATGATCCAGATTTTGATTTGATTTTTTATTGTGACAAACATAATATAAAATTTACCGGCTTTTTAATCACCCCAACCAGAAATCCTGTACCCACTATACAATAACTGTCCCTTTCCGTCTTGCCCTTAGCCCTGGCAGTCTCTATTTTCTGTGTCTGTGAAGTTGCCTATTCTAGATGGCATGTATAATTATGTATGTGAGATGTAGCATGCAATATTTGTCCCTTTGTGACAGGCGTATTTCACTTAGCATAACATTTCCGTGTTTCATCCATGTTGCAGCATGTGTCAGAATTTCACTCCTGTTTATGGCTGAATAGTATTCCTTGTATGTATATACCATTTTTTGTTTATCCATCTATCTGTTGATGGATATTTGGCCTGTTTCCGTCTTTTAACTAGAGTGAATGATGCTGCTATGAACATTGTTGTAATTTGATTTTTTTATAGATTAAGCTCAGGGAGGGAATTTAGGCTGGAAATGTGAAAAATAGTCATTTTGCCTTCTGTCTCTATCTGGCCACAGCTTCGAAAGACACAGGAAGGACTTGCAGACTTCTAAAATAACCTGATTATTGTGATCCAGTTCCTTCTCCATTCCTCATTCCTTTCACCTCTGTGTGCTTCAGTTCTCCGCCTATATCAGTAGGAAGTGTTAACTGAATGCTTTGAAATCTCTGTGATAAAGTCTTCACATCAATGTTATTATTTCATCTAAAGTTAGCTAAAATCACAGTCAAGAGAAATTTGGCAAATAGTTTTGAACCTTGCCAAATCATCACCTGGGTTCAGAAGGTGTTGCTAATTCCGTGCTTGGGTGTGGTTGTTGGGGTTTTATCGAGGGCAGCCTGGCGTGGTGAAAGGGTCAAGAGAGAGGGTTCAAGTCAGCTTCCTAGGTTCTCACATACGACCTTGGGAACACCACTTCCCTTCTCTGGACAAATTCTCTCACATGTAAAATCAGGAAGTGGGGTTGAACGTCCTCTAAGTCTCTTTGAGATCTCTGAACCTAAGTTTCTCTATTGAATGTACCTTCCCTTGAGATATAGTCAGGCTGTTTTTGAAAACAAATTTAAAAATCAAGGCCTCATGTTAAATACACCTGAAACTACTACATACTGGGTTTCTTTTCTCATTTTGCAATCTCTTGGTGGCAGAAACCACTGCATCTCATACTCAAGCCTATTTTGCTGCGAGTAGTTTGCGAATGATACGTGGCCTGTAGGACTTTGGAATGATTGAGGGTTTGAGTCCAAAACTCAGGGTGATGTGTTTCCCACAGCGAGGAGTGAGTGGACCTAGGTCAGCGTGGATCCGTCAGGCACCCAGATTTCCTGAGAGGAGGGTCCCAGAAACCTTGTTAGCCTAACCTAAGGTATGAAATGCATTTATGATCGAGAATTCCAAGGAAGGCCATTCATCTAGCTAACCTTTTAAAATAATTTTCTCTCTAGCTTTGTAGATTTATCTGAAGACTCTTTTCAAGCTAATCGGGGAAAAGCTCTATGATTTAGAAAGATGTTTGCCTTTTCTAATCACCTCACCTGAACTTTTTTTTAAGGATGTCCATTCATGAATAAGGAGCAGGCTGCATAGGGCTCGCAAGTGTCCTGGACTATACAGAACAGATAGTAACCAGGTTGTTATGAGGATTCACTGAGATAATACAGAAGGGCTTAGCACATAGTAAGCATTAATGGATGTTTGCCTGTATTCTTTTTTTAATGTTATTATGATTATCATCATTATTTATTAATGAAGCTAGTTCTAGGAAACTTTATTCTTGTAATTAACTAGGATCTTTAATCAGTGATGAATGGAAAAGATAAACTATCAGAAATTTCATTTTTAAAGTAAAGCATGTCATAATTTTATAAAATTAATGCTTTTTTTAAAAACCAATTTTAATGGCATACAGTTAATATGTTGTCATTGGTAAGTTTTTCAAGATAGAAAAATAGTTAGGCAGCTGTGGGTCAGTGGCTAAGAAGGGCTTACAAAGATCCTTCTAGTTCTGGGAAGTCTAAAAATAATTTTTAAAATGATCAATAAGTTGTTTTACCTGATCACTGAGAAAAGAAAATCCGTAATAGATCCTTGTTTGGGTCTTTTGGAAGCCTACACTAGTCTGGTTACGTCGGGCATTTGTCTGTGTGTTAATGTGGCCAGATGTTTTGATTTGATGTAGGTAAACTTGTGGAATGCTTCCAATTTGAAAGCTGTTCTGGAGCCAGTAAGATCTTGCTGTGACTGTAAGAGTTTGCTTTCCTCCTGAGAGGCTGGTGGAATTGGGCTGGAACACAGGATGAAGAAGGGAGTGTGGGAATGCCTTCAGCTCAGGTTTAGGAGTCTTGCAGTTATGATTGGGAACCAGTTGGAGGAAAAGATGGCCACTGACCTGGTAAGAATGAAGTGTTCTTAGAATCCAAGCCAGGGGAGCCAGCGACAAGTGGTGGAGATTTATGGGAAACTGCAGAGGGATTCCCTTTATCATTAAACACACGACTCTGTTATCTACGCTGATAGGAGATGGGAAGACACCAAGTCCACAGATTACACAGATAAACCTCATTTCGCCATTACTTTCAACTTCTTTTTCCGTTTAAGCCTACCTTCCTCCCCTTTTGCTAACAAGCAGCAACATCTGTTCACTTTGACGTTTTATTATCATCTCTCCTCTTGCCCAGCATTTGGAATGAAAAGACAGGAGAGACGGAGTGGTCAAACGGGGCAGGGGGTAGGGAGGAAAGATGAAAAGGGGAAGTAAAGGCTCGGAGAATGAATAAGCTTTACAGTTTCATCCCACCAATGGAGAAGGAAGCGCTGTGGCCAAGACAGCAAAGCTGTAAGGGCTTTTTCAAAACCACCTAGCTTTGGAAATATAAAGCTTATAAATGAGTATCTCTTTACATACACGTATTTCCATGTGCCTGGGTTCTCATGTGGAGAAAATGGGGTTCTGGCTCCTTCCAAAACAAGATATTAGGCAGGATGGGCATACTTTGAAACTCTGTGTGTGATGCGCTGGGTTCTCATCATACCTCTTCTACAAAAATAATTTTTTTATGTCTAGAAGGTGTAGACTGTTACACACACACTCATTTAAATGCTTTTTTAAAAAAATAATATTCACATGTTACAAAATTCCAAAGGGTAGCGGTCCATATCAATTCCTAAGGTGCTGCCACATTTTCTTTTGGTGCCTGCATAGTGGAACCGTAATTGAAACCTCTGGGTGTATTGCTTAGTTTTTAATACCCACTCCTGCTTTTTTGGCCTCCGTCACGCATTTGAGACTGAGTGACTCTCACAGTGGCCAGCACCAGGCTAGGCCCGAGATACAGCAGCCGATAAGCACAGCCTCTGCCTCGTGGCGCTTCCATCCCAGCAGCGGAGGCAGACAGTGGGAAGTCATGGTGTCTGTGACTGGTACTCTGAAAGGGGAAACGGGGTGCTGTTGGAAGGCTGGGCAGGAGGACCGAATTTGGGTGAAGGATTCAGTGAAGGCCTTCCTGAGGAAATTTTATTTACACTAAAACCTGGAAATTTTATTTACCCTAAAACCTGAATGAAAATTACCCACATGCAGGGCTGGGCAGGGTAGAATTAAAGGAAACAACGTGTGAAGTCCCAAAGTGTGAGGGAATATGGAATGTTCTAGGCACTAGAGAGTCCATGTCGCTTCAAGTGAAGATAGCAAAGCAGACAGTAGTATAAACTTTCTCAGCAGCGGCCCCACTTCTTTGTGTTGGGGACTGTCGTGTACATTGTAAGATGTTCAGCAGCATCTTGGCCTCTACCGGTGGATTCCAGAGGTAGCTCCCCTCCCTGAATCTGAAACAACCAAGACCCCTTGAGAGAGAACCACTGGTGTAAGGTGAGACTGGAAAGGCAAGAACACAAGAAAAATACACTAAGATATTCACAGAAATATTCTGCAACTCTGTCTGTGTCTTAGGCCTACATTCCAGGTGAGTTGGCCTTATTGAAAATTCAGCAGACACAGCAAAGCTGTGACCCTCCCCCAGCCTGGGCCGCATTTGAGAGGATCTACAGAGAGAGAAGGCGCTGTCCCTCAGCCCTCCTCCGTAGGCTTCCCAGGTGACCCCTCCTAACCTGCAGCTCTAGTCTGCAGAAGGTGGTGAAGTAGTGAGCTTCAGGCTCTCATTTTGGGTGGCCCATCCTCCCATGCTCTGGGTCAGGGAGATCCCAAGGCGTTGATTCTGATAATGTTGGATTTATTCTGCCCTGGTCCCTGATGTCAAAAGTACCATGGGCAAGCATTAAGGATTTCGGTTTAAAGGCAGCCTGCAAACACTGTTGGCTTCTGTGCAGTGGGGTTACCCATGGGACTTGTCTGAAATGGGGGGTGCACCTGGCAGAGCAAAGCAGCTGGTTTCAGGGTTTTCCAGTTAAGGTTAGAAAACAGGAAAAGCAGAGTGTCTGATTCTCAGGGGCTTCTGACCCGTGTGCCACGTGGTATGCGGCATTACTTCGGATTGTAAGGCCATGTCCGCTCTAGCCAGTGGTTCGCAGGGGCTGCTGTCTCTGCTTCAGAGTTGATTTAGAAAAGTTAGGCAGATTCGGTTTCTGTATGGTATCCTTGTACATCGCGTTTATATCCTTGAGGCTAACCTTTTGTTCATGGTGCTTTGTTTAATTTGTGACATCCGTCAGATGTAGACATAAATGGGAGTACCAGACACAGTGACACGCTGTCCTGGTCAAATAAATCCCTTTTATCCAAGGACCCCGTACTCTGAGGTGGCCCAGTGTTCATATTTGGAAACTATAGTCCTTTAGTGACTGCAATAAGAGTGCCATCACCAAGATGGTGACAAAAGTCATTTCTGGCTTTGTCCCTCCTCACAAGAAGAACAACTTACAGCTATTTACAGACAAGACCACACTGAGAAAATCCTAGAGTAAGGGCAAGAGGCAGAAGCATCCCCTGGACCACAGAGACAGAGACAGACAGCATTTGAAGGGTGAGAGGATCAGCCACGTGCTGACCACTGCCTCTCCCCAAGGTCACGTGGCACCACACTGGAGGATCTCCCTGGGCCTACGGCTCCTCCAGGGGCAAAGAGAGCTTGCAGGGAGACATCCAGCTCCTCTAGCGAGTGGGGCGCTTCTTGGGAGTCCACACCGAGTCTTGCCTCGGGCAGGGGGCTGTGGGGGAGAGCCTCTGGGGCTTGACCACGGGAAGTCTGATTGTGACTGCTGTAATCAAACATAGCCGTAACGGACAGGGAGAGGGTTGGTTAACGGGTTGGCTTTTTTCTGAGCTGCAGAAACGGAATGTCAAGGAACTGACTTCCATGTCCCTCTCTCCTAAAACTCTTGGTGCGTTGTTTTGTCGATGATGGGCTCCCAGCTAAGGCTGTTTATCTGGCTCTCCCCTGCTCTTCTGTGGCAGAGCTCCGATTGGCTACGTCAGCCAAATGGACCTGGATTTAGACCCTGAGCCTCTTGACCTAATGATGGGAGCCCAGGAAATCCATTCCTGCAGGTGGGTTGAGGCTGATTACCCTTGCCATTCAGAGGCTAGATTTGGTTCACCCAGTCGTCTCTAAGTAAAGCTGAAATTCTACTGTGGGGAAAGCTTTTTTTTTTAGGTAGATACTTTACCCCTGTGCCTGTGGTTTCATAACACATTCTGCTTGATGATTTTAGGAATCAGGTGTTTAAAGAAAAAAGGAAACCAAATAAATACTAATACTCTCTAGGGCACGACAAAGTGATACCAGGTCACCGTAGTGGGGAGGATAAAAGTAACTCCGTTACCAGCTCTTTGAACATAGAAGCAGTTATCAGGGACCCTGCTCTGTGAAGCTTGTCATAGGTTCTCTGAACATTAACAGTGCAAGGACACCTTCGGCTGGGGGTCAGCAGGGTGGGGTTGCTCTGTGACACCAGAAGGTCATGGAGTCCTGGGGTGGGATGGGAATGGGGAGATAGGACACCCGAACTGATGACACTGACCAGAACATGGAACATGGTTCAGACACATTCCTTAGCTTGTTTCTCCTATCAGACTAGTGTGGTGTCTGCCCCTTTTTAAGAGTGTATTGGACTACAGCCCTGGCTGGTGTAGCTCAGTGGATTAAGTGCAGGCTGGGAACCAGAGGGTCCCAGTTCGATTCCCAGTCAGGGCACATGCCTGGGTTGCGGGCTGGGTCCCCAGTGAGGGCCATGTGAGAGGCAACCATACATTGCTGTTTCTCTCCCTCTCTGTCTCCCTCCTTTCCCCTCTCTCTAAAAATAAATAAATAAAATCTTTAAAAAAACAAGAGCCCTGGCTGGTGTAGCTCAGTGGATTGAGCACAGGCTGGGAACCAAGCGGTCCCGGTTCGATTCCCAGTCAGGGCACATGCCTGGGTTGTGGGCCAGGTCCCCAGTGAGGGCCATGTGAGAGGCAACCATACACTGCTGTTTCTTTCCCTCTCTTTCTCCCTCCCTTCCCCTCTCTCTAAAAATAAATAAAAATAAAATCTTAAAAAAAAATACATAAAGAACTTAAAAAAAAAGAGAGTGTATTGGACTACAGAAGGACAAATGCTGTATGGTTCCGCTTACATGAGCTTCCTAGAATAGTCAAAATGCCAAGGGCTGGAGTGGGCGGGGGGTGGGGAGTGGAGAATCAGGATTTAATAGGTACAGAGTTCTGGTTGGGAAAGATAAACAAGTTCTGGAGATGGGTGGTGGTGACAGTGTTTAAAGTGGTAAATTTTATGTTATGTTATGTTACCAAAAGTGCATTGGCATTGCAGACTTGGAAGTTTCATGGAGCATGGTTTAAACCTTGAACCACTTACTAGCTGTGTAGTAAGTAGTAAGAAAAGGTGACTTTTCTGAGCCTCAATTTCCTCATTTGTAGAACAGCGATATTAGTAGCTCTCAGGGTTGGGAAAATAAATGGGATACCGTCTGGCACACAGCGGTTACTCAGTAATGCAAGCTTTCGTTATGATGATTGTTACTTTTACCAGGCACTTGGTTCCTCTTCCTTGCCTTAAGAGAACTGCCACTCTCAGGGGACAGAGGATGTCGTCACGGCTCCAGAAGTACGCTGGGGGCTCACTGGGCATCTTCGGTCAACATTTTGTCCCTGTGCTTTAAGGATGCTGGGAGTAAAAACAAAAGGAGTTGGACCAAGCTCCCTTTGCTTTTAGCTTATCAGGAGTGAGTCAGTTTCAGTTTTCCGAAGTGTGTTCATTTGGGTGGCCCTGTGTTGAAGTCGCCTAGGTACTTGGCAGCCGAGGCGAAATCAGAACTGGAAGTGGGGTGCAGGAACTGGCATTTTAAACAGGCTCCGCAGGTGGCTCTGGTGTTTCCTGGACTTTGAGAACCATTGCTCACTGGGTACAAGCAATGGCTCTCCACGCTGCCCACCCTGGGAATCCTTTGTGAAGCTTTTTTTTGTTTGTTTTGAAGAATTTATTTTTATTTTTAGAGAGAGGGGAAGGGAGGGAGAAAGAGAGGGAGAGAAACATCGATTGGTTGCCTCTCACACGTTCCCAACTGGGGACCTGGCCTGCAACCCAGGCATGTGCCTTGACTGGGAATCGAACCAGCAACCTTTCAGTTCACAGGCTGGCACCCATTTCACTGAGACACACCAGCCAGGGCTGTGAAGCTTTTTAAAGTGGAGACACCCGGGCCTCTCCTAGAAATTTGGATTCTAGTTTAAGGGGTTCTGGGGACCTGTTTGTGTGTTTTTTAAAATAAAAATCCTACCTGCTATTTGCTGGGCAGTGACTGGTTGCAAAACATGGAGCTAAATGTGCATTTTTCTCATTTAGTCCTCGTGACCACCCTCTGAGGCAATTCCTATTAGCAACCCCATTTTAGATATCAGAGACTGGGGCTCAAAGAGATTAAGGTTTGTTCCCGAGGCAATGCATTAGGTGAGAGTCAAACCCAGAGGCAGGCTGATTCCAGAGGCTGTACTCTTAATTACTGCGCCATAACGTTGTCTTAGGAACAGGGTGAGGACGGAGGTGAGGCACGTGGGGCACCCAGAACACACACTTCAAGGGGGCACTTACACAGGCTCCTGCGAGTATGGGGTGAGGGCCCCTTAAATATTTTACCCGGGCGCTTCACGTGCCTCAGCCTAGTACCAGCCCAGGCTAGGAGAGCATGTTCTTCATGCAGAATGATTGCAGTTTCTTCCTCATGTGTGTGAGCCTGTGGCCCGCTGGCAGGGCCCCAGGTCTCCCCCTCAGTGAAGTGCTTTCTCATCCCAGGGCCCCAGCTTTGGGTCGGAGTCCTGGCCTCAGGGAAATCTCAGGAGCTGACTCAGACTGTTCCTTTTTGGGAGAAGGTGTTAGCGAGGATGGTTGCCAAGCAACTCCAGGGGCATCTATCTACAGTGATGATTTCTCTCTCTTTTTTTCCTCTTTTGAACATCTTCTAGGCTGCTTTTAAGTTTCCCTCTTGGCATTGGGATTGTTAGTGTTTTCAAGAAGGGTGCACTCCTGTGGATGATGGAGTGGAGATAGCTTTTCAATACCCCCTGCTTAGATATGTCCTTTTGATGCACCTGCTAAGGGGGTGTGAAAGACCTTTCCCTTCTTTAGCCACAGCATGCCCTACTTACCACTGGCTCTGGGGGACAGTGACAAAGAAGATTCTGAGAAAGGCACAGAATGCATCTCCCCCATGAGGATGGGGGAATGTGGTAACATTGGGTTCATGACTTTGGATTTCACCTACTCTCCGTTAACCAGCACACTTAGCATTTCCTATTCCATGACCTTAGTGGTCTGGAGGAGCTGCTCTCTCTCTCTCTCTCTCTCTCTCTCTCTCTCTCTCTGTCTCTCTCTCTCTCTCTTTCTCTCTGTCTCTCAGAGACCAGGGCAGCCCTTGACATGCATCTCCCCTTCAGCACTGTCCCCTCTCTTGCTCAGTTGCCTCATCAGTGTGAGGTTTCTGTCACATGCCCCAGACCCTATGGTCTGCTGGCTGGTGTTTGATCCTTCCAGTGAGGGCCAAGAGCTTGTGGGCTGGAGCACCTTTCTCATGTGACAGAATCTGCCCAGACTGGCAGAAAGAAAGGAAAGTACCAGGAAAGTGAAACTGCTTGCATTTTGATGAGGTCAGCTCCATCTGGCCTACCCGCCAATGACAGCCTCGTTAGCCAGTCCCTAGATTCCAGGCTTCTGTCCCTTCCTAACCATCTCTTGCAGAAGCAGGGCAAGACCCAAAGACAATGTGGATCTCAACTGAGCCCTGCTGCTTCCAGAGGCTCAGACCAAACACTTAATGGCAGAAAACAGTTGAAAACCGATATCGGCCCAGTTTTATGAAAACCCAATATATAACAATCCAGCCTTAGATTAGGAGGCTATTTGCTTTCTAAATATTCTCATTGGGGTTTTCATTAAATGGTAGAATGCCCTAGAGTTTTTTGAAAATCCTATGTTCTTTACAGAAGTTTGGATGATACCCACTGTTAGGCCTCTTCTGCCAGCTCCCCCCAGCTCTTCCCTCCTCCTGCCTCCAGTTTGCTCTGTGTCAGCTCTCCCCTGCTCTGTGCTCACACCTCCTGTGTGGTGATTTTGGCACGTCTGCCTCCAGCGCTGACCTCTCCTCCACAGAACATTCGGCTCAGCCCTCTGGTGTGTTGCGTTGGACGGCACCTCGTGGGTGTCCTTTCTGCACCCCTAGACCCCGCTGGACCGAGTGCGAGTGCAGAGCCTTGTTTATATCTTCCCTTATCCGCTCTCTCCAGGAGGGCCCTCCCTCCCTCCCTCCCACTCTCCCACTCTGTCTTAAGAGCAATTCTCTGCACCTCTTCATTTGCTTTCTACTCCCTCAGCCCTCACCCCAGGCCAGCCTCCCTCACAGCCTACCTAGATTTTTATAATGACTGCTTAATTAGTCTCCCTGTCTCCATCTTCCCCACATACCACTTCAAAATTAATCTGCCGAAAAGTCACATTTTATCAGATTGCTCCTTAAGTGAAACCCTTTCATCACCTCCCCGCCGACCACATTTAACGCGGTATTCCAGGTCCTCTATGCCGCAGTCCTTTCAAATCCAGGCAGGTGGTTTGCCCGCCACAGCCCTCTGGATAAGCCACGTTTCTTCCTAGCCCCCGTCTTTGCCTCTGCTTCTAGTGCCTTCCTCTCTAGTGAATGCTCCTCTTTCTGCAGGGCCCAGGCCACGTTCTCTGTCTGTGAAACCCTCTGCAGCCTCTGAGTTGCGCACCCTGGACCTCCTTGGACCCCACACTGCTGGCTCTACCCACCGTGCACTTTGGCCCCTAAATCTTACTTACACTTCATGGCCATTTCATTGTCGATGAAACCCATCCATTGTTTATCTGATACCTTGTTTTCACAACTGCATGCTCCATCACTGATGGTTAGGATTTGACATTGGGTGTTCTACAGAGAGGGGACGGTGTAAGTAAGGCCGTGAGTTGCCGCAGAAAGCTGCTTTTGGAAAAAGGAGTTAGAACGAGTCCTGGATCTGTGGTTAACACCAAAGAGAAATATTCCAGTCGTACACCTACTCAATACCAACACAGTTGAGTTTTTTAATAAAGTAGTTTTCAGAAAACAGGGATTTTTGTATGGTAATGTTTGTGTATTTTGCTATTTCTGTTCAGTGTACTTTTTCCCTTCCCCTCCCTCTCTGTCTCTCACACACAAACACAGTTTTAGGTCCTGCTACCCCCTTAATCTGTAACTTCTTTTTTTTTTATCACAATCATTGTTGTGCTAGTAAATGCTTAACAACTTGCCCTCTAAATAAATTTGTACCTATATACTTTTATTGTACATTTTATTGTTAAAAAGTCTGTTTAGCGTATCGTTTACAAATAATAAAATATTTAATCTTTCTTATTGTAAAATTTCATTTAGTCAGTTGATTCTCACAGAATGCTTTGGCTAATTTTTGTCAAATTCTTCTATCCCTGACCAAGCTAAGGTTAGAATTGACAAACAGGTGTCAAGCTGACGTAAGTGCTGGTTGATACTTTCATTTAAGTCAGGGAGTAAGATGAAAGCGAAAGAACAAAGAGGTACGGGGGAACCTTCACTCAGCTTTTGGTGACGAGAGTGTCTTCCTTGCTAAACTGGATAATAGTTTTCAAGGACCAAGAGAACATGTTCTCATTTTTTTGTACTATTCACAGTATAGCTATAGACATTATATATGTATGTGTGTATATATATATATTTTTTTTTGATCCTCACCTGAGGGTATGTTTATCAGTTTTTAGAGAGAGAAGAAGGGCGAGAGGGAGGGAGAGAAGCATCGATGTGAGAGAGCAATGTCCATTGGCTGCCTCTCATAAGCGCCCTGACTGGGAGTTGTACCCGCGGCCTTTTGGTGCGTGGCCAGGTGAGCCACCGGCCAGGGCTGACATGATACATTTTTAAATCTGCGTTACTAAAACTTTCTCCATCACTTCCTTAAGTCTAGATAATAAAAGATACTAGTAAATCACTCTCTGGTTTACAGCATTTAGTGATTCCGTGACGTAAACCCTCCCACCACCGCGTTTCAAGCTCTCTGTGCTCTGTCGCGGAGCTCAGAGCCGGGAAGAGGGCGCGTAAGAACGCCGCTCTGTGGGGCCTCTGCCATGCAAATGCAATAGGTGTAAATAACTTCCAGAGCAGCAAGCAGTCAGCAGACGGCGGCCCGTCAGCAAAATCTGCCTGTCACTTGTTTTTGTAAATAAAGTTTTGCTGGGACACAGCCATGTTCATTCACGTATGTGTTGTCTCCGGTCACTTCTCACTACAGTGGCAGAGCATAGTGGCTCAGTCAGAGACACTCAAAACCTAAAATATTTATTACCTGGCCTTTCTAGAAAAAGTTGTCAACCCTGTACAAAGCATCGATAATAGTAAAATGTAGCAAGATAAATAAGAAGTGATAAGTTTTGAGTATTCTTTTAAAATATTATATATTTAAGTTTAGCTTATGCAAGATAACTTTTAATAAAATCTATTAATTGGCTCACCAAATTCCTGAAACTCTCATTAGACTATACAGGCCAGCTCCAGGTCAGCACTGCTTCAGCTTTTAGTGCCAAAAAAATAAAGCTGCCACTGTTAGGAGGAAGCAGCTGACAATGCCAGATTGGAAGGGGGGCCATAATAAGGAGGATTTGAACCGCTTGAAATTGTGGTCTAATTGTTCATAGAAATCTGAAGAAAGCATTTTTGAGGTTAGTTTTCATATAATGTTATTTTTCCCCCTCTTAGTGCCTGTGGTTTGTTTTGGTTTTTCAAATGAGCTTTCTTCAGAGCTAATTTAAAAACTCAATACCAAATGCGTTTCTTACCAAATTTTGCAAGCATCTGTCTTGAGCCCGTTTAGCCCCTGACAGACGCCCAGCAGCTCTCAGCACTTCTCCAGATGTTGTGCGTCCCGGGAAAGGCCCACTTCCTGTTTCTGGCCTTGAGCAAGCGGAGAGGTGGTCCCACCAGTTGAGTTGTGCGGGGTTTTCCTTGCTGCCATTTCCTGCCAGTTGCCTTTGAATGGGTTACAGATGGTCAGAAAAAGACTTCTTGGCACAGAGGGAGAGCCAATCTCCAGTGCTTTGTGGGGAAGGATTTATAACAGGATGTCAGTTTATGCCTACTCAGATTGGGCCTGGCTGCTGCCGCCTCACCAGAGAAACCAGCTCCTTGTGGGGACGGGTCTGTGGTGGAGGGAATGGCAGCGAGAAGAGGATGTTTACATTTATGTGGGACCTTTCATCCAGCGAGGTCTCCAGCCGCCAGCGCCCAAAGGTGCCAGACACCTATGGAGATGCTGCGGCCTGGAGGTTAGGTCTCGAGGTCAAGTGCTGGATGTGCCCAGCTCTTATGGGAAGTGTAATAAATCCTCAGATCTTTCCAAAGTGAGAGGCAGGTGCGGCTGTTTCCTTTTTTATTTGTTTGTCTGTTTAAGCCACAATATAGAGCACATTTAATTTTTAAACTTTTAAAATGCACACAACATAAAATTTACTTCTTAACCATTTTAGAGTACTCAGTTCAGTGGCATTAAGAACAGTGTTGTGCCACCATGGCTGCTACCCATTTCCAGAAGTTTGCCGTCATCCCAAACAGAAACTCTGTTCCCATTAAACAGTAGCTTCCCATTCGCCCTTCCCCTCAACCTCTGCTCTGCCTTATGTCTCTAGGAATTGCCTATTCCATGCACCTCAGGTAAGTGAAATCATACAGTGTTTGTCATTTTGCGACTGCCTTATTTTGTGTAGCATAATGTCCTCAAGGTTCATCCATATTGTAGCATGTATCAAAATGTCATTCTGTTGACGGACTCTCGGGCTGTCCACTTCTTTTGGCCACTGTGCTCAGTGCTGCTGTGGACGTGGGCGTCCGATGGAGTCGGATGGGGGCCTGGAGAAAATCGGATGATTCCTCAGCTCTTCCGAGATAGCTCCGCTCAGGTGCCTCTCTGCAGTTGGAGCTGCCGGGAATGTGTGGCGGGAGGGCCCTGTTCAGGTGTGCCAGCCCAAGGGTCAGCCGTATCTGCCCAGAAGGGCACCTTTTTATAACTTGCACAGGGGTGCTTTACAACCCAGAGGAGCTCTGCAGGGCTGAAAATCTGAGAGGCCAGACTGCATGCGGCCACTGGTGCTTTTGCTTCCTGGGCAGGACGAAGCACTAGCTGGGTAGAGGCCTGTGTGAAGAGCTGAGCTAACTGGGTCAGGGTTTCTGGGATGGGGTCTCCCTCTGCCAGAAATCAGGGCAACCTGGGGTGGTTACAGGGGCAAGGCCTCATGAGCTGCATCTGTGAGAGAAGGGTAGGACTGTTAGGTCCCCGGTGCCCAGAGCCAGCAAAATGTGTCAGAAAGAGAACAGGCCCGGGCAGTATCTGAGTGCGTTCAGGCTGCTATCACAAAACACCAGGGCCCGAGCAGCTTTGAAACTACAGACATTTGTTTCTCACAGTTCCGGAGGCCGGAAGCCTGAGATCAGGGCACCAGCATGGTCAGATCCTGGGGAGAGCCCTCTTCTGGGTTGCAGAGTTCTCGGTGGGTCTTCATGTGGCGGGAGGGACTAGGGAGCTCTCTGGGATCTCTTTCATAAGAGCCCTTATCCTCTTGTTGAGGGCTCCTTGCTCATGACCTATTCACTCGCTGAGGCCCCACCTCCTAGCACCCTCACATTGGGTGTCAGGATTCTATCATGTGAATCTGCAGGAACACAAACATTTAGACCAGAGCAGGCAGGCCTCGGGGGGTAGGTAGGCTGTGGATGGGCTGTGGATGGCACAGGTCCAGGGAACAGGCTCAGAGAGTCGGCAGATAACCGGAGAAGATGGTGGTGGAATTTCAGAGACCTTAGGACGGAGAAATGGGGAAGTGCTTCACAGAAAGTGTCAAAAAGCAAACAGCTACATCCTGTTTGACCAAAGATGGCGGTGGAAGGAGGAGGAGAAAAAAGTGGCAGCATTTTTTCTTAATAAAATTATTCAGCACTAACTGTGCACAGAGGCCCCTCCGAGGTGCGTGACGTGTGAAGCCCTCCAATTGCACGAGGATGCGTGGAGGAGTGAGGGCACGTGTTGCGTGTGCGCGCTTTTTCTGGGCAGGGCTTCTGTGGCTTTCCTGAGATGCTCCTCAAAGATACGGTCTTCTCTTCCCCTTTCAAAAAAAAGTGTTTAAAGAAATTTACAGCTCATGCAGGAGATATGCATGTGCCCAGATAGAACCATGGAATAAGTTATACGGGACAGGATCCAAGCAAACAGGGAATGTGGTGCTGCTTTAAGAGTTGAATTTTGGTGTCAGGGTTCATGGCACTTTTAAATCTCCTTTGAGGAAGACTTCTCTGGGTTGGGGTGGGGACCTGGGGAGAAGCCTGGGTAGTGGAACCACTTTAAAATCTGCCCTGTTGACATGATCTGTGTTCAGGCTTTTTACCTCGAGACAGACAGAGATAGAGATTGGAAGACAGATAGCATGGCATGCCAGGTGAGGAAGCCACTTTTGAATCTCATCCTCGTGTGTAATTGATAGTAGAGGAGCTCGTTGGCAGAGCAGGAAAAACAGGCTTTGCATTCAGATCTTAGCTAACGTCTTGGCCCCACTGTCTGTTCACTGTGTGACTTTGGGCAAGTTACCTCGCCTCTCTGTGCGTCCGCTTGCTCAGTTTGACAACCGTGTCGGTCCTGGGGAGGGTTAGGGCTGACTCATGAGCTGGCACAATGTGGAAGGTCAGGAAATGGCAGCTGTTATCATTGCCAGACAGACGGGGTAGGTCTAAGAAATCAGGTGGTTTCGCAGGTTAACTGCTTGGTTGTGAATAAATGGTCGGGGGAGCAAAAAAAATGGGTCAGAATTTGAGAGTGAAGGGAGGGAGGCATTGTGGGAAGGTGAGTTTGGAAGATCTTCTTTAAAAATGAAGAGCTGGGTTAAGGAGGCAACAAAAAAAGTAAGAACTGAAGTGTTTTGGGGACAGAGACCTGCTTTCTCTCTCTTTTGATGTTGACTCTCGTTCTCTCTGGGCTCTGACTTTATCTGGTCCTCCAGCCCCCCCCCCCCCCCGCCGTGCACCAGGGCTCCCGCTGCGGGGTGCAGAGAAGGGGGAGCCAGGCAGGGAGGCTGGGGGGCTCCTGGGAGGAGCCTTCCTGCAGGCACACGAGGCCTGCTTTTCAAACAGTCAGGCCACGTATGGTCGTGGGTCCCCCTTCTGCAAACAGGGCGTCTGGAACGCGGGCCAGCAGAAGTCCTGTGCTTGCTCTGTGCCTGCTCATCAGGAGGCATGGGAGCCGGTGATAGGCCTCTTGAATCAGAGAGACCCGTGTTCGGTGCAGTACTGGGAAAGTCACATCTGAGCCTCATTTTTTCCTGTCTGCTAAGTGGGATAATTACAGCTACTCCATAGGTTGTTGGGAAGAGTAAATTAAGCAGCAGACAGCACTTAGCTCAATGCACAGCCCATAGTAAATGCTCAGTAAACATTTCCTTTCATTGTCATCAAGTATCCCCAAAAGGGGAGACTGGGGACATTGCTCAAAGGAGACACCGGTGCCTTGGCAGGCTGTGTTCTGGATGCCGTTGGATTTAGTATCTCACAAGGAAACACCACCTAGGAACGACCCTTAAACTGGGGCCCTAAAAATGAAGCTGACAGTGTGCAAACCTGGTACATCTTTCAGAGCAGCAGTTCTAGTTCAAGAATACTTGCTAGCAGAAAGTATTATTTCTTTATCATTATATTTCACAGGAAAAAAAGCGCTGCCAATTAAACTACAGCCACTATTCATACTAAGAATCCATTCTGATTCTAAAGACATGATGATGTGCGGGGAGGGGCAATACAGTTTAGAATTAATAAATATAGTGGGACAAACAGAGTGTAAAGCAAAATTTACATTAATTTTTAAAAATAGAACAAGAAAGTTTAAGAAACATTGAAAACTCCCGTTATAGCCCCAGAATGTGAAAAAGTGGGTGTGCCTTTGCCTCCACCATCAGGGTGACGTCAGGGTGACTCCGTTTAACAGGTTGGTGGGGGGTGGAAATGAGGAGCTGCTAGCTTTGATCTCCCTGTAAGTTTAGATGTTGGGGTGGGGGGCGTATGAGCCCAGACTCCAGAGTGCCCATTGTCATTGTGGGGCCCGAACACCCACAGGAGCCATCCCTTGTGTTCACTGCACTTAGGAGGAAAATCTACGTACTGCCTTTTGAGGAGGAGGCACGGGGTCATGAAACCAAGCTTATGCACCCACACCTCTGAAAGGGCTGGAGAACACCCAGGGGAGAGAGGCTGTCCCTGTGACCCACACACCAGCACATCTCCCAGTGGGCACCTAGCCCTGCTGGTTTGGTGTTTTGCTGAAGATTTGGGGGGACAACCAACCTCACCCTCTGGCCCTTAAAAACTTTGTAGCATGTCTCAGGTAGGTCAGAGGGCTCTGACTGAGCTCCCTTTTTCCTGCCAGAGCCCTTCTGCTCTCACCGGCATGTCACCGTGCAGGGCCAGGCTTCTGGGCGGTCTTGGTTTGGTTAGGGAGCCTCTGCCGTGTCCTTGGCAGCACAGTGGAATTGCAGCCCAGCTTCTTTGGCGAGTTTCCATTTGTCTGAGTGCTGGGTTCCAGGGTTGCGGGGAGGCTGGCATGACCTAGAGGGGCTGATGGGGGAGTGGAGGGGCTGAAAGGCCGTGCGATTCCCTGGGGTGATCGATGTTGCAGGGGGGTGTCTGAGGGGAGCAGAAAGCAGTGAGCCGAGGGGCAGCACGTGCCGGGCTGGGCACAGTGAGCAGCTGTGTGCGGAGGCGCTGGGCCTCCATGAGTAAATATATTTAAAATTCTGTTTTTCTTAATACAAAAGTGATCCGTGATCACTGTAGAAAATACACTTCAACGAAAAAGAAAACAAAAACTAGCCTATAATACTGTCACCTAAAATTAACCAGTGCTGGCCTTTCAAACAATAATAATTTACAAAAATGAGATAATTTTGTATTGTTTTGATTATGTTGAGTATCTTTCTAAATTATTAACTATTCTATTGTATCTGTGTTCTTTTATTTATTTATTTTTTACGATTTTATTTATATTTTTAGAGAGAGGGGAAGGGAGGGAAAAAGGGAGGGAGAGAAACATCAATCAGGTGCTTCTTGCATGCGCGCTGCCTGGGGAACAAACCCTCACCCAGGCATGCGCCTTCACCAGGAATCGAACTGGTGACCTTCGGCTTTGTGGGATGCCACCCAGCCCACTGAGCCACACCGGTCAGAGCTGTTCGATAATTTATTTAATCAGTTCCCTGTCATTGAATAAATTGGTTGTTTTCAGTTTTCCATTGTAAAAACAACATTGCAATCAATAAATGAATGTCTTTGTAGCTAAATTTTTGCACACATTCGTGATTATTTCCACAGTGTAAGTGTTTAGAAGAGGAGCGCTTTTTTTAAGCCTTTGATACTCGTTGCTAAATGCCCTCTGGAAACACTGTACCAGTCAATACTCCACCAGGAATGTGTGAGGCGGCAGTTTTCTGAGCTCTGGCCAGTACCTCACTGAAGACTTTGAAATATTTGATGATTTGATAAGTTCAAATGTTATCTTCTTTTAATTTGCATGCTTATGATTACAAATGAGGGTAAATATGTTTCTTGTATGTTAGCCACTTCTGTCTGTTCTTGTGTGAGTTGCTCTTTAATGGTTTTTGCTTAGTTTTCTATTGGCCTCTCAATTTTTCTTTCATTGATTTGTGAGCATTCTGCATATATTAAGGCTAATTTACCATGTCTGTAACTTATATATGGATCACATGATTTTTAGAAAATCTTATAGCTCAAAAATTCTGTGACTCTCTGATCTAGCCTAGAGGAGCAAATTAGCCAGGAAAATTGTCTTAGCGAGATAATTCTCAGGCCATGTGGTAGGTGTTACTGAATCTGGCAAGGACCACGAGTATTAATAATTATGCTGACAAGAGAGAACTAAGAACAGGGCTACCATTTACTGAATAACTATTATTTATTTAATCCTATCGTGCTGCAAATTGCTGGGCAAATTGGAGCAGAGAAAAATTAAGTATCTCACTTGAATAAGTGGCGGAGCCAGGATTTGAACTTGTGTCTTTCTATCTCTACTACCCGGGTGCTTTCTACTCTTCCCAGCTGACTCCCATTCTCAGGGAAAACCACAGTTTTTCAAGCCAGGTCTTTCGCGAAGAGGAGCAAGTTGGAGAGCGTGTGTTAACTGGTCCTCAAAGATGCCCTTACAGAGAACATGCCTCCCAATGTAGTGCCCTCTGTGTGGCACTTGGCTGCCCCTGTGATTCACACGTGTCTGTCTGTTTTAATAATATCTTTATTGAGGTGTAATTCATGTGCCATAAAATTTACCTCTTTAATTTCATATTTTTGGTGTATCCACAAAATTTTGCAGACACCACCATTACTTAATTCCAGAACATTACCCCCAAAAGAAACCTCATGTCCATTACCAGTCACTCATCATTCTCGCCTCTCCCCCTGCCCCACCCCACCCCAGTTCCTGGAAACAACTAATCTAATTTCTGTCTGTATGGATTTACCTATTCTAGACATTTTATGTGAATGGAATCATACAATATGTGGCCTTTTGTATCTGTCTTCTTTCACTAGCATAATGTTTTCAGGGATCATCCATGATCAGTAATTAATTCCTTTTTATGGCTTAGTAGCATTATATTATATAAATATACCACATTCTGTTTTTCTATTCATCAGTTGACTTTTGGATTATTTCTACCCTTTGACTGTTGTGAATTGTGCTGCTATGAACTTTTGTGTACAAGTTTTTGTGTGGACATGTATTTGCAAATATCTAGAACTGGAACTGCTGAATTACCTGGTATTTCTATGCTTAACTTTTTGAGGATCTGCCAAACCATTTTCCAAAGCAGCCGCATCATCTTATCTTCCCACAAGCACAGTTTGAGGGCTCCAATTTCTCCGTACGTTTGCCAACATTTGTTGTTATCCATCTTTTTATTACGGCCATGCCTGTGGGTGTGGAGCAGTAGCGCATTGTGGTTTTGATTTGCATTTCCCTGAAGACTAATAACAACGAGCATCTTTTAGGGTCTGTATTAGCACATATTGGCCATCTTTTGGAGAAAAGGTTTTAAATCTGTTTCTCAAGTTTTCATCAGTTTATTTTAACATTTTTATTAAGTGGTGTTTTTTATATATATTCTGGATATAAGTCTTATCAGATTTACGATTTGAAAGTATTTTTTCATAGTCTATGAATTGTCTTTTTGCTTAGTTTAATCTAAGGTCACAAGGATTTACTCCTATGTGTTCTTATGCAAGAGTTTTATAGTTTTAGTCCCTATGTTTAGATCTCTGATCCATTTTGAGGTACCCTTTGTAATGGTGTGAAGTAGCGGCCTAAATTTATTCTTTTTCATGAGGCTACCCAGCCATCCCAGTACCATTTGTTGAAAAGACTAATCTTTCTCCTATTGAATAGTCTTGGAACTCTTTTTGAAAACCAATTGACCATAAACATAAGGGCTTATTTCTGGATTCTCAATTCTATCCTATTGATCTATATTTTTATCCTTATGCCAGTACTATACTGTCTTGATTATTGCAGCTTCATAGTAAGTTTGAAACCAGGAAATATGAGTCCTCCAAGTTTGCTTTTTCAAGATTGTTTCAGCAGAAGTAATATGGGCCTCTTGAATTTCCACATGAATTTTAGGATCAGCTTGTCAACTTCTGCAAGAAAAGGCAGCTGGAATTCTCATAGAGATTGTCTTAAATCTGTACATCAGTTTAGGGAGTACGGCTATCTTTACATTATTAAGTTTTCTAGTACATGAACATGAGATGTCTTTAAGATCTTTACACGAGATCTTAATTTCTGTCAACTGTGTTTCCTTGTGCAAGCTTTGCACCTTTTCGGCTAAATTTATTTGTAAGAATCTTTTTCACTGCTGTTGCAAATGAAATTGTTTTTATAATTTTATTTTCAGATTGTTCATTGCTAGAATATAGAAAAATATGCTTGTATACTGTTCTTTTATCCTGCAACTTGCTCAACTTGTTAGTTCTAATAGTTTTGTGTGTATCTGTGTGTATTCTTTAGGATTTTTTATATATAAAATCATGTCATCTGCATATAGAGATAGTTTTTACTATTTTCTTTCTAATGTGGATGCCTTTTATTTCTTTTTCTTGCCTAATTTCCCTGGCTAGAACCTCCAGTACGATATTGAATACAAGTGTGAGAGTGGACA
Organism: Micronycteris hirsuta; assembly: GCA_004026765.1. Lineage (NCBI taxonomy): Eukaryota > Metazoa > Chordata > Mammalia > Chiroptera > Phyllostomidae > Micronycteris > Micronycteris hirsuta. The sequence continues at coordinate 39,440 of PVJI01001385.1, forward strand.
TCCTTGTCTTGTTCCTGATCTTGGAGAGAAAGCATTTGCTCTTTTACCACTAAGTATGATAAAAGTTGTGGACTTTTTACAAATCCCTTTAACAAGCTGAGGAAGCTCCCTTTTATCCCTAGTTTGCTGAGTGTTTTTAATCATTAACAAGTGCTGAATTTCACAAAGTGATTTTTTTTTTGCATCTATTGAGATGATGATGTGGTCTTGTTGTTTATTCTATTAATATGGTATATTACATGGATGGACTACCTTTGCATTCCTGCAATAAATCCCACTTGTTCGTGATGTAGAATTCTTTTTATATTTTGCTGAATTTGGTTTGCTTCTATTTTATTGAGTATTTTTACAACTGTATTCATAAAGGATTTGATCTGTAGTGTTCTTGCGATGTCTTCGGTAGGGTAATACTGGCCTCAGAGTTGGGAAGCGTTCCCCTGTGACTCACTTTTCACCAATAGAGTATGGCGGAAGTGACACCATGACATTTAAGTCTGGGTCATAGGAGCCTTGCAACTTCTTCCTTAGTTTCTTGGAACGTTCACTATTGGCCCACTCCCTTTTGCAACTTAGCTGCTATGCTCTAAGAAGCCCAGGCCCCTTGAGATGTAGGCACTTCAGTGGACATCCCTAGTTGAACTTCCAGCTGACAATCAGCATTAAATAACAGCCGTGTGAATTGGCCATCTTGGATCTACCCAGCTCAGTAGATCCTTCGTATGACGAATGCCTCATCGAAGGAAAAACTGCCCAGCTGAGTCTAGTCAATCCACAGAACTGTGAGAGATAACAAATTATGCTTTTGAGCCACAAATTTGGGAGGTAGTTTATTACACGGTGAAAGATAGAGCAGGAATCCATTGGTTTCAGCCTCACTTACTCAACCATGTCTTCCTACAAGAATTGTGGGAGCACAAACTGGTGTCTTCTTCTCTCCTGTTACCGGAGAAGGCCCTGAAAAAATACGAAGTGACCAGAAGGCAGCAGTTGGGCCAGGACACTCACACTTGGGGTGAGCAGCCTTCGCCAGGTGGCCAGTGACTTATCATCAGAATAGTAGTTGCCCAGCTGTGCTCCGCCTCTGCTTCTGGTAGAGCGGCTCAGAGTCTCCCAGGGCTCATGCACCAGGCAACCTGGGGCCCGAAGCTGCTCCTACACCATAGGAGGCTTTTGCTTCAGTGATGCCCTGATGTTGGCTGGCATTTTAGGCCATCTGCTCCCTTTGCTCCCGAGAAGGATCTGTCATGTGGCATTTATGCTCAGCTCCCCAGATTTTCTTAGGCCTGCAGTTGGTTTACCAGTTGAGGCTATCAGAACCTTCATTCCTGGACAAAATCAGGCTGCATTCTAAAGCTGGAGGCAGCCTAGAAGGCCCACGACAACATGTGTTACCAATAGCCAGCTAGAGGAACAGAGCAGGAGGGGCCCCAGGTGGACCTCAGCAGCCTTCCCAAGTCTCACCCTATCCCTAAGGCCACCATTTGCTTCCTACTTATAGGAACTGACCAAAGGAACCTGTCTGTTGGGTATTAGGTTTCCCTGCTGTGATCTGTGTGTGGGTTAGCTTTGTACACATACATGAGGCCCTCATCTTCATCTAAGAAAAGGGGCCCAGGCCCTGGCCAGTGTGGCTCAGCTGGCTGTGACCAAAAGGTTGCGGTTTTGACTCCTGGGCTCATGCCTAGGGTGTGGCTGCAGGTGTGGGTTTGTTCCTCGGTCCTGGCGTGTACGGGAGGGAGCCAATCAATGCTTCTCTCTTGCGTCAGTGTTTCTCTCTTCCTTCCTGTCTCCATTCCTCTCTCTCTAAAAAAAAGCAGTGAAAAAATCCTTGGGTAAATATAAAAAGAAAGGAAAAGGAACCCAAGACTTCATATCTTTGATCTCAATTTGCATAATATCAAGAGCATAAAGATGTACTACACTTGAAAAAATGCTCAACTTCATTAGTCATTAGGGAGATGCAAGTCAAAACTGCAATGAGATACAATTTTACATTCACTAGGATGGTAACAGTATATATTTAGGGGGGAAAGAGGGAAATTACATGTGTTGGCAAGAATGTGGAGAAATGAAAACCATTACATGTTTTTGGTGAAAATGTAAAATAGAACAGCCACTGTGGAAAACAGTTCTGCAGTTCCTCAAAAGGTTAAACATCCCATTCCTTAAGTTCGCACAAGAACTGTACGCCAGTGTTCACAGAAACACTATTCACAGTAGCCAGAGGTGGAAATAACCTAAAGGTCCATCAGCTGATGAAGGGATAAACAGAAGGTGGTACATCCATCCCATGGAATACTATTCAGCCATAGAAGGGAATGAAGTACCGATACCTGCTGCAACATAGATGAACCTTGGACACGTAACACGAAGTGAAAGAGACCAGAAGAAAGGATCACATTTTATATGATTGTATTTATGTGAAACCTCAGAATCCGTATAGAGACAGATAGTCTCTTACCATGAGCTGGGGAAAGAAGGAAATTGAGAAGTACAAGGTTTCTTTTTAGGGTGGTTAATATTCTGGAAGTAGATAGTAATAATGGTTGCACAATATTGCGGATATACACTGAATTGTACAGTTTAAAATGGTTTTATCTCAATACAATTTTTAAAAAATGAACTCTAAGGGTATTACTGTAGGGTGATGATGTGCATTGTTCTCCCTGTGGGGCCCTTTCCAAGGCAGGATGAGGGACGCCGGAGAACAGGCGCTTCCCAGAGAGGCTTGCCACACACGAAGAGCGCGGCCTGGGAGCCGAGGTCTAGGTGTCCGTCTCCCGTTCCAGCCAGCGGGCCTCAGGCGAGTTCCTCAGCCTGTCAGCACTGTGTATCAGTCTCCTCTGAGCTGGAGATCTTTCTCTAATAAATGCTTACAGAGTGCTCACTGTGTGCTAGGCATTAGTATTAGTCCTGCTTTCCAGCTGGAGAAATGGAGGCACGGGAAGTAGAGTACTTGTCCAAGGTCAGACAGCCAGTGAGTGGCAGAGCAGGGTCTAACCCAGGCATTGTGACCACAGATCTGCACGCTCAGGCTCTCCTCCTAGGAGTTCGTAGCCCCCACCTCCCATGTCACGGTAGGGATCCCATGCAATTGTACACCGTGAAGTCCTTTTATAACCATAAATGCTGTGCAGCACACACAGGGCCCAGTGTGACTCCTGCCTTAGATATTAGCAATTAGATTTACAGGAAAAACATCTGGGGATCATCTGCCTTCATCCCACCCTAGATGCATTCCTTTTGGACTTTACCAAAGAAATTAGGATTGTCATCTCATGTCCAGATTTGTCCAGAAAAATCATCCAAAAAGGTTCCTGGGAAGACTCCAGGATTGACTTACTCTGTGGGGCCAGGGCTTGGAGGCAAAGGCAAACCAGATGCGTCCTGGAATACCTGCTACCAGCCAGGGCACGTAAACCCAGAAAGAGGAACTCACCTCCAAGTAAGTTATTTGTTGTTTGTTTTTGGAAATGGGCCTGTATCTAGGACCTGGTGGGAAGTACACCCAACTCCTTCTTGGGGCTTCTGGTCCTAGAGCCTGTGGAGATGCAGGGAAGACAGGAAGGCGCTCCACGGCCTGGCATTCGCCCGTTGGTGGGTGAGAGGTTTGGAAGCTGTGGGGGTGGGATGCATGACCTGGAGAGGATATAAAAGGTAGAGCTGGAGGCCAGAAGGTTGCTCAGATTCTGGCAGAGGGGAATCTGGGGATTAGGAAAGTTCAGAAAATGTGGCAGAGAGAGAGATGTTTTGGCAGGCTGGATATGAGTCATTAAATGCACCAGGCTGTTTAACCCCAGCAATGTGCAGGCTGGTCCCAGGTCAGCCTCCTTCCCCTCCTGCCTGCAGCCCTGCGGACCTCAACTCCCACCCCCGCCCTTCCTCTTCCTCACTGCGGTGGCCCTTGTCCACACCCTCATTCTCTAGAACCTTCATAGCAGCCTCCTCACTGATCTTCCTACTAGTTACTGCCTCTTTGATCCAGTTTACTATTGGAAGAGAGTTTTCAAAACTCAGATGTCATTGTCACTCTGCTCTTTAGATGGAAATGTCAGTAGCTCCCTGGGGGCTACAAAGTGAAATAGACACATGGCCTTCATGCAGCCTAAGCCCCAGCCCTCTCACCTTTTCTTCGGGTTGCTCTGTCCCTGACCTCTGTCTTAGTCCCCCGTGCAACTTCGGCACCCATGAGGACCCAGTTTAAATGAGGTTTTTCTGACCCTGTTCCCTACACAATTAACCAAGTCCTCATCCGTTTCCTCGCACATTGCAGGTGGCTCTGTTATTGCATCTGTTATATTGTATTATTGTTTCTTATTTCGCTTGTCTTTCTTCCTAGTGGGCTCTGGGTTCCTTTAAGATCTGTCTTAAAGGCTCTGGCCTGCGTCTCATGTATATCCTTCGTTCCTGTGCCTAGTACACAGTATGTGCTTAATAGGTATATTTTCCCATGGGTGTTCATGGACTGAGTGCAAGGAGGTGTCAAATGCCAGTCTTCGCTGCCCAGAACACAGCTCTCGTGGGGTGTTGAAGCTCCTCCCTCTCTTGTGGGTACACTGAGCAGAGATGCAGGGAGCCGGGAAAGAAGGCTCACCTCCCTGTGCTTGAACTGCCTCACAGCTGCTGTTCGGATGCCCCAGATGGACTGTCCGATATAGGCCAAGTGGCCAGAACAGACTCCTACGTGCTAATCAGGTACCGTCTGGAACCCAGTCCAAATGGGAAAGCTGCCATCATATTACACCCATGTGCCCAACCAATGGGAGCAAGGTTCAGTACGAGTATGTGGCTGAGGCATGGAAATCCTCACGTTGGAGCTGGAGTGCTTAGGTCAGGGAGAGACGCCAGACCATCAGGCAACCATCTTCCAGGTTCGAGTTCTGATTTTCATTGGAAGTGCACAAAATTCACCAGCTTTTTTCCCCCATGCCGTAGCAACAGCTTCCTAAAAACCTCTCTCAGCTGAGCTGCTGCCCATAATAACAGCATGCCGTTTGGTCTTTATAAAGACAAAACCTCTGCATCTGTACCTAGAACACCCACAGCCCAATGTGTCAGATATTGGCTCATTTGGTGGGTTGCTCCCTAAAGTTGAGTGGGCAATTCAACTGGTTCTTCTGCGATTTTGTCTGAACTGAGGAATGTGTGTTTGAGCAGGGATTGTCCTTCGTGAAGGAATAGATTCCTTTGCTTTTCTGCTGGGATCGAGTTAGGCTCTACCAGTCTCCCTGAGGGTGGACAGGAAGCTGAGGCACGCTCCAACCAACCTTCGGATGGGTGAGTGGGTTGATAATGGCTCATTCCTAGATTCCCAGAGCCCTGGCTGGCTTGGTTCCCAGGGACTCAGGAGTTCAGGTCATCTGTACATCCCCCAGGGCTCTTGCTCCAGTGCCAGACTCCAGAGAGAAATTAGAAGGGAGTGGAACATTAAGGGAAAATTAAGTTCACCAGCCACAGGCCCTTTTTATTGGCTCTGCTGGTTGAGCAGGGGCCTGATCCAATGGGGATGGAGACGGATTTTATTACCTAGTCTCCCAGCCTCTGTTTCTGGCTGGGATTTCACAGAATCTAACAAATCTCTGCACTGCGAGTCCCCTTGTATAAAAAGACTGAAATCCCTGGGGGTGTGGCCTGCGTGGCAGCTGTTTCTCTCCAGGTTTCCAAGGATAATGTCAAGTACCTCCTAGTGTGTGAAATTCTGGCTGAAAGTGAATGATAGATTGCTTTTTCCGTTAAATCATTGCCCTTCTGGTACAGGTATTTTCCTAACAACTCTTATGCAAATAACTGTGAAAAGTAGGAAGTGGTAAAATGTCGAGTGCCATTGGTTCCCGGCAGCATTTGCAGCCGAAGCTTGTAATTTCGCGCGCACCCCCCCTCCCCCCCGCCGCGGCGCCCCTCCCCCCCTGTCAAAAAAGGAAGGAAAGAAAAAGTGGGGAAAAGGAAGCAGACAGACCACCAGTCCTTGGTGTGGCACTGGGCAGGCGGGCCAGCCCGGAGGTCTGTGTCAGTTTCCTACCTGCCTGCTTCTTGGAGGACAGGATTATGTTAGAACACTGGGCCATTAAGGGTCTCTAGGATCACACGTTGTGCTTCACTATTTACACAGCCACTGTCGTTATTGATTTGCAAATGGGCAGCATTTTTGTTCCAACTCCCTTGAAGGATATAGAGGGAAGCTATTTGCCAAGGTAGAAGACTTGGTTCATTCTTTGCACAAATACTTCCTGTGCCACCAGACACACACCGCAGCAAGACTGCTTGATACAGGTTCATTCGCAAGGTTTGCCAGCGCTTGGCAAATGCCCCCAAAGGCCCATTGCCCATCCCACAGAGGCTGCAGGCTTGGCATCGGCTCACCTGTGAGTGCAGAAGGGTGGCCAGAGACCTGCACCCCATGGTGGAGTCCACCTTCCATGGAGACCGTAAATCAGACCCACAGGGAGGCCACACGTCCCTGGGCCTGCTTTTTCTGCAGATACAGTCTTATGCTCTGCCTGTTTCTCAGCCTTTCCCCTATCATTTTGCACCCCGTTTTGCTGTGCTAGTGAGAGAGGGGTCTGGGGGGAGGAAGGCTGGGGGGAGAGGTGGTTCCAGGCACCCCTTTTAACCTACCGTATTTCATGCTTCTAAGATGCACACTAGTTTCGCAATTTTAATGTCTGTAATGTTGAGATGCATCTTAAAGTCAGTGCTTTGTGGTAGTTTAACTGGTCAGTGGGTTTTTTTATTTCTTACCAGTACATAAAATAATGAAACATCTTATGGGGTCATAGATTTGAAGAAATGGGGAGTAATATGACTGTCTTGAAGATATTCGATCTGTTCAGGGCCAGGGTGCTATGGAGGAGGCAAGGGAGGGGAGGGCCCCGGCTGCCCTTGGTGTCTCCCAAGCCCAGCACTTTCCTTTGGGGGTCCTTATGCCACCTGATCATGTTTGCTGTGTGTCCCTGGTAAGTCCCTTTCCTGCGCCTAATCTCCGGAAGCGTCACTCTCCACCGGGCACGGGGACCTCATTGCCCTACCATTTAAATGCTGGCATCCTGTCTTCTCCCTCTCTGCTCTTTCCCAGGTTTTTAACATATTCATCTCATTTCTTAGGTTGTTTTCTTGCTCCTTGGATTATTTTGGTTGTTTAGATGGCCCTGTAGCTCTTGTGTGATTCCAGGACTTACATTTTCCTGGTATAATAGGACTTCCAGCTAAATAGATATTCTCTCTCATGTGATAGAAACATGTGTTGTTTACTGGCAATTGTTTACCACTGCTGTCTATTAACTAATTAGTGACCTGAGGACCGTGCTTGGGTGATTGGGACCTGCTGAAATTCTAATCCTTGGACGCTCCCCATTCTTGTTGCTCTTCATGAGGCTCCAGAGTATTTGTTTCTGGGTCACAGATACGTTCGCTTCTCTGGGAGCGTCCAAGCTCCCCGTGGGCTCCATCTCTGAGCCCTCATCCCACACGCCTCCCCAAATCCCCAGGCCTGGGGCACTGCCCCTCTTTGTGGCACTGCCCTTTTTCTAATTTATCCTGGGGATGCAGCCCATGCTGGCTCCTTCTTCCCTCACCCCCTCCCCTACCAGAGCGGATCAGTCCACCTCAGAAGGAACTTGTTCTCACACATTTACTTAAGAACTCTTTCCCCTCACACTTTCATCCCTTAACCACTTACCTCAAGAAAGTTCTGAGGGTTTCCCCCCTGCTGTACTTCCCTCTTAAAAAAAAAAAATGAGAAATAAGAGTGCCACTAGCCAGACTTCTTTAGAAAGATTTTTTTTTTCTTTAAGAAAAATTACAGCCTCTGTCACCAGTCCTGTGAAAGTCCCCTTCAGGATCTCTGTCAATAGGGCCTTACCATCCTTTATGAAAATCAGATATATTTTTGGTTTTATGAAAGGTCAGAAAAGCTCTGGCCAGCCCGATTACAAATTGCCTCCATTTTGTAGGTGAATAGGCTCCAAGTCCCAAACAAGAACTTACAAATGAACTTTTGGAACAAAACCAGTTTCAAATTTGAAGACTGCAATGCTGGTTTCTGAGGTCCGAGCTGAAATATTGCCATGCCAAATCCACACAGCGTCTCAGGGAGTCGTTCCACCAACTGAGCTCCCTTTACCTCGAGAACTAACATTTTTAAATATTATAAAACCAAAGAAAACACCCACCGTCCAGAGGGGCATGGAGTAAAGAAGGCATAACCCCCAACCCTCCACCTGCAGAGCCCAAGGAAGCTGCACCCCCTCTGCTTCTCGCCTTAGCAGCCAGCCCAGCCACCTTCCCACTGGAGTTCACCTGCCTCGGACTCACTCCTTTAAGGCCACAGAAATGTTCGTCCCAGAGACTTCCTTCTACCCTGGGAGAGCTGGTTGCTGGCTCCCTGGGGCTTGGTGGGCCACACGGCACGGGGATCTGATCCTTGCCTCCTATCTGCAGCCCTCTCCTCGCCAAGGGGTCGTAAGAGGCAGCCTCAAATCTCCATAAAGAAAAGTACCCCTCATCATTTTTCTTCAAAATATGGTAGGATGTCTGGTCATACTTTTTAAAATGTAATTCAAGATATTTTTCCCAGTGCCTACAGAGTACATGACAGTTTGCTAAGCCCCGTGGTGGAGGCAGGGAAAACATTTTCTGTGCAGACCCACCAGACTCTAAGAATAAACCCACTCTGTTGCCACCTCTTAAGAAGGCAGTTGACAGTGTGTACATCTCAAGATTCTAAAATGCTGTGGCATTTGAACCGAGTGATTTTATTTCTGGGAGTATAAGCTGAGTAAATAAACATATTAATGCACACAGATTTATGTACAAGGATTTTCATTACTTTATTGGTGATAAAAGTGAAAAATTGAAAATGGTCTCCATGTCCAAAGATAGGAGACCCGTCAAATAAGCTGTGGTGTGTCCATCCCCTGGCATCCTGTACAGCTTTTTACAACCGTGTTTTCAAAGACAGCAACGATGTAGGAAAAGAACAATAATGTGTTCAGTGAACCACATAGGATACAAAACTGTACTCCGTGTGTTCCCAAATTATTTTCCCAACATTTGATTATGAAAATTTTCAAAAATACAGCATAGTTGAAAGAATTTTACAGTTAACTCTCCCTTATAACGACTGCTAGTTCTTCCATTAACATTTTATTATATTCTTTATCATATAGATAGATAGGGACATAGATACATAGATGTATATCCATCTACCTTCCCCCGACCCATAAGCCATTTTCTTTTTTATGCACTTCAGAGTAAGTTGCAGACATCAGGACACTTTCCTGTAAATACTTCAGCATGCACATTGTTAACTAGTATTCAATATTTGTTTACATTTTTTTCATTTGAGGGAAAATTTACATGCAGTGAAATATATAAACCTTAAGTGTACAATCACCGAGTTTTGACAAATACATGCTCTTCTGAAACTCAAATTGCTATCAAGATATAAAACATTGTAAATTAGGTTTATCATATTTCTTATTAAGCAACCATACTTATTTGTGTGAATAAGCATGTGTATATCTGAAATGGGATTCTAGAGATGATTTTATTTTCTTCATTATATTATGATGTATTTTCCAAATGGTATACGATGAGTATATCTATTCATTCTTTTATTGAACGGATGTTTATTGATCATGTAATATATGCCAGTCTATGCCCTACATACAGGGGATCCAGTGGTCAGCAACACCGCAAAATTCCCTGCCCTTATAGAATTTACAATCTAGTGCAGGAAGAGTCAGTAAACCAAAGATAATGCAACAAGGAGATAGAAGGTGAGTGATGGGCTGTGAGTGGCAGGGGAGACCTCTCTAAGAGATGATATTTAAACAGAGTACTGAATGATGTGAGGAGAGAACCAGGTAAGAGACTGGAGTGATCAGTAGGTGCAAAGGGCCTGAGGCAGAGAGGGAGAGCAGCTGCCATGGCTAGAGGAAACTGAGTAAGGTGGGTGTACTAGGAGGTGAGGTCAGAGTGGGAGGCAGAAGCCAAGCCACATAGGGCCTTGTAGGTTACGTTAGCAGTTAGGATTTTATTCTAGTGTTGAGACAGGCCACTGGAGGGTTTTAATCGGGGAAGTGACTTGACCTTCTGACTTTAGTGAGTTAACTAGTAGATTCGACAAATCAGAGGTCACAGGTGACTTGGAAAGGGGAGTGGAGCAGTAGGAGCAGATTTCTCTGTAGGGTGGCTTAATAAAGAGCACTTATTACTCTTAATTTCTGAACAGGGCCAGAGGGCGCATTTTTAAAAGTCCTTTCATTCACTTATCACCAGATGTTTATTGGGTGCCTACTATGTCCCAGGCACAACTCTTAAGAATACAACGATGAATAAGACAGGTGTAGGAGAGAGACGATAAATAAGTAAATAAGATAATCCCAAGTGATGAAAAGTACCCTGAAAAAAGTCAGACGGGGTGATGTGGCAGAGACAGCTCCTTCAGGAGGGCAGGTAGGCAGGACGAGAATGACCTTTGCTGTGAGACCTGCATGATGAGAAAAGAGAAATGCGCATGCAGGCGGTGCGCTGAAGGTGGGAGAGCAGTCCCCAGGCAGGGCGGCCTTTGTCCATCACTGACAGAGGTTCTCCACAAGGAGCCGAGATCTGCCTCTGCCTGCAGGCGCCCTCCACAGGGAAAGGGGCAGGAGCTGGCTGACCCTGAGCAGAGGTCACCTGAGGGCCAGGCTGGAATGTCAGAGAGAAAGCCGCAATGAGCTGCTGGGCCCAGGTGTGGGCTTCATCCTCAGTCACGTGGGTCTTTGAACAGAGTGTGGCAGAGATCTGCCTGAAGATGCCCCTGGCGAAGCATATCCTGAATGTGCCAGGCAGTTGGTTCTGGAGTAAGGGGACCAGGTAAGAGATCATTGCAGAGGGAAAAAAACACCCAATTTGTGTTGTCAGTAAAAATCCTTTCTTTGATTAACAAGTCTTTGCCCTAGCACAACAATTTTTTATTTTTATCAAAGTCCCACAGTTTTAAAAAGCCAGAGCGTACTCTGCATCACAAGAACCCGCAGTCCCCTCCCTTCATCAGTTTCCACTCCCAGATGCAAAGACTTCCAAAATCATTTTTCCTTTTTTGCTGGTATTTACTTCGGTAATTTAAAATAACTGGCCTTACCTGTCATTTCTCCTTTTTTTACATTTTATATTATTTCATACCCTTCTCTCATGAAGTTGAAGGTTTGTGTCTTTGATAGGGCCTCCATACACACTTCTCTATTCAGCCTTCCAACATAGTTGCAATTTTTCACTAAATGGGTACTGGGGGCTTGCGTCCTTAGACCATGTAAGTACCACGGCTGCCTCACCAAGCGTATTCTATGTCCTTTCTTTCTTTTTACATTTTTTTATTGTATTTTTTTCCATGACCATTTAGTCCCCGTATAGACCTCGCACCCTCCCTGCGATCGCCCCTGTTGTTCATGTCCATGAGCCCTTTTCCTTTCTGCTCAGTCTCCACCCCTCACCTACCCCACCCGCTCCTTTAGCTGTCGCTCTGCTCCCTGTCTACAACTATGGGACATTTACAGAACGGATTACTACCCAGCTGTTAAAAAAAAACATTTTACCCATTGCAACAGCATGAATGGACCTGGAGAACATTATGCTAAGTAAAATAAGCCAGTCAGAGAAAGACAAATACCATATGATTTCACTCATGTGTAGAACCTAATGAACAAACAGAACTAACAGCAAAATAGAAACAAACTCCATGTCCTTTCTGAAATAACTATTTGTTTTCTGAAGTCTTTCGCTGGGATGAGGCAAAGGGTGTGAGGGTGTAAGGTTATACAGATATTCTAGCAAGCTTCCTATGGTTAGCCCGGCCCACACTCCTGCTTTTAAGGGTGACCTGTGCCTGAATTCCTGGGCCTTCGGGGCTCCCATCAGCCTGAACCATGTCCCCCTCACCCCACCCACTGGTGTACTCAGTCCTTCTCCACTTGTCCAGCTGCTCCCCAGGAGCATCCAGAATTTTGTTGCCGTCTTGGGTCTACTCTCATCTCCTTTTTATTAATATTGTTTTTGCCTTTTAAAATTAAATTTGCTGTCATTTTACTGGGTTTTAGGAGAGAGTAGAGACAAATGTGGTGATCAATTCACCATGTTTAGCCAGAAGTCCCCCGGAGCACGTTTCATACTTCCTGGCCCACAGCCTTTTCATAACGGGTGTCAGCAGATGTTCTCTGTGTAATACTTTGCCCACCTGTTGCCCAACTGAACCCATAGCGTTGGAAATTGGGAATTTGGAAGGGCCATGTCACAGCCAACTGCTTTCTAGGCACTTTAAATCCTTCGTGGCTTTTGCTGAGCAGTTTAGAGGCCTCCTGAATGAGCCTGATGTGCCCTGAGTTCTTCTTACCACAGTGATGAGATTACGTGACATTCTAACTTATTCAGTCATTTTGAAGCAGAATCCTTCCAGCCACCAGGGTGGCGAAAGGGACAGGCATTGTGCAGGCGGCTGGAGCTTGTCTGCAAACCATCTGTGTCACAGTGCACAACTTACTTTCTCTGTCTGGGCCTCCTCTATGATGTGATAAGGGACTGAAACATCTCATTTCTTAGCCAAACTTTACTTAGGTGCTCTGAATAAAACACAAAGAGGAGCTGTTAAGATTGCAGGAGTTGGCTGTGGGGTGAACCCTGAGGTGCTTATGGGGCACTCAGGGCTCCAAGGGACCTGGATTGAGAAGCACTGGACTTGAGGATGTCTCTTATGTCTCAATAGGACACCTCTGTGAACCTTCCCCTTAAAATGTTCACTGCTCTTGCAGGAGTCTATGACAAAATGCTATTTGCAAGTGGGGTCACAGGACATACAGCTGCCTCCTGTCCCCAGGGCACTGGACATGTCAGGCATGTCACACACCCTCTCCTGAATCTCCCTTTCCCCATGTGATGGCAGGAATGTTGGTTCTTGCTGCCTCTGAGAGAAGGAATGGATTTGTTGATTTACGGGTTAAGAGCTTTGGGATGGAGCTCTCCAAGTGCAGGCTCTGTAAGAATACAGGAATTTGCCTTCCCACATTGTTTGCTTTTGATTTACTGTTTTGATGTAGGGCTGCTGTGTGACTCAGATGTTATCTTCCGTTGCCAAATCATGCGTTAGGTATGTATGACATTTCCCACACAACAACATCTTATCCTCTTCACTGTCACCACTGGCCGCACCCCATACCTCTCCGGGGAGGGTGGGGGTGCTGGGCGGGTGGGAGGCGAGGGATGGGGCGCAGGGAGAAGGTAGAAGTCTTCCAGTCACAAATCCAGGCATGCCCCTGGCACCGGGCTGTGGTTTTCAAAGTTGCCGTTTTTGTTGTTGATGATGTTATTTGCAGAATAAACCATTTAAAAAACATGTTTAAGCAAATGTTTGATTGATAGGCCAGGTAAAGCAGAACCCCAGCTCGGGTTGAGTGGTGGAATGAGGAGAGCTGAAGATCCTCTGGCAGCCCCTCCAACCCTCCTGCCAGAGTCCCTGGCTGCGCGGGTGGACCCCACGTCGTTTCGGATTCCGCCGCCTCTACTTGGCCGGGCCTGGAACAAGTGTAACCTCCCAGAGCCCTTGTGCTCATCAGTAAAGTGGGGCTGCAGCCACCAGCTCTGAGTGACGAGGACTGTCCTTATGACCTGTTTCGAACCCCTGGCACTAAAGGGGGAGCCTCAGGCTTCCTCACAGCCTTCGCGTGAGAAATGTTAAAAACCTGACTCTGCCCCAACCTTAGGCGGTCGTTTGTAATAACTACATATTTTCTTTTTAATCCCTTCTTTCCAGAGAAGGTACTTGTGAGGTCATCGTAACATCAGTCATTAACTGCTTGTGATTTTGCTTGGAATGTAAACAGTGTTCTCTGTCTTTGGCCCGTTTGTTCAGATAGGAAGTTTTAATGTTTTCCCCTTTAGTGGACCTAGCCGTACTTCGGTTAGTGCGTTTTGGTAATTCTCACTGAAATCTATGATTTTGGTCAGCATTGAAGATGGGGAAGCTGCCAGTAGTGTGATCGTCTCAGTAAGTGTGTATTGCCGCTGTTAATTAAATTAATTAAATTATAAAATTGTGCGATTATTTCTCTTCCCTCCTCCGCATCAGCCCATAGGAGCTCTGTCTCTGTGTGGGAAGTGGCTTGGGTTTTCACTTTGCTCTTTGAGGACAGAGCCTGAGAGAGGTATTGTCTTCTCCAAGTTGGAGATCAGAAGCTACGTATTTGCTCATCTTTCCTGGTGAAAGAGTAAATAAGAGTGCTTATCTAGTATTAAAATTCTCTTTTCATTTACTTTGCCGAAGGTATTACCCCATGAAGACACAATTTGAAAAATATCTTCATAGAAAATAGCTGTCGTTGCATAAGCCATGATACCTACCGTTGCCGGCAGAGCCCGTGTGTTTCTCCAGGAGAAATCGATGATCTTCACCACCTCTGTCCCCCTCGGGAAGTGTCCTAGCTTCTAACTCCTGTGCTTTCCCTCCTCTCGGCTCCCTCCTCTCTTTGGGCTCTGCCTTAGATAAACTGTGAACTATGTGAGCTTGGTCTCAGCCGCCTCCTCTGTAAAATGAGAGTAATGATGATTCCTCCCTCAAAAGATTGTGGAATGGATAAAATGTGATACTGCACATCAAGTACTTAGCAAGCATTTGGCATATAGTATATGCTTGACAAATAGCTCTTGTTACTTCTCTTCACTGTCTTCTCAGTTCTCACGTTCATATTCATCAGTCTCAATGGTCACTGAGACTGGTTTACCTGGTTACATCTGGAACTTTTCTGTATTCTTCTCATTCCAACCTTCCCATGTAATTCAGACTAAGCACAGCCCTCTTCAAGGTGCTCTGTGTGTCCAGGGTCTTTCTGGTTTATGGTCAGCTATTTTTAATTCCAAACCTTGGTCTCCTAATAAGTCATCCTCCCTGTTCTCCAGGGACGGGAAGCATTGGTGCCACCTGGCTGCCTTATAGATCAGCGAGGCTCTGCTTGGATCAGGATAACGGGTTCTTCGACCACTTAGATGACAAACATGTGATTTATGCCCTTCACCAACCCCAAGCCTAAACTGTAAGCTGCGCACAAGGAAGCAACATGGCGCTGCCATTAGATGTAAAGCCAGTCTGCCTGGAGCCAGCTCCGGACCCACCACTTACTGGCTGTGTGATCTTGGGCAAGTTACATAATTTTTTTTGGTACTCCACGTACCTCATCTATCAAATAGAGGTAACAATTCTGCTTTATTATTAAGGGTATGCCTTTCTGAAACCCAAATACTCTGAAAACTGAAAGTTTTTTCCTAAGTTTCAGGCACACTCATATGGCACCAAAATCTGATCAGAACTGGCATGTGGCTATTTAGTATACTCTTTATTTATTTTCAAATTGGTGTATAATTAGTTCTATGTTTTACTGCAGAAATATTAGTGTTTTTGATTCTAGGAAGCAGCTCCAGGCTCTGCTTGGGTGTTACGTACAGTAATGTGTACCATGTTACCTTACTGAAGTGTGGTGAGTTCTGGTCGGGGAAACCCAGCCAGCCCACGAGCTTTGGATAAGGTCTTGTGGCTCTCTAGTAGCCACTCTGCAGGTTATTGAAAAGATTAAACAAGCGATTTTGCATGAAACTCTTAGAATAATGGTTGCTGGATTGGAAGTGTTCAAACATCAGCTATTATTATACCAAAGAGATGAAAAAAATACTATATGCTTAAGTATGAATGGTTTATTTTACCTCAGTAAGAATGTTTATTTTTTTATTGAATGGTTTAAATGTTTAATGAATGATATAAAAATGAACTTTACTGCCTGAACAAGAAGAAAGTATGCTGTTTATTTTGGAAAGAGGTTCAAAGTCCAACAAAAGAAGTCAGTTTAAACAAATATGGGTGCCATTATGACTGTTGGATTTTTTCTGTGCGCTTGATCACAAGGGCTTACTTTAGCCAGGAAACACACAGTCCCCAGCCTTTCCTTTTCACTCATGCCTCCCATTCTGCGTGCCTAAGACACGGGCTGGAGTGGGGCCCAAGACCGCCTCCCTCAGAGATGCCGTTTGACACCCTTCGTTCAGGTGGTCCCACGTGCCTCTCATCTTTTTGTCCTCTGCCAAACCTTACCAGTTTTTACTTTGGGAACTCTCACTTCTCTATCCTCAAAGGAAAAGTATTTTTGAATCTCTAGGTAAAAAGTTACAGCTTCTATCTTTCTCATCTCTTTTTATTACATCTTCAATCTTATGCTTATGTCAAAATCATTTACCCCTTAGAATTTTCCACTCACGTAAATCTCTTGGGCACGTCCTATTCTTGCTCTCCCCTACATCTAACTTCCACCTTGTTTGGATCTGACCCTCGTTGGCTGTTTTGTTATTGTTGCTTTGCCTTTTCTTAGTGATCAGGTTGCGTTTCCTTTCTTTGACCATCCTGTGTTTTCTTCCACGTTGCGCTCCTGTACAGATAGCTGTGGTTTGCCGTTCCTGTTTTTCTGGTAAGCCCCAAGCCTCTTATTGCCAGTTCTTCCCAAATGCCTATCTTGGGAGGACAGTCTGTCCAGAAAGTACTCAGCTGTGTAATGTGAAAGATAGAAACATTTACTGAAGAAGATACAAGATAAAAGAAACATTGTACATAGGACAATAATGCCTCAGTCCCCTTCAAAGAAGGTATCTTGGGACCTCACACAGTTCTCCCAGTTGCCATCAGCTGCCCTGTGGTATTTGCCTGCATCTTATCAATGGTCTGAAATCTCTTCCCTTTCAAAGGTGATTTTAGTTTGGGGAAAAGCCAGAAGTCGCAGGGCACCAAATCTGTGCTGTAGAGGGCTCAGTCACCTTGGTGATTTGAAGTTTCACCAAAAAAACTGCATGAGACATAATGCATGAGCGGGCACGTTGTCGTGATGAAGCTGCTGATCACCAGTTACCCATAGCTGCAGCTTTCTGAATCATCTGAATAGTGTCCACAGAGGAATGTTCAAGCTTAATGCAAATCTGACGTAGATTCGTTTCTCTACTTGATCAATCATTTTGAATGTGATGCCACACAGTACACATGCTCACTCAATGGCGTCTACCACCCCCACTGACGAGTACAGTGAAGTCATCATTGTTCACACACGCGCATTCCAGTCCACTCTCCTTGGCTGCCAGGTTATATCAACGTCCTGTAAACCATTCTTGTTTTATTAACAATGGTTGGACAAAAAGACCTTGGATAAATGTCCTTAACACCATTGCTAATATTAGTTACAATCCAAGCAGTTAAGCTTGGATGACATCCCAAACATTGGAAGAAAACTTAAATTTGCACATCAGAGCGATGCAGTCACGGAACTGTTGAGTTGGAAAAGAATTCAGCTCCTCATGTTATAGGCGAAGCAGCCGAGGCCTGGAGATTGAAGTGTTGTGTTCAGTGGTGCCCGGGAGGCTGGTGACAGGCCTGGAGCCGGAACCCAGGTCTCCAGGCTGGCGTCTTACTGAATAGTTTATTGTGCTTCTTTTCTCTTCAGAGTGGTACATGCACTCTGTTTAACCCCGAATAACACTTGAAACTTAATCAAATAGCAGTCCTTTGCCCCGTGTCTACCCACTCCTGCTCCTCTTCCTTTGGAGGCAGTCTCTTTACTCTTTCAGCCGTTTCTTCTAGTTTTACTCCGTATCTGTGTGAAACCTGTTCATGTGAGTATTTCTTCACTTACTACTTTTGGATATTTTAGAGATTCTCAGTGAACTTTCAGTTGCAGGAGAGGAGGGCTTGGCCTTTGCACCCCTTCACCCACTTTTCTTCCCCCAGCCCCTGCCTATGGCTGTGTCAGAGTTCCCAAGTTAAGGGTCTGTGGTTACACCAAATTTACGTAAATATCAAGTACCTGAGTCTATTTAGTTCCTGAATCAGATACCAAGTTCAGAAAGGGAAGGGCACCACATGATCTAAATTTATTTGGTTTCTGGGTTTCAAATGTAAGTAGTGGGAGTTCAGAGTAGTGAATGATCCAAAAAGAAAAAATAATCTCCAAATGTATTTCCTTCCACAGGAGGGAGAGTCAGGGTTGGCAGTGAGGCCCACCCGTGTCCTAGTTCGCTGCAGAACTAAGGAGCATCGCTTACCCCTCCCTTTCTTTAAAACATGCGTCACGTGTGTGTGGAGCGCATCTTCATTCATCAGTATCAGACATGGGTGTTTACACTTCCTCTCAGATATAAATGTTTGCTTGTCCTAAACTTAACGATTGCTTCATGTTTTTACTCGCATTCTTTTCTGTGCGGGCATCCTTAATTTTTCCCCTTAGATTGGGCATGTCCTGTCGGTACATTTCTCCCAGCTGGCCAGACACGTCAGGTAGCCCAGCAAGTCCCCTGTACTTGCTGGGGCCCAGCTGAACGCCAGGCCACCCGCGGCACTGCCCGCAAAGGCCCCCACCCCCTGGCCTGGCCTGCTCCTCCTGCTCGACTTACTCCCTGTTTTGTAGAACGCATCTTCCAGGTGCATAGTACAGAGAAGGTAAGTTTTTTGAGTCCCTGAAATAAGAAAATGTCTTCAGTCTGTCCTCCTGGTTTATTAAAATTTGGTGGCTATAGAATATTCGAAGTTGGAAATAATTTTCCCTCATTTTTTGTATTGTCTTTGAATTCTAATGTCATTCTTAATATTAGATTTCAGTTCTCTGGGTGTGACCTGTTTTACTCCCTGAAAACTTTTAAGACCTTCTCTTTATCACTGTGGATCTAAAGTTGCTTGATAATGTGCCCTGGAAGCCTTTTTTCTTTCTTTGAGTTGGGCGCTCCACAGGTGGGTCCTTTCAAATTGGAAATGTGTGTGTGTGTGTTATAATGATTTCCTCCTTCCCATTTACTTTGTTCTCTCTTTCTGGAATTCCCACATGTTTGTCAGATATTGGACCTTATGGGTTCTAAGACTATCCATTTCTACTTCCTGTCTTTTTGCCTTTTATTTTCTTTTTTGGGGGAGTGTTTACTATACTTTATCTTGCAGACCTTCCATTAAAATTTTTATTTCACCGATCATATTTTTAATTTCCAAGAGCTCTTGATTGTTTTCTACTGTTCCCTCCCACTGCCCCTTGCTTTTGGTTTAGCTCTCTGAGGATATTGATGACAGCTTTTCTGAAGTCTTCTTCTGCTCCTTCTGTGGCTTCCACATTTCTCTATTCCTGGCAGGGGTCTCAGTCTCTCTCCCGTTGGTGGTGGTCTTCAAATATCTGGTGACCCTTGGCCGCTACAGTGTTGGAGAGAGTGACACCAGCAGCTTGGAGATCTGGGTGTTTCCGTAAAGCTTTTGACTGGTGTCCTCTTGTGTAGGGGGGTTTCATCGTCAACTCCGTGTTCCTGTGGAGATTTTTCAGTTACTGGCACGTGAAGGCCATTCTGTGACTGGAGAAGATGCTGCTGACTCCATTAGCTGCTGGATTTGGGCTTGGGGTTGCTTCTGTTTTGTTTATCCCTTTAAGTAAAGAGGGGAGACTTCCACTGCTTCACTTGCCCACCTTCACCCCATTACCACTGTGACCAGCAGAAGGATTTCTGGATGGTAAAAAAGAGCAGTTGATCGGGCACATGAGGTAGCTAACTGGTCATACAACTGGGTTTGCATGTCGTGTGCTCTGCAGCTGAAGAAATGCCCTCGGATATGGCGGTCCATTTTACATTTCTCAACCACGGCACAAAGAAAAGCAGAGAAGTTGCTGTATCTTTATTACCACTTCACAGGTGAAGAAACTGAGGCCCAGAGTCATTCTGCTCTTTTTTCTTCCTTTTGCTATTATTAGTGACTTTTGGTAAGGAAATTTTAATGGTGTGTAATTTTTAGACTATACTACAGCCTTGTGAAGAGATAACCTTAGTATTATAAAGATTCATGGAATTACACTGGCTGCCTGAAGGCAAGTCTCTGTGCCCTGCAGGTCACTGGCAGGTGTATGTGCATGTCACAATGTAGCAAAACTGCATCCCTGGCATCAAGCAAGGTAGAATATTCATTATGCAAGGGGAAAATAAGGTGTTCCAAGTACCAGTTAATATAAGTACTGTGAGAACTGTAGCAAGCATCACAGCTAACTCTACTGAGCGCTGACTCTCTTTATGCCAGCCTGCACATGTGTGGTTTCATTTAATCCTCACTGTTTTCCTTTCCCTTTCACAGAGAAGGGGACTGAAGGTGGGAGGGGATAACTCACCCACGCTCATGGTGGAGCTATTTGAACCCAGCTCCCTCTGTCTCCAGAACTCATGCTTGTAACCACTTTACTCCTTTGCCTATCAAATAAGTCCTATATTCCACCTTTGATGATGACTCACATCTCTCAGTTAGTAATGTAACCGATCTTTTATGGAGTTATAAGAGAACCAGAATTGAAAGGAGCCTAGAAATCTCCCAGTCCAGCCACCTCCCCAAGGCCAAGCTGGGGTGGGTAGGTAGATGGATGATAGATAGATAGATAGATAGATAGATAGATAGATAGATAGATAGATAGATAGATAGATGGATAATAGAGATATATAGGCACATATCTACATATATTTTTTAAATAGTCACACATAATATTTTTCTACACCATTTGAGGGCAAGTTACATTCTTTATGGTACTTTACCAATTACTTTAGCCTAAGTAGAGGACTGTTCTCTTACATAACCTCAGTACAGTTATCAACTTCAGTACATATAATCTCCAAGCATTTACTTTAATGTAATCAGCAGAAACCACCAACCAACAGTGGTTTATTTTCTTCTGCACACTGAGCAGTAGGCCTTCATTTATGTGTGGTTTGTATACGGCAATCTTCAAGTCAAATTGTTTCAGTCTTACTAAAAGTGCCTTCTCCTGTATCAACAGTAGGTAAAGGGTGCATGTTGACTTTTCTGCTTTCAATTAAGTATTTGTTTACTTTCTGCTCTCATTAGGGTCTCTAAATACCCCATCTAACTCCCAGGACTTAGAAATGAGAGTAAACGTCAATATAATTGAATTTCCTAGTCTGGGGGCGGTGGGGGGAATGTTCTCTTTTTATGTCTGCAGCCCCTAAGGAGGACAAGTTCTCAGTTAACTAAAACGTTACTTGCACCCTCTTCGTCCAGCTTCCCCTTGTTGATTGACTTTCACCATGAACTCTGTCAGCTGAGGTAAAATACTGATCAGTGACTCATGACCGTTCTTCCCTGATTGTTTTCTGAACTCTAAGGTCACTGTGATACCTGTCATCAGCTGCAGCTTACCCTGCTCCCCACGCCCTCGCTTTTCCTAGAGTTATTGGCTTCTCCTGCCTAGGAAGCAAAATTCCAGAACATTCCTGAACATTCCAGCTCACAGCTGGAGGCAAGTCTCAGCAGCTGTATTTCCCAGCTGGAGGCCTCCACTTGCCCAGAGCAGATGTGGTAGAGTGACAGTGATGTGGGGAAACTTGTTCATGTCTGAACCCCTCCCTTAGTGTGGTGGACTGTCCCTGTGCTCCAGGTGGGGGGTGGGGAGGAGCACATTATAGGGGTGCTGTGCTTGGAAGTTGTCGGCAGCAGGAAAATCACATTTATGCGTCCTGAATCTGAATCGCACTGAGAAGTGTGTGGTATTTCTTCTTTGTCCTCCTCTACCTCAATCTCCCTCATTTTGAGTTGCTTTGTCACTCCATTTTCCTTATTAAAAGCTTTTTTATATAAAAATTTCAAGGGAGTCCTGGCTGGGGTGGCTCAGTTGGAGCGTTGTCCTATAACCAAAAGGTTGCGGGTTCAACTCCTGGTCAGGGCGAGTATGGGAAGCAACTAATTACATTGATGTTTCTCTCTGTCTTCCCCTTCCTCTCTCTCTAAAAATCAATAACTGTATCCTCAGGTGAGGATAAAAAGTATTTCATTGGAATACATATTTTAAAAATTACTGTAAGCTTTATTTCGTCAGAGTTTTGTAAAAACGTAGTTAAAGTCAAACAGTACTGCCGTTCTCAGCCCCTCTCCAGCCCCCAGACCCACTGCCCAGAGCGACCTGTTTAGCTACTTCTTCTGGTATTGATCTCCATAAATTAGATGTTCATGCTGCATTTTCTGGTTTGTAGGTTTTAAACACTGCCTGCCGGCTTCCTGTCAGGGGAATCTGCCCCGTGCAGCACCCACCCTCACTTCCCCTCGCCGGCAGAGTTACACATCGGGTGAGGTGAAATCTGTGGTCGGTGTTTACAGTGCAGTGATGATTTCACTGTTATTACTCACTAGAGTACTAACTGTTGTGCTGGAATTACACTTCGTTTCTTATACAACTTTGTTTTTCTCAAAGTTAATTGCCTTTAAGAGATTGCTTAGTTTACTACACAACTGTTGCACATTCTTTCCAAATGCCCCCTCTAAATCTAGCAAATGCCTACCAGTGTCGTTTGCCAAGTGCTCACAAGCATCATGTACAGTCGTCCCTCGCTGTATTGTGGTTCACTTATTGTGGCTTCACTGTGTCGCGGGTTTTTAAAAAATATATATCTAATTCTGTATCCCGGAGTTTTCACCATATCGTGGGATTTTGCGGTGTATAGTATTTTTATATATTTATGATTTTAATTATTTTTGCCTAAAAAATTTAAAACAATATAAAAAAGATTTTAAATGTTAATTCAAACATATTAAAAGAATATTAAATCAAAATAAAATACAGTATGTATTTCATCAGTGGATGAATACTGTACTGTACACAATGGAAATGCAGTATGCCACTACTGCTTGCACAAGTTTGCCAATGTGAGATTGTACATGATACACTATTGGCTGATGGAATGGAACGCGACCAACCACAGCACTGTGTTCTGTATCCTGGGCACTGATTGGCTCAGTGACCATAGCATCGGTCTGTTTGCTCTCCTGCACTGAGCCCATACGTTCAGCATCTCTCCTTGTCCACTTCACATCGACGTCTGATCACTGCGCATAGTGTTGCTCTGTGGTGTTGTGTTTTTGTGAAATTTTTGTAAAAGTTTGAATTTATTTCAAGCCCTACAATGCCACCCAAATGTTCTGCGCCTTCTAAGGCTTCTGGCAGTGAACCCAAGCACCAGAGGAATATGTTCGCCATCAAAGAAAAGATGGAACTTCTCGACATGTTAAAGGAAGGCAAAAGCTATGTGGCTGTAGGCCGCCATTACAGGATCAACAAATCTACTGTTCTCTACATAAAGAGAGATGAGAAAAATACAAGACGAACTACTGGTTAGAGAAGAGGAGGAGGTTGGCCTAACACTCGATCATCTTGCAACCATGGTCAGAATGGCCAAAGAACTTCAGCAAGTGGCTGAAGAATGGGATCCCCAGATGCTTCGTTTGTTGCACTTTGTAAATACAATCGGGAGTGGCATGTCAGTTTATAAAAACCTTCTCACTCAGAAGAAAAAGCAGCACCAGCAACTCCCTATAACTATGTTCATCACTCGGACGAAGAGATCAGTTACACCTATGCCTTTAGCAGAAATAGAAGTTACGGCCCAGGGCGAAGATACTGCACCACCTGATGAAGCTCCTGATGAAGTGGTGCCTTCAGAGGAGCTGTAATGCTCTTCTTGGCTGTGCAGTACATTCATCTCATCGTCATCACCTTCATCACCATCAGTACTGCACAGCTACGTAATTCATGATCTTCATCATTCAAGTCGTAGTATACTTCACTGGTGAGTACCCATATAGAATTGTATATGTTGTTAAAATTACGTAGGTTTAAGAGTGTAGAAAGTGTTTAAGAGCATATGAAGTGTTTATAAGAGTGTGGGAAAGGTTAATAAGAGAGTGGAAAAGGTTTATAGGAGTGTGGGAAGGGTTTATAAAGCCTTAAAATATATATAAATAATAAAATAAATAAAACGCCACTACTTCGCGGATTTTCACCTATCACGGGGGTCTCTGGAACGTAACTCCTGCGATAGGTGAGGGATCACTGTACAAAGGTCTGTCTATTGGTTCAGACCTGCCCTGCATAGACCTTCTGAATCCCCCGTCTTCTGCTCCAGTCGAGACCTGTCACTCTTCAGGCATCATCTGAGGACTTCCCTTCCCTGCACCTCTGTGCTTTGTGTCCCTGTTTTCCTTGGATCCTACGTCTTCCTCTCTTACACCTTACCCCTTTATTTGGGAGTAGCATGTCCTCCAGCAACTTCTGAGAAAGGTGCATGGGAAGCAATTTTTTGAGGCTGAATAGGTCTGAAAATTTCTTTGTCCTACCTCAGTTAGAATGACAGTTAGTTGGATATAGAATTTTTGGTTGAAAATCATTTCCCCTCCACATTTTGAAAGTAGCATTCTACTGCCTTCCAGCTTCTGATGTTACTAATGAAATGTCTAATGCAAATGATCTGATTTCTCTCTAGAAGTTTAGGAGATCTCTTTATCATTCAAAAGAGCATGCCTTGGATAGTTTCTTTCTCCCTCCCTCCCTCTTCCTCCCTTCTTGGTCCTTTCATTGAGTTGGCCAATCATTGGGAGTTTTCAATCTGAAGATGACTTTCTTTGATTCTGGAATGTGTTCCTATTTCATATTATTCATTTCATCATTTCTCCTGTTCCTTCTTTCTGGAACTCCATGTTAGTTAAATGTTGGCCAACCTAAACTGACCTCTAGCTTCTTTCCCTTTTCTCCATATTCCCTATCTTTTATGAGTCTGTTCTACTTTCTGCACTATTTCCTTGACTGTTCTCCAATATCTTCCACTGAATTTTTTATTTCAGTTGACATATTTCTAATATTTAGGAGTTTTTCCCATTCTGGTTCTGTTTCAGAGCACCTGTTTTCTGAATACAGTGTCTTAAATCACTAGTGATATTAATTATAGGGTTTGGGTTCTCTCTCTCTCTCTCTCTCTAGGTTTTCTTAACTCTTTCTGAATTGGCTGTTTCCTTTAAGTTCCTTTCCTCCTGATTTCTGTTTCACTTTTTCATTTTGGGAGTCTTCTCTCAAATGTCTGGTGATTTTTATTAACAGGGGGTTTATTCCCCCATGAAAACACGAGGGCCATTCTGCTTTTCCTCCTGAGAGGTAGAAACCATGGAGCCTGGGGCTGAGGCTTGGTCCACTGTTCAGGACAGGTACTCTCAGTTCATTCCCTGTTTTCATCCAGTACCGCAATCTGCCCTGACAGGAGCTGGCCTGGAACAGTTTCTCCTGAGAATAAGGCTCTCATTGCCTTGATGGTGCTGGGGAGGAGGAGGGAGGTGAAAGGTTAGAGGGAATCTCTAGAGGAGGACCTGGTCCCAGCCTCTCTCTGTTCAGCTGTCAGCCAGCCCTCCTGACTTATCCCTTCTTTTCCTGAGGCCACTCCCCTCCCCGTGTGGGTGCCTCCGGCTCTGAGTCTTCCCAGACCTGTGGGAAACCCTACGGTAGCTTCCCATGCCACTCAGAGCCACCGCTGGCCTCTTCATGCTGTCCCCTCACCCCCAATTCCTGGCTTCATGGCCTCTACCCTGGCCCTCGTTTGTGCCTCTCCAACCACACTGGCCTTCCTGCTTTTCCTCATGCATTCCAGGCTCACCCCTCCTCAGGACCTTTGCACTAGCTCTTCCCTTTGCCTGGATATCTTCCTGCCTCATGACTGAGGCTTTTTCCTCACCTTCTTTAGTCTTTGCTCAAATATCATCTTCTCAGTGATAAAAATTTTTAAATTCCTACTAGCCTTCCCACTTAGTGTTCCCAATCCCCTATGCGCTCAAGTGTTTTTTCCATAATACTTTCCCTTCTACATACTACAAACTAAACATTATTAAAACTGTTTATTATTTATTCTTTGTCTCCCTTGCTATAATGTAACCTCCATGAGCCAGGGATCTTGGTGGTGTGTTCATTTTTGTTTCCCTGGGTGCCTGGAGCAGGGATAGAGCCAGAACTGGACCAAGGTCCCCTGGCTCCAAGGCCTCCCACCTTTCTGCTGTGAAGGACTACATCCAACTACACAAAGGTAATCCCCTCAGATACCACTTCTCATATATTCTCCCTGCTGCCCCATCTTCCACTGTCCTCCTCAGTGACTTCAGGATCTGTAAACCTATTTACCAAAAATAAAAATTTTTAACTGTATAGAAAGAACTGCACCTTTGTTATGTCCGCACCCAGGTGAGCTTGGGCATATCCCTTCACCTCTCTCCACCTCAAAAAGAGATAGCAATGATATTCTAGTTCCCAGGATCTTTGTGAGGATCAAATGAGTTAATATACTTAACTATTTACCATTTCAACAGTACATACCTTGTGTTATTATAAGAATATAATATGTTTGAACCTTGAGGATATTATGCATTCTATCTACCTATCTAAAGTAGTCAAGCTCATAGAAACGGACTACTGACTAGTATGGTGGTTGCCAGGAGCTGGGGGAGGGGAAATGGGGATCAGTGGGGATCAAGTTTCAGTTATGCAGGAGGAAAAAGTTCTAGAGATCTGCTGTATAACATTGTGTTTATAGTTAACAATACTGTAATGTACACTTAAAAATTGAAGAGGGTAGATCTGATATTACGTTTTTTGCCACAATTTTTCTAAAAAAAGAATATTTTAGTCACTAACTCCTTTGTTTCCTTGAATTTTCTCAAGGATAGCTTGCTCAAAACCTCACAGCTAGCAAATGGTGGGGGTGGGGGACAATGAGAATCAAGCCTCTTGCCCCTCGGGACTCTCTGCCCTGCCCAAAGGCAGGCATCAGCCCTGTCCATGAAAACCCAGGTTATTAAAGGGCCATGCTCTACAGTACTGGAGAGGCATGTTCATACTCCCTTGGAAGAAAGTGCCTGATATTTTGGCTCCATAATATTATTGTATGGCCCATGGGTTGGCCAGTGAGAAATAAATAATCCAGACATTGGTGTTACTGATGAGTGTTGGCTCGGGCTTTATAAACAGGGAGTGAACAAAAGAACTATCATTATTTCAAGCATCATTAGAACTAGCAAAGACCAGAAGTCATTTTTCAAAATAGTGATCAGCGTCAGGCATCTGTCCCCACCTGGAAGGGGCACTTGGTCTATAAAAGTAGCAAAAAATAACTGTGGCTTCTGTGTCACTTGGGTAGAAGTTCCTGTCCTAATTAATTCTTATCTCCTCCTCCCTTTATAAATATGCTTGACATCCTAGCATTTTTTTGTTTTCCCTCTTCCTAACAAGGAATTCTCTCTGCTCAGGCATTTTAGGTGCCGATTTCTCTCATGTCCTAGAGATGCTTCTAATTAATTGATGCTTCCTTCCCATAATAGTTCACCACAGAGTGGATTTGGACTGGAGGAGGGAGCGATTTTGTCACCTTATCAAAGTGCCACTGATCAAGTTTGTGTCTTGGGTACTCATTCATTTTTATGCCTCTCTGGAAATAGGAACAGCAAGCCTTGCTGGAGATCACTGGGTTTTGCAGAGTCTCCCAAAAGAGCTCCCCCAGCACCTTTGATGAAACGCTGCCTCAAAGCCTTTGCAGTTGTTCTCGCTAAAGAGATGTTCTTCTTCCTTTCTCCTCAGTGGAAAAACACTAGGCTGGGGGCAACATGGCAGAAGCATGCCACTGTGTCACCTTGTCCCCAAGTAACCTGGAACCTGTCAGGGGCTGCTTGCTGGCTGGGAGCTGGTTCACTGAGTGTCCCAGAGAAAAGGTACACAGAGGACTGACACTCTCCCTGCTCCCTCCAGGAGCACAGGGACCCTCCAGGCCAAGGATAGTGTTGTATTCTTGTGGTGGCTCTTTCATTGCTGAAGGAGTCTGTGGATACCAGAGATCCAAGAATTTGCTTGCACTGCTTCAGAACTGGAAGAAGAAGCTGATTGGTGGCCTTCTTTCAGGACTTGTATCAGTCAGCTCATGCTTCAAAACAAACCCCCAAACTTGATGTGTCACTGGGATGGTTCTCTGGTGTGGGCAGCTCAGCTGGGGCTGGATGGTCTAGGATGGCCTCACTCGCTATCTCTGGTTGGGAGGCTGGTTGATCTGGAGTGGCCTGGTCAGGGACAGCTCATCACAGTCTATGGAAGGCCAGCCTGGGCTTCTGCCCCTGAGGTGTCAGGGTTCCAAAGATCAGCAAGAGAGAACAAACAAAGCCAATATATAAGTACGTTATATATGTCTCTGTGTCACATTTGCTGTTGTCCCACTGGCCAAGCAAGTCACATGCCCAAGCCCAGAGTCAGTGTGGGAGGGGAGCACCTACCGGTGTAGATATGAGGCACAGAAAACAAATTGGGGCGTCATTCCTGCAGCGTCCGTGTCAGGAGTGGCATGTCAGAGGCGTGTCCTATTCTGTGCCTATATGGGAATGTGCGGGGTCAGTACAGGGCGGCTCTTTCAAGGAGGACATGAACGGGAGAGGTTCTTTGAGGGCAGTGAGTATAGTGGAGTCTGACACACATGGGTTCAAATCCCCGCCCCGTTTACTAGCAGCGGCACTCTAGGCAGGTAACTTTGCTTCTCCGAGGCCCAGTTTACTCACCTGTAGACTGGACCTGGGCAAGCCTCCTTCACAGTGTTCTTCAGAAGACTGAATGCAGGTTGGGCGCACAGGGCGAGCCCTGGACTGCAGCACTCCAGGCCCCAGGAGGCCAGGAGAAGACACCAGAAGAGCAAAGAAGGCTCTCCTGGCTTCTTGCAAACTAAAGCCTTAGTCAGATGTTTGTTTACAAACAAATCGCCCTTCCTTAGCTGCTCAAGGCCCAGCAGTAGCCACTTGCTTCCACACCCCACCTTGTCCCCAAAGCAGCTTTTGTACCTAGTTGTCAGAGGCATTGGACACCTTGCCGTCTGACCTCATGTCTCTGCGCTGGACGCTGTTGCCCGTGTCCTCCTTGGCACTTCCTGAGCATTCCTTCCCAGCTTCCCTCACTGACCCTTTCCCTCTTCTTGTCCTTGCTGATGTTCCCCAAGTCTCATCCTTAACCCTGTTGTTGGCAGTGCCATTTCCCAGGCTGACCCCTGCCCTGTTCTCAGCTCAGGGACCATCTGCATGCTCACAATTGTCTCCATCTTTCTCTGACCCCAACTTGCTTCCTGCTCAGACTCGATCGGTGTGAAACAAATGATCTGCCCCATCTGTTTTAGTCCACTCTGGCTGCTATATAAAATAACAGAGACTGGGGCTTAAATAACAGAAATTTATTTCTCACAATTCTGCAGGCTGGAAGATCAAGTGTCAGCATGTGGTTGGTTCCCAATGAGGACATCTCCAAATACCGTCACACTGGGGGGTCAGGGCTTCAACACATGAATTCCAAAGGGACACACTTCTGTCCGTAGCGCCTCCTGCCCTCCTGCTGTGTCTCCATCCACCTTCCCCTCTTCCCAGGAACCCCGGCCAGAAAGCTCTAAGTTGTTTCCCACAGTGGCTCAGTGCTGACTGTCTTGGGTCCTTCATTCACTCTATCCCTGTAACCACTGTCCCCAGGTCAGGTATCACCACCCTCCCCACAGACCCCTGCAGCAGCCTTCTTATCTCCAGGCTTATCCCAGCAAGTTCAGCATCACCTCCAAAACAAACACCCATCACTGTTTGTCACGTCGTCCTCATACACATGTGCACACGGTAAAATCCTGCCTCCCACCTCTCTGGCCACGTCTCTTGCCCTTCCTCCTGGCGTCCTTGCTCCCTCCACACTGAGCTGTCTACAGTGCCCTGAACAGGCCGTCTTGCTGCCTTAGCTGCTCCTCCACCCTAGACCGCCTGGAAACTCTGCTCATCTGTCAGGACCCCGCCCTCCTTGGTCCTCTGTGCTCCGTGTTGTATTGTTTCCCTGCGGTCTGTGAGCTCCTTGAAGGCAGGAATCACCTCGTTCGTTTCTCCCTACTCCAGTGCCTCACGTATGATCAATGACAATACGTAAGTGTTGAATGAATGGATGGATGAGTGCATGAGCCCAGTGGGCACGCCCACAGCCTCTGCTTTCCTGCACTGACTGGCCTCAGATGCCCAGCTGGCCCAGGTGCCACCAGCTGCCAGCCTGCACAGAGGGCTTCCCAAGCCTGCGAGGCATGAGTGTTCCCCTTCCAGCACCAGGGGCCTGCCATATCTGCTTTCCCTCCCACATAAACCACCCTCAGAAAACCAGGCCCTTGCCGCCTCAGCCGTGTTCACCACTCCTTCCTCCAGTTCCGTCGGCCCTGCCTGCATGTTCTGCTGCTCAGTTCCCACATCACTTTATGCTTTCCTGTTCTCTGTCTGGCACAGTTCAGCCCTTTCTTGTATCAAGACATCCTACTGTCTGGCTTGTTCATTGTTTGAAATGTGTATGTTGTCCTAGCTGTGCCCTCATTGTGAACTGGGACTTGGGTTTATGCTTCCTTTGTCCTTTCTCAGTCCTTGGACATTTGGTAAATGCTACTCCACAGGTCTCTATTCCTAATTGACCTTGGAGTTCCTGTCACCTCCAGCCCGTCGCCTTTTCTCTGAGCTGCCATTTCCTTGGGAGAAGACAGATGGCCTAGGAGTTAAGTCAGCAGACCTGGCCTCACTTTTCGGCTCCACCGTTTTCAAGCTGGGAGGCTGGGAGCAAACAGCTTACCCTCTTTGAGCTTCTACTTCCTTATCTATAAAGTGGAGGTGCCATCACCCCTACAGGGCGATTGTGAGGATTAAATGAAACATTCAGTATAAAGCATTTATCATGGTGCCTAGCAGGGAGTGAATCTTAACAAGTGTTGGCTGGTGTGACTGATGCTGCTTTCAATAATATTACTTCATTAATAATCCTTCCCCTTAAGGATGTAGCATAGATCAGCCCCTGGGCACCTAACACATAGAATAAGTGTTGGTAGAAATGTCAGACTGGCCAGCAAGTGGTTTCAGGGGCCTGCCGGGCCCTTCCCATCCATTCACATTAGGTGCTAGGGTCCACTCTTCCTGGTTTGAGTTGGTCTCAGCATGCTGTCTCTTGTCTTTTCCTGGCACTTAAATGAGGGAAGGGTGGCCGGAGGGACCTGACAGGGAATCCAGGGCAGACTAGGCTCCAAAGCCAGGACAGGAGTCCTGGGCCACACCTGTCCAACCTCGGGGACATGGCTGGGCTGAGCCATCAGGGGGCTGCCTCTGAAATCCTACCCCTTGTTCGTTAGTGGGAATGAGAGGCTAATTTTCTCTGGGATGGGAGGGGAGTGTGGCAGCATTTCCATTCATCTCGCACGAGAGCTCTTCTCTGTGAACCTAAATATTCTGACTCTTATCTTGGTATAGGGTGCGTTGTAGCTGCTCTTCCTCTTCCTTTTCCCTAAGTCCTGTCCATCAGAGGTTTGCAGGGCACTGACACCTTAACATAGGTGACAACCATCCTTCACCTTGTAAGGCCCCTTAAGGGTAAACTGGTAGCCACTCAGCTGGGTCCAAGGGGATAGTATCATAGTCCCATCTCTGTTGGCTGGAGAAGAAAATTGTGCATGAGTCTCACCCCTGTGTTTTCCCTTCCCCATCCCAGTTCACAACTGGGTGAAAGTATATAAAGTAATAGACATTTTTATGGAAGGGGTATTTAGGGGTCTAGCCCAGCACAGTTTGAACAGCTGCATCAAAATCACCTGGGAAGCTTTGTTCCAGAATGTTTGAGGACTCACTCCCAGAATGTCCAATTCAATCATTGTGGCTGGGACCCAGGAATCTGTCCCTTAAAAGCTCCTGGGAGATTTGGACCCTCGGTGGGGTATAGAAAACCACAGACCTAGTCCCATTGCTTCCTTTTGCCAGTGAGGGCAGGGGTGCTCTGGGGGCCCAGAGGGACTCATGTCTGGACCAGTTCCTGACAGAGGCCAGAAGCTTCACAATTACTGCTCAAGCTCTGTCTTCTCCCAACAGCCAGGGCTGGAGCTATCCCCCCTGCAGCCTCCCCCTGGATGGGATCTATATCTCTGGGGGTTGGGCGGGGGGGCGCCGTGAGACCCTGGATCAAGGGGCCCAGCAGTCCATGGTTTCAGGAAAGCTAAGGAGGAGCCAGAAAAGAGAAAAAGAGGAGCTTTTAGGCCATTCCTTAAAAAGCCCTGCGGTGTAAACGCAGATATGCCCTGTGCCTCCACCCAGAGCCTCTCCAGCTCCCCGTGGCACCTCCATAACCTGCCTTCGCTGGCGGGTGGGGAGTGTGATGTGTGACCTGCACTGGGGTTCTGTAAAGGGTCCAAGTTGAAGTTGGCTGGATGGTGACCCAAAGGGGTAGATTTGACATAGAGGTAGAAAATAACATTGTGAGAAGGTCTAAGTTACCGATACAGACAGCCCCAGGGCCTGAGGACATTGAGTACATTCGTCTTCTGATCTGAGCATATGGCCCTTCTAGACATGAGGCTGACCAAGGACCCCCAGCCCTGCCCTGGCAGGTTACACTTGGAAGGCTCAACTCTCAGTTGCAGAGTCCACGGAGATGGGCTGTACATCTGGATCAAAACTGCATTTTAACCAGAAAAACAAAAATACATAAACTCTGGGCAGCCTTGGATGGGGAAAGCTGTGCCAGGTGCTAGAGGCAGCCCCTTGCTGCTGGGAATCCAGGGCCCAGGGCCTCAGTCCTTTGGGGAAACATCTTCCTCAAACTGCTCACCCCAGGGCTGCACAAGGCATTTTGCTAAGGAGGTTAGGGAAAGGGGGTGGGAGGGGGCAAGACTGCCGGGACCAAAGGTAAAGCCCGTGCGGTTGGCTGCTGCTGCTGGTATTCCAGGAAGGTGGAACCTTTTTTTCTGGTAAGTGAGAGGCAGTTTGATGGCACTCTGAAAAAGTTTCCCCAGGCATGCAGACCTTAAGTAAATAAAAGCACAAAAATAGATTCTTCAAACTGTGTCTTCCAGAGCATAGTAGGATTCACTGAGAAATTGGATTGAATCCTCCCTGCCTCACCTGACTGCTGAGCGGAGGAATCCAAAGGAAAAGTGTGTGTTTCCCCCGCATATCTGCTGAAGAGGGCTGGCTGCCGGGCTTACGGCTCTTAGTGGGTTACCTTTTGAAAGGCAGCTGGGGTATCTGAGCAGCAGACTGGGGACTGGGGACTGGGGCTGAAGCTCAGCTGGGCCACCGCTGCACCTGAACCCTGCTCCCAGGATGAAGGGATTTACTGTAGAACCTCAGCCCTCTCTGCACTTGTTGATTAGCCTCCCGTGAGTATGAAGGCCACAGGGCAGCCCTTGGGAGAGCAGAG
The DNA here is from genome assembly GCA_004026765.1 of Micronycteris hirsuta. Classification (NCBI taxonomy): domain Eukaryota; kingdom Metazoa; phylum Chordata; class Mammalia; order Chiroptera; family Phyllostomidae; genus Micronycteris; species Micronycteris hirsuta. The sequence continues at coordinate 72,529 of PVJI01001385.1, forward strand.
CTGTTTTTCCAGTGGTGACGAGTGTTGTCCCTGAAGCATCCTGACTCCATTCTACTTGAGTATCAAGACTGCAGTTTGCCAGGTGGCCAGCCCAGTGCTGGAGCTTAGGGAATGACCACAGAGCACAAAGGAGGTTTTCTCCTGAGCCAAGCCATAAGGACTAAAATTCCAGAAAACCACTAACATCATATTTTAGGTAGATTTTCAGAAACCAGGCTTTAAATGGCCCCAAACCATCCAAAGATCTAAGTATAGTGCTTTGGACCATGTTCCACAGAGTTGGGCTCCAAACTTTATTATGGATGAGAACCAGTGGTATGCTGGTACACTGGCTCTCTGCACAAATTTAAAAGCCCTAATTTGTAGCGTTTGCTGATTTCCAAGATATAAATACTCCCATCATGGTGAGTTTCAAACGACCAATGTGGAGTTGCTAAATGTGGAGCTGGGAAGAAAGGCACACAGTTGACTCTGATGAGCGAGCAGTTCCCGTTGGCTCCAGCTCACCACTGAACTGTGTCTCCCACCCACAGATCCAGAAAGTTTGTAAGTGGAGGTGCCTAAGAGGGGCACACCAGACTACATGCCAGGGGTACCGCGGTGACACCCCTACTTGTACAGAACATTCCCCTTTGGCTAACAGAATCTTTTAACCAGCAAGAGGTCCCATTATCTCCAGACTAACACAGGGATGTACCAGCGGGTGTCGAGTGACCAGGTGTCTCCATGTTAATAGTTTCCTTGATCGGACAATTTTAGGGGTTGTCACATCCCTTGGGAAGCTTGTTAAAAATGTGTCCTCCTGAACTCCACCCTCAGAGAATCTCATTTCACAGATCTGGGATAAGCTCCAGCGTCTACACTTGGCCACCAAATTACAGGTAGAATTCACAGTTTGAGAACTCCTCGTCTACTGCTCAGTCAGCCCTGTGGTAAACTGAAAGTTCATGATCTGGTGGCTTTTAACAATGACTTCTTTCTCAGCACTCACTGTTTTGCTCCAGTGAAACAGGGTGGTTGTCTTTTTTTTTAAGTCCCTCCATGCAAAATCTGATTCTAAATCCTAATAATAGCTATCATTTATCGAGAGCTTCCCAAGTACCAGACATCGGGTTTGTTACCCCCACCCCATCCTGACAGCTACCCTATATTACCATCCCCATTTTGCAGATGAGGAGACTGAAGCCCCGAGAATTTCCTGAGGAGGTGGTGCCAGGATTTAAATTTAGGCAGTTTGACTGCAGAAGCTTCATTAAAAGCCTCTGTAAAAGGGTTCAGCTGAGGCTCTTCGTGTTTTGCCCTGGACAGTTCAGGCTAAAGTTTAGTTCAACCCCATGGGCGTTGAATGAGGTGCCTATGAGGTGCCGTGGGCATAAGTTACCTCATTTAACCCTTGCAGCAGCCTTTGGGGAAGTATGACCACTGTCTTCCAGCAGAGGAAAGGTAGCTGCAGAAAGGGTCTGTGGCTGGCCCGTTGTTGCACAGGCGGAGTGCACATTTGGTGCTAATCCCAGAACCCCTCAGTTAAGTCTCCTGGGTGGTTCTTAGTCCAAAATAATGCAGCTTTGGTGCATTGGCACTCTTTTAAGCATTTGAGCATGTTTCTGGCCATCTTAATTTTTGACTGTTAAATGTCTGAGTCCATATGTAAACCACTGGTGTACAAATGAGGAAGGCAGGCAGACCCACCACTAACGGTAAACACCAGGTGGAGTGGGCAAAGCGTAGCAGTAAATACAGAGGGCTGTGCAAACACAGAGAAAGGGTCAATTGTCTCTGCAGGACTCGAGACAGGCCCCGGGGGAGGTGGCACTAAAGCTGACCTGGAAGAATGTGTAGGACCTCCGGGATTGTGGAGGGTAAGGAAGGGGGAGCAGTGGGGGTGGACATGGTGGAAGGTGCCCGGGGGTATGGCCAGATCCCAGGGCCCCTGAACTTCTTTTTCTGAGTCTCCCCTTTCTCCTCGGGCACAGAACTAGCTTCATGCTCGATTTGTGATTGAAGGCACTGTGATTTTTCTCCTCCAGCTGATCGATCCTATTTTCCATTACCTTAAAACAGCTTTCTGTAATCCTCTCATGGTGCATTTTTTCTTCCTGGGCTTCTGAGCTCAGAAAGCTGCTGGCTTTAAGCACCAGCCCACCCAAGTGGTTACCAGGTGTGTGTGACTGCTTTGAGATCAGCCTGGATGTGATGAGATGCTTGAGTACTTCTTTTTGTTCTCTTAGAGCAAAGGTACATTTCTGTTTTTCGTGAGCATTGGTGTAATGGCTGGTCTACCGGGAGTGGCTCTGTCCTCCCTGTGAGCAGCCCGTTCCTCAGAGAATGCCTGGGACATCTGTCGACCACTTCCCACAGTCTGGCTGTCCCAATGGCTCGAGTGCTTTGGACACTGATTCCCAGGGACGTTAAGCAGTTCTTGCCACTGCCCTTTGGCTGTGCCAAGTGGACACATCTTGTAGCAGAGCCACATGGTCCATGTACCTCTGAGCTGTGGCACCATCGTTCGGGTGATTGTTGTAACCTCTTAGGGCACGTGCAGGGGCTCCACTGCCTTAACAGACGCCCTCTGGGGGGAAAAATGTCGCAGTCTCTGTCCGTTACAGGTAAACCACAGCCAGAGCCAGCTCTGCTTTGCACTACGAGCCACTGGCAAGTGCCACAGGATCCAGGGATCTCTTGCCTTAGACTCTCTGAATAGGAATCAGCTCACCACTGCTGTGGAACTCATCAAGATCACCAGGCATTGGGACTGCCTGTTGTTCTGGCCACAGTCTGACAGATTCTGAGCATGTACCTCTTCTTCATCCCTGAATGTGCAGGCAGAGCGTTGATGGAGCCCCCCAGCTGAGCAGGGGTTGGCATGTCAGAAATGATGGGGGCGCTCTCGGGGTGGGCATTTTCTGTGGTCTCTAGTGCATGTGCTAAATGGCATTAGTAGCAATGACTTGCTAGCTGAGGCCTGCCGTGGGGCTGTCTCACGAAGACCTGTGCTTGTGCCTTTTAAAACATCACGTTTCCTATGCTCATGACGTACCTCTGGAGGACTTCTTCATGGACTCGGATTATTTCAGTGTGGCCTGGAAACCTGTTATCTAGGAAATCTCAGTGGTAGATGCTGCCTGGCCCCCTCAGTCCTTTTCTAAATTCAAATCTCTAAACAGTGCCAGAAGGCATAAGGGGAAGTGCTTCTGCCACTGTCCTGGTCTTAGGAGCACTATGAAAGCCTTCAATGTACACGGTTTGACTCCCACAGACAGCTGGCTACCCCAGCCCCACACCATGCCTTTGCCTGAGGCTCTGCGTCTTGTTTTCATCCACATAGAATGAAAGCCTTGTGGCCTGTGAATCTCAAGAAGCAAGATGGTGGACATCTTGCAAGTTCTTCAGTAAGCCTCAGAGCCACTATTTTTTAAGTCTAAAGTCTATTTCAGAGAGAAGGCTGAATTCAGCTGCCTACAAGAACTTCAGTTCAGATGTCTGCGTAGCTCCTGCTGCGTGAACAGAACTGGGCTGGCGTGGGGATGATGAAGCTGTGCAGGAGGTTTGGCCTTTGCTCTTGTGTCATTTATAATTAAGCCTTGAACACCAGCTGATATTTTTGGCTGTTGTCTAGGTTTCTTTTTTTTTTTCTTTTCTTCTCTTCTCTTTAATTTTGTATTTAATTTTGTAAAGCCATATCACCCTTGTCACCAAAATGTATAGCAGTTGGTGTAGCAATAAAACAGGTTGGGACTGAGTTAAGTTCACCGCAGAACGACAGCTCAAAAAATGTATCGCTTCCTCTGATAGGCAGAGAGATGAGGGAGGGAGGGAAAAAGATAGAGAGCTGTTAGATGATAGGCAGGTAGGTAGATGATTGATAGATGAGATAGAGACGGATAAACACAATAAATATATGTGATCGATAGATGATAGATATAGATAGATGTTATAGAGGAAATAGAGATAGATATAAGAAACATATAGGATAGATCAAGAGAGATGTTTGATGGCTGGAAGTGAGAGAGATGAAATAGATGTAATGATAGATGATAGATGAGATAAAGATATGACAGACAGGATATATCAAGATAGATGATTGATAGTGATGATAGAGATAGATGATAGATGAAATATAATTGATAGACATAGATAGGTGATAGATGAGGTGGATATGATTGATAGATGAGTAGAAAGAGATGGTAGATAATAGGTGAGATAGAGATAATGATTGGATAGATAAGGATGCGAGGTAGCTAATGGATAGCTGAGATGGTAGATATGATAGGATATATAGGATAGGTAGATCAAAATAGATGATTGATAGAGATGATAGAGATAGACAATAGATATGATAGATACCTATAAATAGAGATGGAGAGGATAGATGAGATATGATAGATGAGACATTGATAGATAGTGATGGATGAAATATAAATAGGTGGCCTTCACTAACTCCTCTTAAGAATAAACCACTCAGGTTCTGTGCTGTTTGTAACATGGACGTGGTACCCTCCGCTTCCTCCCCTCTTGCCCATTCTTCTCCTGACACCCTCCCTGTTGGACCAGTCGTCGTGACTGAAGAGCCGGAAAGCAGCTAAGGGATCAGCTAGCCCATCCTCCAGACTGAGTCAGATCGCCCCAGCAGGAAAGGGGACTGTCCTACATGAAAAGACTCTAGAGGTCTCACTGATTCCCCTCGGCCCATTTCAGCTATTCTCAGTATCATTGCTCTGTTCAGCCTGAAAATTCTCTTTGATCATAACATTTCTTGCAGAGAAAAACGTCATATGTGGGTCATCACCTCCTCTTCCCCAGACCAACTGCCCTATTCCCTGAAATGTGGTGCCTGCCTCCATCTCACGAAGATCTCTCTGGGTGGGGCTGGAAAAGGAAGGCTTCACAGATGGGCCCAAGAGATGACCCAGGATGGCAGGTTGCTCCAGAATCAATTGGCAGCTGGCCTCACACAGACTAGTGAGACTCATAGTAGGGAAAGCCTGTTCCAAAGAAAGAAAGCAAGGCCTACTGAAGAAGCACTGAGAAAAAGTACGCATGGAGGCCTAGCGATATTGTGAAAACAAATATTATCTAAACCATAGTTCTCAAGTTCAAGGTAATATGAACATAAAGATTTAACTGAACATTTAAACATTTAAGTGACCCTGATGGGAGACCCTGAGAGGCAAGGGAGTCTGGTGATGACTCTGGTGACTCAGAGTGCTCTGTACTTACCTACCCTTCCGGTGCCACTAGGCAGGAAGCCTGAGGAAGGGACTGGAATTTCCCCCACTAGGATGATGTCTTTCTTCTCTCTAACTGAGTCATAGTGAACTGCACAAGTCCTTGGTTGAAGATGCTGTCCCTATTTTTGTCCTCCACACACAAATTTCCCCTGGTAGCCTAGGGCACTGGGGCCAATGTGGTGAGCAGGTAATGGGGCTGTCCTGTCCACGCAGCTGATCTCTAAGCCCAAACAACCCTTGCTATAAAAATAACTTTACTAGGATATCTTATCAGGACTCAGAAACCTGTCAGAGTGGTTACTTGTTTCTCATCTGTCCTGAGGGCCAGAGGTGGGGGTCAGGCCAGAAGCCACCAGCTGACCTGGCTGGAGTGATGGGCAAGGATGTGTATGACTGGCGAGGGAGGAGCCTGGCTGTCCAGCAGTTGCTTGAGAGAGAGAATCAGGTATAAGTTTGCATCCCCAGAAACAATTTTAGGGATAAATTGTTGGCATTGTTGCCTAAGCCAGGCACAGCAAAGGGGAGCCCTTTGCAAAATGATTCTCTTGGCTGCCAGGGATGTCACTGCACAGCCAGCAGGTCAGATCCTCCTCCAGGCTGGACTCAGATCGCTGTGTGCCCTGGGCTGAGCACAGGACACGGGTAAACCGGGGAGGGAGGGCGAAGTCTAGTTCTTCTAGGCTCTGCAGTACTCACTGTCTTGATGTTCAAAACACCCTGCAGCCCCAGGGTGAGGAAGTGGGAAATGGGACCAGAAGGAACACCCAGAAAACACCTCTAGGCCCACCCCACACACTGGCTCCGAGAGGCCATCGCGGGGTGAGGGGTGTGGGGTGTGGAGTGGCCGCATGTGCCAAAGGAGGAAGGGGACAGCCTTCATGAGCGCAGCATGGCGAGAGCAGGGATTAACCACTTCTTCACTGAGGTGGCCCATCTGGAGGGTGCCTCCTTCTCAGATCCACATAGCCCTTTTCTCAGAGTGGACAAATAGACACAGTTATTGACCTTGTAATCTTAGATAATAACATGGATGTTAGGGCAATTTTTTTTTATCGTTTATATCTTCCCCCTGTGAGAGAAGAGAAAATTAAGGAGCCTCAAAAGTAAATCAGTTTGAGAACTTCATTTATTGGGCAGCTCCCACGTGCCAGACGGGCTGGCTATGACGATACGAAGTCACGATTCCCGTGAGCCCGTCTTCGGGAAGATCCCCGTCTGGTGAGAGAGGTGTAAACCAGTCACCCCACTACAGCATCAGGAAGGCTGAGGCCGTGTGTGTGCGGGTGGTGGCTGGGGGTTGGGGGGGGTTCTGCCCCTCCTCTGGGCCAAACAAGTCTCCCCAGAGGAGTGGACGAGACATACATAATAATCCATTGTGTTTTTGCCATCCTCATGTGTACCATCCTCTTTACAAAAGTCATTTAATTCCCAACGAGGAAACACAAGCTTAGAGTGGATTGATTATCACGCCAAACAGCAGAGTTAGGATTTCAACTCCCGGCTGCCTGACTCCAGGGCCCAGCTCTCAGGCCCTGCTTTTTACAAGGCCCACAACTCGTAGTTTTTGCTGTAAACTCTGGGCTACAGCCGCCTCCTGGGATCATCTGTCTTCCCTCCTTGGGCTGCAGGATGAGAGTTCTGTTAGGTCTGATGGAGGCCAGAGGAACGGTTGGTGAGAGGGCCTGACCTGTGGCATGGGCCTAAGAGAACACCCCTCCCCCGCTCCCCTTGCCTCAGACACTGTGACTGTGGATGGTGACGCCTCGTGTGGCCATGTGTGTTGGTTGGGGTTTGTGGGTTGGTTGGTTGGGGATCAGGAGGGATTGGTTTATGCAGCATGATAGGGAGCTTCCACCTGCCACCAGGCCCAGCTCCTGGCTCCAGCCTTGCAAGGGGGTGACTTCCAGCCCAGCGAAAGCAAGAGGAGACAGGGGCCCTTTTTAGTCCCAGGTTCATACGAGAAGAAAGGCCCGGCGCTGCCACCCACACACAGGCTCTTGCCTGCCCTCCTTGATGCTGGAGCGCTCACGGCTGCTTGCTTTCCAGTCCTCGTGTTTCGGTTTCTGTGTTTGAAGCCCTCACAGTCAGGCCCTGGGTGCTCGGAGGTCGGGAAAATGGAAAGGGGCTGCCTTTCTTTTTTGCATTTTCCTAGAGGGGAGTCGAACATTCTGCCAGGTCTGATGTCACTGCTTTGAAGACCCCAGGTTGTTTTGTTCTATGAATTGAAGAAGATTTGGGGTTGGGGAACAAGTAGAATCACCCTGTCAGAGCTGAGGAGAAATGTTTTTTTATATCCCCTCAAGCTTTCCGTTTGACATAAGTGATTAAAATGCAGCTGAAAACTCTACTAGCAGAGAGAGAAGACAAATTAATGAAAACTGTATAATGAGCATATTAAGATTAATGAGGGAGAAGACGACTTAAGACCAGCCTCTTCCAGTGCGAGAGGCGCTCCTCCCAATGTGACACACGTCATTTCTGTAGGTGTCGTTCTGTGTCCGGATTCGAATCTGCTTGGAGACAGTCATGTGTGTCCTTGAAACACTGTGACTGTTCTTCCCGGTGATTTCCCACGCTGAGTTTATGTAAGTGGAAGCCCACAAATCAAAAGCGCTGCCAGTGGCCAGCTCATCTTTTTGATCGTTTTCCAAGGAAGCCCAGTGACACCCGGCTCTCTGGCTGTTGTCACAGGGCTGTCGCGCCCTAGCTTCCCCCACGGTCTGTGCCCGTTTCCCCCCACGGGCAGAGGCTTCCATTTCAAGCAGGACTCACATTCGCCTTCCTGGAAAGGGCCTGGAGTGTTGAAATTACATAAATACAATCTCAATTTTTTTAATTTCTATATTTTGTAGAGTCAGTTAAAAAGGGAAGCATAATTTTAAAATTAAATGAAATTGTTGCTATAATAGGATATTACTACCTTGACATTTTTATAATTCCTATAGCAACTGAGGTGGTTTTGCAACTCGGGAAAAGACTTTTAAGGAAAGCAAGCCATTTTCCAGGGCTTTACTTTTTTTTCAAGTAACTAAAACCCCAAGTTGTCTATTTTGCTTTCTTTTCCCACAGCAAGCACAGGTATCACCGGTTGCAGATCAGCTCCTCCGCTGCCGTCACAGCAGGTCCGCAGCCGGCAGCTTCTCTGTACGGCCTGTGCTTTGCTTGGCATTCCCACTTGCAAAAAAAAAAGGAAGGAATCAGTCCTCACTCACTGTTCCTTAAGTTTTTCATCTTTTGAGCTTTCCCCAGCTGTGGCTTCATAATGTCAGTCTCAAGCTTTGGACGGTGTCCAGGGGCAAACTCAAAACTGCCCAGCATCTAGTTTGATCCTAAACCCACAAAACCAGCTGTCTTCCCGTCTCAGAATCAAGTCCTGTACAAATAGTGAATTGGGGGTGCCACCTGCCTTTTCCTTCACTTCAGCCACTTTCAAAAAGTGAATCCTGGATAGCAACTAGAGTTTATGCATATACATGGCTTTGTCCAAAGTGTACCCCTCATAAAGCTCTTTATCTTGACTAAAATGCTACTCCCATTCTGTCCATTTCTTTTTCAGCACTGACTTACAAAACTGTTAACCAGCTACACAAGCAGGTCAGAGTTATTTTACTTTCATAGAAACTATTCTGTTGTCCTAAGCATTGTCCCTCCTTCCATCACAGCTGAGCTCTGTCCCTTCCGTCCCTTCCCTCCCTCCCCTGCCTTCTTGGAGCGGAGAAAGGGAGGGGTGTGGGGGAGGGCTTGGGGAAGCTGTGAGAGCCGATGAAGGCCTGCGGGAGCCTCAGATGCTGCCCGGAAGCAGGCTGAGGCTGCCAGACTAAGTTGATAACTTGAGGGAGCCTTGACTTCAAAGTCAGTGTCCTGGAATCTCATCCTACTTTACAAATTGCTGCTGTGGATCTCAAGCAAATTACTTTACTTTCGTTTTCTTGCCTGGAAAGTGGAGATGATGGTAACTTTGTAGGTTCATTACGAGGGTTAATTAAGGTAACACTATCACATAGCAAAGTCTAGAAGGACGTGTGTTCCTATGTCAACAGTGGTTGTCCCTAGGTGGTGTCATTACCGGTGGCTTCCCTTTCCCTCTTTTTACCACCTTTATTCAGTAGTGCACTGGTAAATGTTTAACAAACAGCTTTCTAAGGGAAAAGACCTGCTTTGTATTGTTTGCCCATTTCCATGGTGTAACTACCCCCAGATGGCTGACTCAAGCTACCGCCATGATCACCACTGAACGAGTTGGGAAGAAGCACACACAGGTGGCTCTCCCAAGCTGGTACGAGCCCCCCCTCAACACACCACTGTTTTTACTGTGCACTGTGCACTGAGTGTTTTATTTCGGGGGTAACTGAGAGGAAGAGAGAGAATTAATTAATAGGCTACCTAGCATTGTGTTAGGCATACTAGTTTTTGATTCCTCCTGTCTTTTCTCCTCATCCCCGAGCAAATGGCACACTGACCATGATCGCCTAGTCTCCTGAAGCGGTGGTCTTCTGCCTTTCTTGCTCCCCATCTGCCTGGCTCTCAGAACCAGGCAGCCTACAGAGGATGTTTGTTCTAAGGTCATTCCACTGAGGAATAATCAAGTAGGCAAGCAGGTTCCCTTGCTTTGCATGGAAGACATGCTCTAAGCAGACATGTGCAAAGTTGAATCTGCCCTAGAGGAAATCGAGAAAAGTCCCAGTGGGGTGCAGAGCCTGGAGAGGAACACCCCCAGGTGGCCAGTCTCTGACTAGCCTAACCTTTACCCTCAACTCGTGGTGTAAGAGGTATATGAGGCCAAGGGGGTGGAGGCTCTGTAGATTTCTGAAGGAAAACAGAAACAGTGGGACATCAAGTGGACTCCTGAGAGGCCTCAGGGTCATCTGACACGTACAACAAAGGTGCAGACACACTCCCCACACCCCACCGTGTCTGGTCTTAGCTTCCAGCCCTTGGCACAGTTTCTGGCACAGAGTAGGTGCTCAAGAAACTATTGTTAATAGCTTATTTTTTTAATTAATGAATTTCTTTTATTCCTTTAGAGCTTGATCTATTGCAAAAAGGGTATAAGGCAGCTCAGTAAATGTTTGTTAAATAAATAAGTGTCCTGGCCCTCGCCCATTCCTGGTTTCACATGTTTCTGAATATAAAATGTGACTAAATCTAAACAAAATGCAAGGTGTTAATAAAGGTTGCCAGGGATTTTTTTTATCACTTTTATGATTTTTTCCTGGCTTTTCTATATTTTCAAATGTATCTTTAAAGAACATGGATCACTTTTGTTATTTAAAAAAAAATGTACGTTATAAAAATAACCTGTAAATAAAAAGTGAAACAGGAGGGTAACGGCAGTTAAGAAGCGAGAGGCATCCTCTCCACGCTGTGAGGCTCTGAACTGAGCGCCGCCCGACACGCTGGGCGGGCTGAGCAGGGGCCGCGTCACGCCTCAGGACTCTCGTCACAGCTCATTCTCTCTCAGCCTCTGTTTCCACAGCCCTCCCTGCCCGTCAGGCACTGACTAATAACGCTCCCCTCCAGGAAGAAGTCTCAGTCAGAAGTGGAAACAGAGGCGAGTCCTAGAGGGGGAAATAACAGGCCTTGCCCAGGGCCACAGACCAATTAGAAATTCAGTGCACCCGAGTGCCCAGCCCCACCCCATCATGCGCTGTGGGGGCAAGCCACATCCTCACGCACCTGAAACCCCAGGAGGACCTGCAGTGGGAGCCGGTCTCACCCTTCTAGTAACAGGTCTCCAGGGCCGCGGTGGTCTCAGCTCCTTGCTTATGACGAATGTCAACCCCACTTCCCTCTAAGAACCACTGGCTGCACTGAGTAGAGAACACAGAGCCATGCATGCCTCCATTAAAGCATTTGCTTGGTTATAAATGAGCCGTCCCCATTATCATGAGAAACTCAGCTCTTCCCTGTGGCCTAGCATGGCAACTGAGGGAGCCATTGTGTTTAGTGGTTTTTGTTAAAGACACCAGTTGTGTCTAGAGAAGGAGGGCTTCGGGAGAAGGTTGTTCAGGGAGGTTGTGTCAGAAAGCATTTTCATGCATACAGTCTTAATTCCTCTGTCAGCTCTGTCCATGGTTATGAGCACCCTGCTCTCAGAGCTGAAACGTCTCCGTAGCCACCAGGCTAAGAAGCGATAGGCCCCGCGGCCTCCAGGGCTCTGCCTCCACCCAGTGGTACACAAGGAAATATGACCACCTGTTTCTTCAGAGCCGCGCTCTCGCCCTCTCTCTCTCTCTCTCTCCCCTTGACTTTTGTTCACATGCCATGCCATTCACCCATTTAAAGTGTATTATTCAGTGGTTTATAGTATATTCACAGTATTGTGTAACCATCACTTCTATCAATCTTCGAACATTTTATCATGCCAAAAAGAAACCCTGTGCCTTTTAGCAGTCACTCTTTAATTACCCCAGGCCCCCCAGGTCCCCCAGCCCAAGGCAAACACTTATCTAATTTTAGTCTCCATAGCTTTGTCTGTTCTGGACATTTCATATAAATGGAATCATTCAATATGTGGCCGTTTGTGTCTTGCCTCTTTCACTTAGCATAATGTTTTTGGGATTCACCCATGTTGCCCTGGATGGTGTGGCTCAGTGGATTGAGTACCAGCCTGCGAACCTAAAGTTCAGCAGTTCAATTCCCACTCAGGGCACGTGCCTGGGTTGCAGGCCAGGTCCCCAGTCGGGGGCAAGCAAGAGGCAACCGACCAATATGTCTCTCACACATCAGTGTTTCTTTTCCTCTTTTTCTCCCTCCCTTCCCTGCTCTTTAAAAATAAGAAAATAAAATCTAAACCCTCTACAAAAAAAATTTTTTTTAAAGATTCACCCATGTTGTAGCAGGTGTTAGTGCTTCATTCCTTTTTGTGGCCGAATAGTGTTCCATTTCCTGGTGATGCCAGGTTTTATTTACCCTTTCACCAGTTGATGAATATCTGGGTTGTTTTCCTTTTTTTGGCTGTTCTGAATAATGCTGCTATGAATGTTCATGTATAAGTTTCTGGATGACATATGCATTTATGTCTCTTAGGCCACATAACTAATCTTAACAATATATGTCTGATCCTATCATTTCTTTGTTTAAAAACCTTCACTAGGTTCCCATTGTTCTCAAAACCAGGTTCAAAAATTCTTACCTTGGGCCCTGGCTGGTGTAGCTCAGTGGATTGAGCGCGGGCTGGGAACCAAAGGGTCCTGGTTCGATTCCCCGTCAGGGCACATGCCTGGGTTGCAGGCCAGGTCCCCGGTGAGGGCCATGTGAGAGGCAACCATACATTGCTGTTTCTCTCCCTCTCTGTCTCCCTCCCTTCCCCTCTCTCCAATAATAAATAAATAAAATCTTTAAAAAAAAAAAATCCTTACCTTGGTCTATAAGGCTTATGTCTTTTGGGGTCTCCCCTCATTCTTCTGCCCCAGCCGAGAGGTTCCTCTGACACAGACTTCCTTCCTTGGCAGGCCTGGGGCTTTCCTCTTCCTCCCCTGGCCCTTCGTTTATCCAACCCCTACTCCTCCTGATGTCTCAGCTGACGTAGCTCCTCCTCCAGGGAGCTCTCCGGCGCCTCAGATGAGGTCCACATGCTGTCGTGGGCCCTGCATATCTCCTTAGCATGCACCACAGTTACAACCAAATGATGACTTGTGTGATTATCTATTTAATGTTCTCTCTTCTCACTGTAAGCCCTGAGAGAGCAGTGCCCTCATTCTTGTTCGCCACTTATCCCCAGTACCTAGTATGGTACCCGGCACACTTAGACACTTGGTAAATATCAGTCAGGTGAATAATGCATAACGGTGGCAGCCATCAAGTCTCTTGTTACGAGGCTTCGTTTCACCTCAAGATCTCCCTCACATGATGGGGCAACTGGCAACTGCTGAGGCCAGGATAACTCTTCTTTCTCTCCCCAGGCCCCCTCACCCGCTCACTCACTTGAGAGACCTCTGCTTAAGTCAGAATGGGTTTGGGGGAGGCCCCCTTTAAAAATAACTTGTGCCTCATTGGCTAACACACGATCTCTCAGGACAGGCTAGTTTCCCATAGCAGAGCAGTCCCTGGTACCACCGACTAAACCAGCAGCAGCAGCAACAGCAGCAGCCGCCGCCATCCATTTCCAAGAGTGAAATGAGGAGGTATTCTCCGAGGCAATTGCTTCTCTGAGAGTTGGGGAGCTGCATTATGACTAACCACGTTCCCTTCAGTGAAGATTATTGCCTTTCTGCATGTCTCGTTTGAAAAACTGTCCTTGAGGAAACTCCAAGAGGAAACTATACACCTTCTGAGACTTAATTGCTTTTTCAAAAACACCTGTTTTCATTTCCCCCACAGATATGCATTTATTTGGCCATTATCCAGCACATGACGACTTCTATCTCGTAGTGTGCAGTGCCTGTAATCAGGTCGTCAAGCCACAGGTTTTCCAGTCGCACTGCGGTAAGTGGACTCCTGCAGCCGCTCGCGGAGTATCGCCGCCCCCTTGGCTCCCAGACGAGGTCTGGCCCTGTGTCTGTTTTAGCCCAAGGCTGTGGGCTAATTCTTCCTGGGGCTCTCTGCCTCTGCTCCCCGGGCAACTATTTTAGGATCTGTAGTCCTTCTGCTGAAATGCTCAGTCCTATCAGAACAAATGAGACCTGCAACTTACTTAGGCAGATGGGACTAGATGGAAACCATTCACCCAGCCTTTCAGTGGCCTTGGCAGGTGACAAAGGGGAGGGAAGAGCTGTGGCTTAAGGAGTCGCTCCTGCAGCCTGACATTTTGTTCCCCTGAATGAGAGGGCCAGACAGAGTCTCCAGGATCTGCACAAATAAGGGACGGAAGTCGAGGGTAGGCCCCTGTGGGGGTCACTGGGGTGCTGCCATGAGGAAATGCCTTGTGTGTAAAGCCTCAGGTTCCAGCCTCTCCATTTCCAAGAATCTTCCTTGCTAAAAAAAATTCAGATGTGTTTGGGAATTCGATTTCCCCTCCGTATTTTTGTGTCGTTGGTGTAGTAAATTCCCTTAGCTGGCCAGCAGCAGAGCCTGGACTCCCCTTCAATGTAGGTGCATGAACATACCACAGATAAAGCCCACATTGGCCGCTCCCCTCAGGAGCAAATAAATAGCTATTTATCTGAGATAGGAAGTTACTTAACGTCTCTGGGTAGAAGTTTTCTTATCTTTAAAGGAGGCACTGGATCTGATGATTTCCAAAACTGCAATATGCTGAGTTTCAGAACAGTATGTCCCAATCTTTTTATTTAAGCCACACTCCCTTTTGGTGAACATAAAATCTAAACGCCCTCCTTTAGTATTAAATTTCAAAGCACATTAAATATCGTACCTTAAAATAAATCAAAGCAATTATAACATTGAATATGCTTTTGCAAACTACATGCTGTCCCTTTCTCACACTCAGAATTTCTCATTTCCCCACACCTTCGGCTATCACTATTCTGTAATAATAGGTATAAAATAAAGGGCATTGAGCTTATGTAAGCTGTCCAGTAAATGTATTTGGGACTATAGAATGCAGTTGACCCTTGAACAACACAGGTTTGAACTGTGCAGGTCTACTTACAAGTGAGTTTTTTAAATAACTATACAGTCGGTCCTCCATATCCATGGGTTTGGAATCTGTGGGTTCAACCAATCGCAGATTGAAAATAGTACATATTTCCAGTCAGTGGTTGGGAATCCACGGCTGCAAAGGGCCAACTATATGCACTGTTGAGCACCATTTCATGTAAGGGATATGAGGATCTGAGGATTTTGGTATCTGTGGGGGGGTCCTGGAACTAACCCCCATGAATTCCAAGGGATGGCAGTAGTTTCTGTATATCCTAATATCATTTATGAAGACGTAGCCCTGTGATTGATATATATATACACACACATACATATCTGTGTATATACTATAGGTATATTTTGTGTTTATAATATGCAGAAAGAAAATCCAAGCTTTTGGGGCACTTTCCAACCCGTTCTGAACTGCACAGGCAGAGAGAGGGCCCTAAAAGTGTTCTAGAAAGAGCTCTGTTTAGAGGCCAAGTCTCCTGACCCTCCTGCAGCTAGCTTAGTGACCTTGGGCTACTTGCTTAACGTCTCAAGGCTTTGGTTTTCTCTTCTCTTTCATAAGGAATGACTTTTGTGGGCACTCCCAGTGCTAACACTGTTGTGTCTGGCAGAGTGAGCATGAGAGGAACAAGTCGTGTGCTCAGCACAAGCTGACCTTCTTGCTCAGTGCTGTGTAGCAAATGACCTTCCCTTCTGCCGGTAAGAGAGAAAAGATCAAACCTCTCAAGAGGGACACTGTCAGAGACTCAGTGGTGGTACTACCAGCCAAGGTGACAGGCAGGATCAAGAGCAGAGCAGGGAAGAGAAGATCCCACACAGCTAGTTGTTTGGTGAATGACCCTGAAAGCTCTGTGGCCACTTGTTTTTATGTGTCTATGACAATGCAGAGGCCAGGTCCCACTGAATGGGATCGTCACGCATTCATTCACAGGGATGTGCTGCTTGCTGTTCTGGGCACTGGGATATTGCAGCGAACAAGGCAGACAAAAACCCTGTAAGCCATTAAAATCTTCCCTGGAAACTTAATTTAGTGGCAGAGTCTTCGATGGAAGAAACCTGAAAGGGACCCAGGACCCCACTGTGCCCCGCAGGATTCCGCCAGAGCCAGGCCCCATCTCACCAGCGAGGGAGTTCTCTGGGCACAGCAGTGTCCAGCCCGTGGCCCAGGGTGGCTATGAATGCCGCCCAACACAAAATCGTAAATTTACTTAAAACCTTTTTTTGCTCATCAGCTTTTGTTAGTATTTGTATATTTAATGTGTGGCCCAAGACAACTCTTCTTCCAGTGTGGCCCAGAGACACCAAAAGGTTGGACGTCCCTGCCCAGGGCTTGGCTCGGCGAATACCTGTGCCTTCCTCTATCCTAGGCCTTTTGGGACAAGAGCTAAGTTGAGCTTAGGGGGAGAACCAAGTGTTCTGTGGCATCTGCTCTGAGCAGTGGCAGTAAATTAGTTTGGGGGTCTAGGTTTCTGACCCTATCATCCAAAGCCCAGTCTCCACTGAGCTTCTTGCTGAACCAGCTGATAAGCAGCAACGAGGACACCTTACCGTTCAGGTCTGTGTCCCGTTGAGTCACAGCTTGTGTCTACCAGGGCCAGGAGACGGCAAGGCGGACTCAGAGCCTTAGCAACTCTTTGGAGGCAGTGAGGATGTCTTAGTTACCTCAAGAATTCCTCCTGTAGTTTCTCGATAGTTCTCTTTCAACAAGCGAATAAGAACGCCATTCTTCTAAGCGCCAGGCACTGTGCTAAGTGCCTTCCGCATCTCTGAGCCCATGCTCTTCTCCACAGCCCGAAGCGGTAAGACCAATCTGACCCCATTTTGAACTTTAGGAAGCTAAGGCTTAGGAATGCCTTGCCCCAGGTCTCAAAGCTAGGCAGGCGCAGAACCTGATTTGGGCCACTGGCAAGCACTCTCTCAGAGTCAGGGCAGTGCGTGCTTCACGCACTTGCTAGTCCTTGCCCCTCACTGCTCGTCTGCAGAGAGCACGTGCTGTCCCTCCCGAACTCCGAGGCCCGATGCATTCACCTGCCAGGGAGCACTTCATACACATCGTACAGGGCTTCAAACTCAATTTTGTTAGCTGCAGAGCTCTTGTTAAATAGAATCTCATGTGGAACCCCGATCTATAAATATATATACAAAGCAGACCCGTCAGGGTTGAACTTGGCATGGGTGCTTGAGCCACTCCTGACCTGACTTACTCCTGACCTGCCTGGCCTACTTCTGCCCCACCAACCTGCCAGGCCCTCATAGAACAGCATTTGAGGTTTGTTGTAGTGCAGAGAACATGGGCTTTAGAGCAGATAGAGCAATTCACATGACTCCCCATTCACTTGTGTAGGCAGGTCGCCTCCTGTCTCTCCATCTTGTCTGCAGAATGAGTCCTCTGCCTGCCTCATGGGGCAACATGACAGATGTAAGGCACCTCTTACAAATACACCCAGAGCAGACTCATTTCCTCGCCTCTTCTCCCCAGGCGCCTTTCTCCCCTTTGCACCATAGCACTCTGTTCTCCTGCGCCACTTCCCACCCCCGGCACACACTTCAGTCGCCCATGGGCTGTGTCGGACGTCTGCCAGCTTCTAGAACCTCTCAGGGCCAGGGATGGTCCTTTTCAACTCTGCGTTCCCAGAACCCAGAGTCGTCATGAAGCAGAGCTTCAGTGCAGTGGGAGGGACACTGTCCAGGGGCCAGCACACCTGGGGCCAGATCCCAGCTCGGCCTCTGCTTCGCCCTGGGACCTAGACTTGCCACCTTGTCAGATGGCAGGGGCCTGGACTGTGTGCTCCTTCTCAGCACCTGTGATTCGGCTCCTGGGTTTCGAGGGTCGTGGCACATACGGAGAGATGGGTGCATGGCCGCATTCAAGATCTTGGTCTCCTACTTGTTTAAGTTTTAAAAGTGTGTTTGTGTACATGTGCGTAGGCATCTAGTTCTGGGGACTTTGGAAGCCAGAGGTAATGTGAAAAAGCCATAGTAGAAAGATCATGAATTTCAGAGTCAAACGGACCCAGGTTAGACTCTCCACTAAATTTACTAGCTGTGTGACCTTGAGCTAATTACATGACCTTTACGAGCCTCATTTTACTCTGCAATGAAGGTGATCATCCTTGCCTTATGGAGTTACAAGAGAAACAGAGATAGAGATTTCCTGGCACATGGTAAGGAAATAAAGAAAGGGTAGCTATTATTGTCAATAAAATGTAGCTATTTTTTATTAAGTTCTTATGAAAAATGGGAAAACCAATTTAGTCAAGTGCTTCCTGTCTTCGTTTCTTGCCCCATCTCAGGGGACGTGCACGATGAGGTTAGCCTGCTGACTATGGCCTGTGATTCATCTTCTGCTTCCCACACTCTTGGAGGCGAGAATTGTCCTCCTGAAGGTGATCACGTTGCCAAGAGTCCCCAGGATCTGGCTTTCTAAATATGCTCACGTTCACATCAGGACCCAGCGTCAGCTCCCAGGATCTCGCTGGGGTCCCTGCCGAGGTCCAGCTGGCCTCGGCCACCTTGTTAGCGAGGGATCACGTGAAGCCGCCTCCCAGGACTGGCTCCATTCCTTCTGCTCCTGGCTTGTGCCCCAGGCGGGTATCCCAGACGTCTCGGGAGACCCTGTGCGTGGCATGGGGTGGAAGCTGTCGGGAGCCACCATCTGTGATGCCTCCTTGGGTCTCTTTCCTAAGTCTGCACAAGTGCCCTTCAGGTGCTTTGTAAACCCCTTCCCGGGAGACCTAGGACTTAAGGGATCGCTTTGTTTCTCAAGTCCCTTAAGTGAGTGGATGAGGCTGTTTAGGGATGGCTGAAAAGGGGGGAAAACAGAAACAAGAAGCCTTGTCTGGTAGTCCCGATCCCACTCCACAGGCGTCCCAGTCCCAGGCTGTGGCCCGTGTACTGGCAGGATGTGCGAGCCTTGTGGTTGGGAACAGCCTCTCCGGGGTCGGTCTGCTAGATTCCAGTTCCAGCTCTGCCACTCACCAGCTCTGTGACCTCGGGCAGGTCGCTTTGCCTCTTGGTGCTTCAGTTTTCTTATTCTTAAAATGGGGGTAATAGTTTACCTCATAAGGTTATTATGATGATTAAAGGAACTCATAAATGGAAAGTACTTCGCACAGCCGTGAAACAAAGTTTGCTCTAAAAAAAAAGTTAAGCTATTGTAAACCAGGTTAACTGTTGCAGGGATTTTTAGTGAATCCTTGCCCAAAGGGTCTTCTGTGTGATTCCTGCAGAGTGGGAAGGCGCCACGTGTGACCCCCCTGCTGTGTGAGTGTTGTGGTGGGGCCAGCCTCAGCCCAGAAGGTGTCACTGCTCTTTCTTCCAAAAAGAATCCTGCACGTGGTGTGTCCATGTGCCTGTGTGTGTGCTTGCATGTGTGTAGCGATCTGGTGGTGTGCACAGGCTTGTGTATAAACTCAATACAAAGAGGTGCAAGGTGCCTGAAATAAATACTACTTTATTATTTTTAGTAGTAACATATTTTTAATCAACTTGGAATATTATCATTAAAGAAAGCCCTGGCACCCGGCTGGTGTAACTCAGTGGATTGGGCACGGGCTGGGAGCCAGAGGGTCCCGGTTCGATTCCCAGTCGGGGCACATGCCTGGGTTGCGGGCCGGGTCCCCAGTGGGGGCTGTGTGAGAGGCAACCATACATTGCTCTTTCTCCCTCCCTTCTCCTCTCTCTGAAAATAAATAAAATCTTAAAAAAAAAATAAAAAAAATAAAAAAAAATAAAGAAAGCCCTGGCTGGTGTGGCTCAGTGGATTGAGTGCCGGCCTGTGAAGTGAAAGGTCACCGGTTCAATTCCCAGTCAGAGCACATGCCTGGGTTGCAGGCCAGGTCCCCAGTTGGGGGCGTGCAAGAGGCAACCGATGATGTACCTCTTATATATCTATGTTTCTCTCCCTCTCTTTCTCCCTCCCTTCCTCTCTCTAAAAATGAATAAATAAAACTTAAAAAAAAATAATTGGTGAACCCAAGTTTAATTTTGTAATTGGGTTGAACATTTATGAAGTTGTATGATTTGCCTAAATGAAAGGGATGTGATTTTTTCTGTTTTTATCTCCTAATATAATTATATAATGAACTGAGTGTACAGTGGGGTTTCTCAACAGCAGCACTCTTAGCGTTTGGGGCTGGATAGTTCTCTGTTACGGGGCCACCCTGTGCACTGTGGGACACGGAACAACTTCCCTGGCCTCTGTCTACCTGATGCCAGTAGCAGCCCCCGCGCCCAGTAACGGCAACTGAAACTGTCTGCAGGCCTTGCCAGTGTCACCTAGGGAGCAAAGTCCCCCCCAGTTAAAAGCCACTGCCTTAAAATATAATGCCCCCATTTGTCATACCATATTCTGTGCTTTTCTATATTTAAAATTTTCTACCAGTTAAAATATGTGTATGTGCACATGTACACTAAGCTCAGAAATAACTTCTCTGGGATCACATGGCAACATGTAGAAAGTTTACTGTTTCAGCTTCCACAGAGCTGGCGATCATCAGGATCATTTCTCATCACAATCACATGCAAAGCCTGAAACAAGGTATCTTCCAGAAGCCCGTACGTTGCTATCCTTCCCACCTCAAAATCAAAAAAGGAAGAAAAAGCAAAAGAGACGGTACATCTGTATGCACAGATCCTTCAGAATTTTTCAGCCACATTTGGTGCTTGCCCTCCAAGCAGAGAAACATACAGGCCCCACACCCCATCCATCAGACAGAGATAATCCTTGGATGTCACTGCTAGTTAAAAAGAAATGTATTAGAACCAAAGAACCTAGATGTCATTCAATAGACTAGAGGATTAATTTTTTTCCCTCTTTTCAGAGAGGGCTTTTTATTCCCTTTTCTGATTATATTTTTGAATGCCCTTCAAGTCGCTGTTTTGCATGTTGATGGTGATGCAGGAGATTTAATGAACTGTGAGCTAAAGCAGAAAGGCTGAACTGCAAAATAAATGAGTGACAGCGACTTGCTCATGGAGGCTGGCACCTCCGTTCCTTCCATGCATATCCAGACGCCGACATCGGCTGGGTACCGAGAGCAGCACACTTAGCAGTGCTACACATGGGAGCCTCATTGATGAGGTTCCAGGGTTTTCTGCAATTGTTCTTTTTGTTTTGTCTGTCTACAGGTGACCTTTAGGGCGAACCAAACCATTTGTGCTTCTGAGCCCTAGAGAAAGTCGGCCCCTCCCAATGTCAGCACCCATTGGCTTCCGGGGGACCTTCCCTGGCTAATTAGCCTGCAGAACTTTTTTCCTGAAGGCACCAATTGACACAGTGCAGGCTCAGGTTTTTTTGTCAATTAGTTGAATTTGTTGAGATGAAATTTCTTCTGTTGTTATTGTTAGTTGTCTGTTATGAGACTAGAGTGTTTACATCAGGGAAGTATAAAATAAATAAAGGAAATTTGTCTCATCAAACATATTCTTTGTCAAGTATGACAGAATTAACTAATAAGACTTGGCAAGTGCACGTGAACCTATGCAAACTTTATTTTGTCCACAGGATTCTTTTTAACCTTAATTTGATTAGTGCATCTCTGATCCAGAATTAACTCCTGGATTGATATGTCTTTGGGGCTCCCTCTGATCAGGAACAGTATCTGCTGTTGATTCTTTTTGTTGCATCTTTCCGTTGTCCCTGGTGTAATGCAGGTCATACGATAGACCCTGAGAAAGTCCTTGTAGTAGATCCTAAGGAAAGAAGTGACGGACTGACTGATTAGCAGATGGTTAGACCTAAGTCAAGTGTTACAACAAGGAGAATCTACAACGAAATACCGCGTTTTGTTCCACTTTCAATTTTCATGTTTTTGAACTCACCACTGCTCAGACTAGAGTTAATTCTGGGTCTAGAATACTGCAGGGCAGCCTGATCGCAGACCCTGGCCTTTTTGTGGAACTCTGCTCATGGACACTAATAATGACAATAACAGTGAGGCCCGTACCCTAATTGAGCCTTTATATGTACTAACTGTTTTATGTGTGATTTAATCCTGCGGTGCTATGACCATGTTATTCCCATCCCACACCCAAGGAAAGGGAGACTCGGGATTTAAGAAATTTACTCAAGATCAGGCAGAACCAGGATTCCAATCTCTGTCTGACTCCCAGATCACTTTAACTACCAAACAGCAGAGTGTTTTGGGATCCAAAACTCTCTGCAACACCTTAGCTAGACTTTAATACAGGAAAGTCGTTTTGGTGTCCCGTGGGATGCCGAGACCAGATGACGGCTGCCCGGGGGCAGCGGAGCCCTCTGCCTCTCCCTCACCTTTGTGAGCTGCACCACCAGTCCTGTCTGCTTCTCGGCAGTGGTGACAGCCTTGGGCACAATTTTGAGGGAAAGAGGAAGGGAGTGAGCACATTCACTAAATCAGTTACAATGAATGTGTTCAGAGCCTTAGCCACAGCATTTTAAATAGACCTTTAAATATCAAAAAATAAAAGCATAAAGCTTGTAGAAGAGGCGGGGTGGGCACCACCATCAGGTCGGCCTGTAGTTTCTTGTTTATCGCTAACAAATTAGCAGACCATGAGACCCACAACCAGTAGTGACTTCCTCTAAATTCATTGAAATTTTCTTTTCTTTTGCATGTTTCTGTGAATTAAGTAGGAATGTTATAAGTAAACAAATAGCCAATGTAGTGATGCAGCTAAGTTCAGAGATAGAATACTAGGATCTTCATAACCTTAGGATTATTGAATTCATCTTTAGATGAAAATAAACTTCTGCTTATAATCTCATCAAAGCCTGTCTCTTGAAGGCTGAATGTCTTAGATTACCTTCTTCAAGTCACATGGCTTTGATTCATTCATTTACTTGGAATACATTTATTGAGCACCTACTCTATGCCAGGCATCGTTCTAGTGCTACAGGTACATTGGTTGAACGAGACAGGTAAGGGCATGGCTTTCTTGAAACCCGCTTTCTGGTGAGTTAAATAATATAAACAAAAATTTGATCAAGCCATGTGAAGAGCTGGCCCAAGAGTGGCCCCGCAGAGAGCCCAGCAGGTGGGGTGTGCTTGAGGGCTTCGGGGAGGTGGGTGGGGAGCAGAACTGCAGAGCCCTCTAGGCCAGAGTGCGGAGTTTGGGGTTTTTTCTGGTTACGGTGAGAAGACACTGTTGAGTGAGGGAAAGACATAATCTGGCTTATATTTTTAAAAGATCACTCTGGCTGCTTGGAGCCTGGGTGACTTCGTAAGGCCTCCTGCATAGCCATGCAGATGAGAAAAGGGTAAACTTGAGATCCATTTTAGAAATGTAAAAGACAGAATTTACCGATAGATTGAATTGGAAAAGGATAGAGTCAACATTTCAGGTTAGTTAGAAGGAATATAGCCAGTGATCTGGCAGGAAAAGCAACCGAGGGTGACGACCTGGAAGCCAAGAGAGGAAAGCGTCTTGGAGTCCGGGTCAAGTGCAGGAGGTTGAGTGAGGGGAGGTTACTAGATTTGCCACCAACGGTTGTTGACCTTGACAATAACCATTTTAGTTGTGTTTAGCATATTGTTCCAAGTGCAGGTGACTTCATTTTTACATCACTGATAGACCTGTTTTTAGGCTTGCAACACCCTAGGTGTTTTTCTGCATTTCTGCTGAGCTTAGCTGCCACCCGACCCAGTTGTCAGCTGGTCCCTCTGCCCCCTGTATCTTTGTGTCCTACAGCACCAATAACTGCAGCAGAGTCACCTGTGAACACTAGATGCTGAGCTCCTGTGTCCCTGAGTCCCAGCATGGAGCACATTTCCTGACTTGGAGGACAGACAGGTGGAAGGAAGGACTCCTGAAATCCCAATTCAAATCTCTTAGCCTTCTCCCCTTTACCAGTATTTGCATATATGACAGCTATTGCAAATGCTTGTGTACTTATCCACCCCCATCTCACACACACACACACACACACACACACACCCCTGGCTGGGCGATTCAAGGAGCCCACTCATCATGTTCAGCATTACATTTCCTGAGTCAACATGATGAGTGCAGGGTCTATAGTTGGTGCTCAATAAAGGAGGGAGGAAGCAAGCAAGGAAGGAAAATTGGCTTGCCAGTTGCGAAAGAGCCAAATTCCACATGTAGGCAAGTACGTTCATTGAGAAGATAGCGCTCCTGGAAAGGGAATGGCCATCTCTGTTCAGATGCCGTTGGAGAAGCTGACACAGGGAACGGTCCCTCCTCTCTGAGTGTGGCGAGGCTGCCACTTTGATCCAGACCACAGCTGAGTTCTGCAAGGCCAGCACGGTGACATGACCCCCGGCCTCTGACTCATCGCCAGCTGGTCTTCGTGGCACAGGCTACTCCATGCCTCAGAGCTGTATCAACCGAGGAAAATTGAGGGAACAGTCGTCACTTTATTTAAATCCGAGGAAAGAATGTTGCCAGCACTGATTCAAAGGTCATTTGGGAATTCTTCCCATCCTTAGCAGTGAGCAGAGCACCTCCCCAACCAACAGTGTTCCTTTCCCAAAGAAGTAAATCCGTGCTCTGACAGCTGGAGTTTGGGGTGGACACACACTTGGGGAGCTGTGAGCCAGACCCCGCTCCAGAGGGAGACTCACAGCTGCAGTTAGCCTGTCCGTGCTCAGAGGCCTTGGGGTACCAAACACAACACGTCTCTTTTGCTTTAGAGTCTCATCACTCTTAATTCTTATGAACTCAGCCACAAGCACTGGGTAATAATAATGATGATGATGCACTTTTGTTTCTAATAATGTGGCCCCAGACACAAGCCCACTCCTTCATCTGGTGCCCGCACACAGAAAAAAATCTCTTCCAATGCTGGAGGAGAAACCGGCCATGGGGAGTCCACTGTCCCCAAACTGTGTGGACTAGATTCTATGAGCAGAAGAGCATTCAAGGGCGGTTTTTTTTTCTTTTTTTTTTTTCATATATTTTATTGATTAAGCTATTACAGTTGTCCCATTTTCCCCCCTTTCTTCCCCTCTGTCCCCACAACCCCCCCATTCCCCACCCTTTAGTTTTTGTCCATAGGTCATACACATAAGTTCTTTGGCATCTACATTTCCTATACTATTCTTAACCTCCCCCTGTCTGTTTTCTACCTACCATTTATGCTACTTATTCTCTGCACCTTTTCCCCCTTTCTCCCCCTACTACTCCCCTGTTGATATCCCTCCATGCCTTATATAAATCCTTTTAACATTTCATATAATAAAGGCTGGGTGATGATGAACTCCTTGAACTTGACCTTATCTGAGAAGCACTTTATCTGCCCTACCATTCTAAATGAAATTTTTGCTGGATAGAGTATTCTTGGATGTAGGTCCTTGCCTTTCATGACTTGATAAACTTCTTTCCAGCCCCTTCTTGCCTGCAAAGTCTCTTTAGAGAAATCAGCTGACAGTCTTATGGGAATTCCTTTGTAGGTAACTGTCTCCTTTTCTCTTGCTGCTTCTAAGATTCTCTCCTTATTTTTAATCTTGGGTAATGTAATTATGATGTGCCTTGGTGTGTTCCTCTTTTGGTCTAACTTCTTTGGGACTCTGTGAGCTTCCTGGACTTCCTGGAAGTCTGTTTCCTTCACCAGCTTGGGGAAGTTCTCCTTCATTATTTGTTCAAATAAGTTTTCAATCTCTTGGTCTTCCTCTTCTCCTTCTGGCACTCCTATGACTTGGATGTTGGAACATTTAAAGATGTCCTAGAGATTCCTAAGCCTCTCCTCATTTTTTTGAATTCTTGTTTCTTATTCTTTTCTGGTTGAATGTTTGTTTCTTCCTTGTGGTCCACACCGTTGATCTGAGTCCCAGTTTCCTTCTCATCCGTATTGGTTCCCTGCAGATTTCCCCTCATTTCCTTTATCGTATCCTTCATTTGTTCAACTAATTGCGACCATCTTTCTTCCAATCCTGTAAGCATCCTGATTACCAGTGTTTTGAACTGTGCATCTGATAGGTTGGCTATCTCTTCATCACTTAGTTGTATTTTTCTGGAGCTTTGATCTGTTCTTTCATTTGGGCCATTTTTTTTTCTCGGTGTGCCTGTTATTTTAAGGGGCAGAGCCTTAGGTGTTCACCAGGGCGGGGTAACCCAGGTCGTTGTGTTGTGATGCTGCCTGTGTGGGCAGGTCCTGAGAGAACAATGGTGCTTGCTCCACTCTCTGCACTTCATCTGCTACCCACAAGCAAGTTGGGCCCTTCTTTGCTGGGTCCGGGGTAGGTGGGTGGGCTTGCGTAGTTCCAAGTCCCTGTGAGTCTCTCCAATGAACTCTCCTGTGAGGCCAGCAGTTCCTCCTGCTGCCACCTCAACCCCCACAGGTGTTTTCAATCGGTAGTTTGAGGCTTTATTTCCCCGAGATGGTGGGTTGCAGGGTCTGTTCTGCTCCCCAGCTTTTTCTCCCAGTTTATCTGTGCGCGAATAAAGGACAGCCCCGCCTGGTCTACCAATCTCGGCCCTGCTGGGTCCAGCTGGGCCAGCCTCGGGTTTCGCTGAGTACGCCGGCCAAGTTTTGGCCAGGCACGCCTGCCACGGGCCTCTACTGGCAGCTGGAGCGTTGCCGGTACCACTCCACAAACCAAAGTCTCGCCGTGTGCTCTCCGTCAGGGCTGTTTTCATTCTACAGGATGAGCACCTCACACCCAGATGCTTGAACTCGCCTCCTGTCTGAGCTGCAGTTCACTGTCACAGTCTTCCTTCTGGAAGAGCCTCTGGAGCATTTGCTCAAGGAGCTCATTCTTAGTGCTTCACCCGGGTCACCGACAGCTTCCTCCGGAAGTGTCACATGTGAGTAACCCGCGTGTAGGCTGACCCTGGGGATGCCCTATTGTTTCTAAAGCCAAAGTGCCTCTTAGTGTCATTGTGTGTTTACTATGGCAGGCTTTCTCCCCCCTCCTCCATAAAAAGGAGCTATTAACGTGATGTGGCAGCTGAAATTAATGGCATCCTGGAGTCAAGGAAGTACTGCAGTTAACATTTTGTGTAGGACTTTCCCTCTGCTCCTTCGCAGGGCCAGGCACTTCTGAAAAATGAGTGCAGATTGGGCACTGCTGCTCAGGAGACACATGGGGAATGAACGGGTCCAGGGGAAATGGGAATGGGACGGGGGAAGTGATGACAGAGTAAGGAAACCGTTTCACTTTGATGAATCCTACTTCACATGGAATGAATAATCATTTTTTTCCAGAGAAAGTAACTGTAGTCTGTTTTACAAAGCTGGAATGACAGATTTCTAAGGTTTGGTTTCTGATTAACCTTGTTATTTGCTTGTTTATTAGCATCATAGATGCTTTGCTTTTCTCCACCAGGAGTTATTTCTGCAAATTACTGAGCCTTCTCTAGGGGTGCATTTTTCTAAGACAACTGTGGTTTCATTTGTGTTGTGGCTGTGGTTTCCTGCTCAACTCTATGTGGCCACCCCACCCCATGCGTAACCCTCTTCAACAAGTGCCCGTCCCCACCAGGAGCGCTGTGGCATCGGTCCCCATTAGAAAGGCCACATGGATGCTGGCCCTGACTGACCCCTAACTCAGTGACCTGTGTTACTGTCACGTGAGGACATCCTGATGGTGACTCCAAGTATGAGTGAATCAAGTTCCTGGTGTGTTTGAAGGAGGCAGGGCTGGACAGCAGCTTTTAAAATTCTTGTGCCACTTGCTCAGCCACCCCCATCATTTCTTACCACTTGAGACACCCTAGGGTTTAGTGGTGAGGAACCTCCGCCCTCACAGTAAGCCTTTGTCTCAGCTATTCTTTGAAGGGGATGATGAAAATGTGTGTTTGCTGAGAAGGGGTGGGGGCCATGAGAGCTGCCTTTCTCTGTGGCTTGTAACGTTCGTGAGCCAGGAACCCACCAGGCTGTTGTGACCACCACGGATGCCCATGGCACAGGCAGAAGCTCTGTGGTCCTCTCTTTTCTCTTCCTATTATTCCATCTCCCCTCCCCCACTCACCTGCAGAACTTGCAGATCTGTCCTCAGCGATTTGATCAATATTACCTTGATTCTGCATTTCATCCTTTTTAGGTTGTTTGGTGTTTTCCTGTTTAATATTTGCTCTATCATACAGCAGCACAGCCCAAGGGAAGGACCTTCAGTCTGGTTTTGCTTTTGTTTGGGGGTGCTCTCTCCCCCACGGGGACCCTTGGGCCTATATTTCTCTTGTGAGTCTCCCACGCAGCATTCCCTGATCATTTCTCAGAAGTGCTTGGCCCTGTGAAAGGGCGAACAGAAGGTCTCGTTCCAACTGTTAACTACAGTATTTACTTGATTCCGTGATGCCTTGTCAGTTGAATGGCACCTTTTCCAGGTGTCAGGCGCACTTTCAGGACAGCCTCTTTCATCCAGCCAGCATCGATGAGTAGGAAATGTCAGAAGAGGGCGCAGTCTGAGGTCTAAGCCAATAGCAGCTTCTAGTCCTGCATGACTAGGTCATAATTAACCCACGCACACCCATTCTTCCGAATATCAGGTAGGAAATCGTTCTGTTGGTTTAGAATTTAGTTCAAAGTACAAACTAATGAAGCGATAATAGCTTGGGGAGTTTCCTGTTTCTGGTGATACCCCCGACAAATGTCATGGAAATTAACCTGGTCCCATAGCAACTATGCCACAAGTAGGAAAAAGTCACAGCGATTCCAAGTGGTAATTTAGGGCTGCAGTTTTAGTTTTCAGATGTGAAGTGTGGTTAGGAGGAGCCTTACAATTGTTTTGTTTTTGATTTCTAGTTTAATTTCTGATGGCCACCAGAGAGTATGACTTATGTTATCCATTTTATAAATTATGATACTTCCTTTGTGACTAGTTAGATGCGATCAGTTCCTTTAATGCGTCATATGTGATTAGAACATTTGTATAATCTCTCTTTTTTTATTATTTATATAATCTCTCAACCATTTTTGTCTGCTTGGTCTGTAATTTCTGAGAAGGGAGTTTTAAGTCTCCTGTGATGGTTGTGAGTGTCGGTCTCTCCTGGACTTCTGACCGCTTCTGCCGTACAGATTTGGGGCTGTGCTGTTGGGTGCGAACGAGTTTATGGCACCCGTGTTCTTAGTGGTGGTCTTCATCCCTAGGAATGCTTCTGCCTTAGGTCCCATTTTATCAGATTAACATTGCTACCAAGTTGTCTTTTAGTCAATATGTATTTACCTTATCTCTTTCCGATCTTTCATTTTCAACTTTTTTTGTGTTATTTTGTTTTAGGTGTCTCTCTTGTAAGTGCTGTATAGCTGGCTTTTTAAAAAGGCCAATCTGATAGTGTCTTATGATAGGTGAGTTTTATCCATTTACATTTATTGTGATAACTTTATATATTTGGACTTTTTTAATCTTTTAATTTGTGTTTCTGTTTATCTTACATTTTATTTGCTTCTTTGTACTCCTTTCCTGACTTTCATTAGATTAGATAAGTTTTCTTAACCCACTTTCTATTTTTGCCTCTGCTAGCTTGGCCTCAATAGATCGTATTTCTAAATCTATCTATGTATGTAAATATCTACTTATGCAGTGATTACCATTAACTTTTTAACATGTGTACTGAAGGATGTTTTTCTTCTAGTAAAGACTACAGTTTTCCCGAATCTTTCTTCTCAAACAACACGAAGACCTTTGCATACTTTTCTTACTTAAAGTCAATCGGTAATTACAACAAAGAATGAAATTCTGGCCCAGAACATTGCCAAGCATCCTCAGCCTCCTGCCCAACGGGGGGATTAGCGGTGTCCCGATGGGTTTGTAAAGCATGAGCTTTTCACTGATTTACTCCATTTTATACCCTGGGGTGCTTTGGGTCGGCTTTCAAGTTCAGAGTGATGTATTCATTCCCAGCTCATAAAAACCTCTCTCTCAAATTCCTGAAAGTGTTCCAAAGCAGGATTGGACACAGGAGAAGTCAGTATCCTAGGGTCCACTGCCAGGGCCTGTTCCTATGAACCCTGTCTTTCCCGTGTAAGATTTCCAGTGAGCTTCTCCCTGTTAACAGCTGTTCCCTTGCACCTTGATTCCCAGATTTTAATGTGCATGTGAATCACCCAGAAGTTTCTTGCTAGAATGCAAATTCCGATTTAGTAGGCTTGTGTTTCTAACACGCTTCCAGGTGATGCTGGTGCTTTTGGTATGTGAACCACACTTTGAGGAGCAAGTGCTTGGAGAATAAAATTTACCTAGGAAAATTGGGGCTCCAGCTCTAGGTGAGGGTTTCTTGACACTTGATAGGATAGCAGATACTAGAAGAAATCTAGTTCTCTTTGAAGTAGTTTGGGGTTCAGGATTGTTTTATTTCCAAAGCCCTCCCCTCTGGAAGTGAGTGTTCGTTAGCCCTCTGTGAAGTCCCTCTCACCTCCATCCCTCTGGAGGTCAGCACAGCACAGGTTTCGAGTCACACAGACGCGACTCTGAGAGTCAGTGCCCAGAGGAGGAGCCTGCCTCGGCCCAGGGGCAGGTTTCCTGGTAATTTATGTTTAAGACAAGCTTTTAATAGACATAGACTTTTAAATAGTAACCAGGAAAAAGATTCTCTCCTCTTAACGGGTATCCATTTTTAGGACTCAGCTGTTGAAGCTCAAGGGTAGCATTAGGCTTAAGTTTAATCTTCTGTATACCGTAATTTACAGCGCTGAGTAAAGCATTGTACGTACAACTATTTCAGTCATTTGCTGTGATAAATAGCTATTGCTCTTGGCGGAACAGAAACGCCATCTCTGCTTTCCATTTATGAATATTGAATGGTCTCAGGCAGGCTTTTGCTGTAAGTTTTTAAAGGGGAAATCCCCACTGATCACATCTCCTTCCTGGCCCAAGATGTAGTTTCCCTGCCGTGTGCGGCAGTCGGGTCTGGATCCAAATGGCAGCTCAGCAGCACGTGTGTGTTCCTGGTGAAGATCGCAGAGCACTTCTGACGAGTCCAAGTGCAAGTCCTGCCGAAGGCTGCAGTTTTGCCCTGAATGCCTCCAGCCGTTAAGTAGAAGATGGTGACAGGAAGCAGCCAACAGGGACCAGAGAAATGTCTTAGAGGTGATAATCGGATGCAGGATAAATAGGGTGTGATTCTGTTGGATCCCTGACAGTAAGAAGATGGTGTCAGCTAGGGAAATTGAAACTAATGGAGGCAAAAAGGGTGGGGGGAGGGGGCTTCCCAGGCCATAAATCACTAGGGATCCACTCTAGGAACACAAGAGACCCACATGTTTTCCACTAATCTTCCCTTAGTTCAGGTACTTTATTCTCTACCAGCTGGGAGGAGGCAAAATGGATATTCAAATATGAGTGACCAACTTGTCCCAGGAAATCCCTTTCGTTCAAGTCAGCTGATCACCCCACTCTCAGGCTTCCAGAAATTCCCCCTCTCAGCGTCCCCCCTACCCCCATTTCCTTTCTATTAGATGACCTTTCTGAGGCAGAGGGACTGAAATCCTGAGCCGGGAATTCTTTGATTTGCCTCCTGTTTCTGAGCACCCACTAGGTGCCGTGCATCGCAGTGGTGGTGAGATAGGGCTGAAAGGCGGAACGTGAGTCCAGGCAATGAACAAGTGGAAACAGTGCGCTTCGCCTGCGTCTGAAGGCTGTGGCGCAGACTGCCTTCCGCGGGCATGCCCCCAAATGCCACTCCTCAGCCATCGCTCTAGACGATTCTTCAGAAAACGGAGATGAGAGACTTCTGTTCTCACTACCACATTTTGAGGGTGGTCATAGATCTTTAGAAATACTTACAGCATTTGTCATTTGTGAAGCACTTTCACGTAGCTCATTCATTTTGATTTTCATAACTCAGTAAAGTAGACGGGTGGGTGCCGGCTTCCCTGATTCGGAAGCTCAGAGGGGTTCAGTGGCTTTCCTGATGTCACGCGACTGAAGCGGGCAGAGCTGGGGCTGACGCATGCTCCAGACTCCACGCTCACCCCAGCGCATCTTCCATGAAGAGGCCCCAGTGAAAAAATGCGCAGCACCAACAGATTTGTGTGTTCACCCTTAGAGGCAGATTTGCTTTTAGGAAACTTCGAACATTTTCACTTTCTAATTCCAGACTTACGTGCAATGAACACATCCTCTAGCTTCGTCCTGTCTCTTTCACATGGGATCTGGGCTTTCTGTAATAACTATTGGAAAAACAGTCTTACAGTGTTGTTACTGAAGGAATATTATTCAGTTTGCATTTGATTATGATCTACCCTTTCATTTCCTAACCAGAAGATTCCGTTAGAACAGAAGTTGTGGTCATTTCCGCAGACACTGAAGGCATTTGGTTGTGTTCTGCACGAGAATAAACCACTCAGCATTTTGATTAGTTACAATGAGTAATGAGAGAATTGTGCAGACCAAAAACTCCACATATGTGTTTCATGCGTGTAAGCCTACTAATGAGAATAGGTTTTGGCAGAAAGCTAAACACT
Organism: Micronycteris hirsuta; assembly: GCA_004026765.1. NCBI lineage: Eukaryota > Metazoa > Chordata > Mammalia > Chiroptera > Phyllostomidae > Micronycteris > Micronycteris hirsuta. The sequence continues at coordinate 104,647 of PVJI01001385.1, forward strand.
GATGTTCCTGCCACCAGAGCTTAGAGTTTCCTGTTAGTATTCTGAGAGCTGGAATACAGACACAGATACAGTACAACTCAATCTTGATAACATCACTCATTCCCAGGCCTTAAATACGTTTGTGAAACAGGAAGGTGAGAGAAAACAATCCAGGGACAGAATTGTACATAAGTGGTTCAAGAGACCTGGCCGTTTAGGACACCTTTGCAACCTTGCTGTGACCTCCCACCTCCCTTTGCCTATCTGTGGAGTGGGCATGGTGGTTATGCTCCAAGGTTATTATTAGAAATGATAAACTTGTAAATGCCTTGGCATGTGACTAGTGCTATAAATATGCCTCACAGCCACATGGAAAATAGGAGTTTTGAGCTGAAATATATAATGGGCAGGGAACATCAGTCGCTGGCAGCAATATCATTGCAGAGAGACAGGAGGTGGGGGTGGGGACCAGGTGCTGTCTAAGAAAGGAGGACAGAGAGACCATCTATGAAGCAGTCGAGGGCAATGTGGTGGAACATTCAAGCAAACAGGCACCACACTAATGTTTGGGCACCTGGCCTATGCTCCAGCTCCGAGCACCCACTGAATTCCCGAGGGCTGGGCCTGGAGCATGAGGAAGGCCTGGGCAAACCAGCGCCCTCAGCCTGGCTGATGTGGCTCAGTTGATTGGAGCATCATCCCATAGACCAAACCAGCGCCCTCAAGGGGTTCAGCTGCTGTGTGTGGTGAAGGGTTATGTTAGGAGAGGTTGCAGAGGGGTTAGGAACCAGGCAGACCCTGGAGCCAAGCTATCTGGGCAGGACTGCCAAGCCTGCTAAGGTCACAGCTAGGTGACCTTTAGCCAAACCTTTGATCTCTGTGCCTCAGTTTCCTTATCTACAAAATGATGAGAGTATTAGTATCTGTCTCAGAGATTGTCAGGACGATAGAATGAGTGGGGATGAGTGCAGCGCTCGGAAGAGTGCCTGGCATCCACATGCATAAGCATAGTAAAGCACTTCTCTGGCCTTGTGAATTCCAGCACGTGGCAGAGAAGAAACACAGTATTGGTTCAGGAAAGTTCACCTGCAGAGGACTGAATGTGTTGAGCATGAATTACATGGTAATTTCCAGAGAGGGAGCATCGGCCAGAAAGAAGGAAGGAGGGCCACCACTGGAATGGTGCCCAGCCCTGGCTGGACCCCTGGCTGATAAGCAAAGTGTTGTAGAGGCCTGACCTGTGCTCAGGTGTACCATCTGGAAACTTCCCACTGCTTTCTCCCCGCCCACAGGGAAGGTGGAAGCTTGGGGGATTCTTTATCCACAAAGGCAGATTCCAGTGGCCAGGATCCTAGGAATTTTTTGTGTAAACAAAAAATTGGAAAATTCCTCCTCCCATCTCACAGGAGTCAGTCTTTCCCAGTCATTTACCAATACCATGTCTCTACTGTGGAACCCTGCAAGATCATTCTGGTTATCTGTCTGCTCAACATGGGCCAGGTCCCTCCCGTTGGGAACTCGTGCGTGGTGGCTGCCATCTTGCCTTGCTGCAGTGTGGGCAGGTCTGCTGCACACATCTTCAGAACGACTGGCTTTCAGAGCAAGTGTCTTAAATCCACTGGTGAAAGGAGACAGCAGTCGCGTGCTGGTTGATGTTTGCCAAAATGTGGCCTTAAAACAGGATGAAGTGATGGCTCCTGGCGTGAAACCTGGTTCCCCTGGGCGTGCCCGTCCTGCACAGCTCCTTTGAAACCAGAAGCAATTTGTCATCTTCTGATTCTCGTCCAGCACTGTCCCTGTCACAGGTAGATAAACGAGGCAGCATACGGGTGTCCAAACGCCAGATCGTCTAATCCCAGCGGTTCCCGTGGAGCTGTTACTCCTTAAGGACGGGGAGCACAGTGGGATGTCCCTGTCGTCAGGACTGTGACCATAATCAAATGTTTTCATCGCATGTGCCATTTATATGCATGAAATGCTTTCAGAGAATCTCCCAGCCTCTGGTGTGCTATTGATAGGTGCTTTCTCACTTAAGAGTCTTGAAATAAATTATACCTTTGCTAGCTCAACATCTCACATCTGTAGTTCCACAGAGTGCTGCTAGTCAAATCAACCTCTCAGCATCCCCGTTGGAAACAGAGAGGGGTTGGACTTGGTGGTCTAGAAAGCCGTGATTACAGAAAGCCGAGAGAAGAGGCAGATATGTTTTAGTTCACCTCCAGTTGCATGCTTGTAAGTGTTCTGAAAGATACCCACACAGTTTCGACACAGCCCATGTGGACTTTAGATTTTCTTGGTGTATGTAACTAAAGTCACCAGGTTATTCCCAGGGGTGCAGTAAGCAGATGAGGCCTCCCAATCCTTCTTGATGGTCAACCTGTGGGTGACTCGTGATGCCCTGTGAATGAAGGATAGGCCTGTGTGGCTATCCGGGGCAGACTGCATGCCCACGCCAAGGGGCTGAGTGTGTTGCTGGTCCCACCAGACTGCTTTGATTTCTTCTGTGGCTCTCCATCACACCTTTCACCTCCGCAGCTGCTGGATTATGGGCATCCATAGTCACAAGGGCCCAGGCTTGGCTGGATCAACTCAAGTTCATCCCAAACCACAGTAAAGTCATCTGCCCTGATAGTATGACAGTGAACCACTGAACATCATTGAGGCACCCTGAGAACAGAGCACTTGTGGGGCATTTTCTCAAATCTGGATCTGTTGAGCAGGGAAGAGATTTTTACGCAGGCCACCAATGCTGGTGACCATGACAAGTTTATAGTCAGCTCCTAATTATTTATAGTACTGAAGGAGAAATCCAGCATGAACTTTAACATTTAAAAATAAATACCCCGGTTGTTTCAGACTAGAAATCTTTCAAGAGAGGGGTGGTATTTCCTTGAATGTTTTCCCAATTAATCAGTAGTTTTAATGAGCAGCAAAATGACCCAGTGGGGCTAAAAGTACAGCACAGGAGGATAATTCACATGAGGTTTAGAGATGAGTCTGGGTCCCTTTCCTGCCTCGCCCAGCCTCTGTTCTTCATCTTCCGATTGGGTGTGTTTTGCTACATCATCTTTATAAGGTCAGGGAAGCACATGGTACATCTTAGTTGTTGTGACTTTCTTAGGCTTATAGAAAAAGAGGGGAAAAACTCTTACTTAATAAAAGATGACAAAACAACAGAATAGTTTGTTTGTTAAAAGACAAGCACAAACCCAAGTGAATCTTTAAGGCGTCCTGCATTTCATTTATGATGAAATTACATAATCGTTTTATTTCTTTTCGCTTAAAAGACTGAGCTGATTGTACCTAATAGATTAAACCCACATATTTACTTACTTTAGAAGAGTTACTATTTTGATAGTATGATCATTACTGGATGAAAAAACAATGTCAGCGCGCCTCCTGTCCATTGGACAGAGTTACATGTAAAGATTTCCATTCCCTGGATTAGCGTCTTCAAATCCCTGCCCTCTCTCCAAGCTTTGTCATAAAGCAAGGGAGGGGAGGGCTGCGGGCTCCTTGAGGACGGAGTTCCTCATAATTCCCCGTCATTGCCCCAGTGTCTGGCAAATAGTAGGTACTCAGTCAGTGTCTTACAAATGAATGAATGAATGAATAATTTAGATATTTAATCCTTTAAGTCAGTGATACTCGACCTTTAGCCATGCGTCAGAATTGTCGGAGGGGCTGTTAAAACACGGAGTGCTGGGCTCTGCCCCCAGAGTTTCTGTCCGATTCAGTCGGTCAGGGGCGGGGCCCGAGAATCTGAATTTCCACCAAGCCTCCAGAGGACGCCTGTGCCGTTGGCCTGGCGGCTCCACTTCGAGAGCCGCTGCTCGGGGGCCCACCCTGCTGCTTCACTCACCGCATCGTTGCCTTTTCCCAGCCTCCCAAGAGATTGACGTCTATCCTGTCTTGCCCCATAGAACTGAGATTTTGATCAGATAGAAGAGCAACCTGGATTTTTTTAACCCAAAATACATTCCATCCTTGTATACTTGAGAGAAGTGGGAATCGCCTCCTTCGTGACTTTGTCTGCGCTGGCAGGATGCAGCCAAGGGGGTGGGGGGGAGTGGGGCACCTTGCAACATGTGAGCCAGGTTGCACCTCCATCCAGTTTTGGAATCTGCACATGATGTCAGCTGGGCTTAATTGCAAAGTTGAAATGAGACATGACGTTTTGCAGAAACTGCAGAAGACCAGAAAGGTGCAGGAGATGGACATAGGATACACAAGGGAACACGTTTGCGAAGTCTTTGTGCTGGCTGTCAGCCTGACGGAAGTCACTAGGCACCCCCCCAGGTTCAGAACCAGAGAGACTTCCATGGCCTAAGGAAGGTTGCTCTCTGCAAAAAGTCGTTCTCCTAATCCCAGGTGTCGCTTTGGACGGCAGGCAAGGGGCTGGAATTCCAAACCCAGGCCTCTTCCCCCGTCCATCCCCCTCTTCTCAGGAAAGAGTGCTCGAGACTATAAGGACACATGGTAGAAGTTACTGACTCATCGGGTGGAAGGCATTAGAGGGACACAGAGTCCCTGAACAGAGAAGAGGTCAAGGTGGAACCTGGAAAGGGAATCGAAAGGCAGGAGGGCACCAGGGCATTCCTCTGAGGTAGTAAGAGTGTATTAGTCACCTGTCTTTATATAGCAAATGGCCCAGCATTTAGCAGCTTAAAACAACAACTATCTATTGTCTTGTGCGTCTCCATGGGTCAGAGACCTGGGAGCAGCTTAGCTGGGTGGTTCTGGCTCAGGGTCTCTTACGAAGCTGCAGTCAAGCTGTCATCCAGAGCTGCTGTCTGTCACTGAGGGCTTGGCTGTGGCTGGAAGCCCCACTTCCAAGGTGGCCTACTCACCTGGCTGTTGGCAGGAGGCCTCAGTCCCTCCCTCTCAGTACCTTAGACCTCTCCATAGGGATGTTTGGGACATAGCGGTTAATGTCCCTCAGAGACAACAACAGAGGAAGAAAGGGAGAAAATCAAAATGCCTTTTATGACCAAGTCTCAGCCACTTCGCATTATTCTGTTCATCAGGAACAAGTCGCTAGTCTGGCCCGCGCTCTAGGGGGAGGGAATGAGGCTCCACCTCTTGAGGGAGCAGTGCCACCGCTACCGCAGGGTGAGCCTCTCCAACCTCCCTGTCCAGGCTCAGAAGAGCGCAACAATAACTGATATAGGGCCTTTGGTCAAAAGATGAGGGGAGCTTTTAAAAGGACTCTGGAGGGGACTGTGGCAGTTTTACCTGACTGGGCTGACGAGAGAGGGGTAGACAGAGGAGGGGGCATCGGAAACACTCTGTGGTCTTTGAGCCCACTGTCCTATGGTGGTCACACAACACCCCTTCTCTCTTTAGGCCGGAGGTGATCTTGCTTAGAAAGGACTGAAGCCACTGATGAGTTCCAAGCCTCAGGTTTGGTTCCAGAGAATAGAAGAAGGGGCTGGCTGCTTAGAGCCAACTGTGTGCTGGAGAAAGAGGTGTACATAGCACCGTGCGTCTCCCAAATCATCTGGCCTGCAGGCCCCTGGTGGGGAGAGTAGGGGCTTAAGGTAGAAGTGATATCCTGGGCTGTGCCTCTCAGGAAGAATACATGGGGGCTGGGGGAATGTTAGGAAGCAGGAGGGGAAAGACCCCACTATCTTTATCAAAGTGATCCCACTCGGGACGATAGCTCAGTGGCACTAGGCACAGCAGCCGTTGGCCCTTTGTGGCTATGGCTCCTGGGTCCCACAGAGACCCCGCCACGGGGCAGGTGTTTATTTTGGCCACCCCAGCTCCGTAAATGGATTCCGCTTAGCAGTCTTCTCTTGAGGAGGTAGAGCCATTGGTGATGGTCCTATTGTACTGCGTCTGTTCTTATCTCCGCTATCGTCCCCGGGGGAATAAGCTAATCAAACTTGCTGATGATTTTACACTGAGAAGGAGATAGCTAATAACTTGGATGACAAGTATTAGAATACAATGTGATGTGGATAAATTGGGTCCAATGTATTAAGGGCTATAAAATGAGATTCCATCAAGGCATGAATAATGGTGCCTGTAGAAAGGATTAATCAAATACCCCATTAAAAGGTATGGGAATTCTGGTCAGATAGCCCCTGTTTAATTACACTTCTGCCCCTACCCCACCCCCACTCCATCCCCCCTGAAACTGCTTTTTACTAGGAGAAATAGGGAAAAGAGTTTAGAGGAAATAATAGAAAAATTGGGACATACATTTTGATAGAACAAGATCATAAAGACAGATTTATACAACCAGTGTTTAATTTAGGGGAAAAAGGCAATTGGCATGAGTAATCATTTACAAGTGTAATTTCCCAGGGAGCCCTGTTGATACCATTCAGCAAATGCCAACAAAGCATTTACTTTCCAAAGGGAGAAAGCAAGACAGCAAGAGAAATGAGGCATCTCCAGGGATGGACCGGAGAACAGCCAGGCCGTAGAGAAGAATCAGGTGTGAGAGGACAATGCAGAAGAGAGACACACCTTCTGCAAGACTGGGGAGGACTCGCATTGTCCGCGGAAGGCTTCCTGGAAGAGGAGACTCCAGCAGAGGCCCGAAGTGTGGACAAGCTTCCACGTACTGCAAATTCGTGAGCACACTCTGGTGACAGGGTCTAGGGAGAAAACGGGCTTGAGCAGAGCAGTGGGCACCTGTGGGATTCCTCTCTCCATTTCCACCACCACCACCACCCTGGTCCGAGCTACCATCACTTCTCGCCTGGACAACTACCAAAGCCTTCAGCTGTTTTCCCTGCTTCCACTCTTGCTCCTGTGCAACCCATCTCCACACAGAAGTCAGAACCAAAATCAGACTTAACCATAGCATTCTCTTGACTGTGGCTTCCTAAGCTAAAAGCGAAAAATTGTTATCGTGGCTACAAAGTCTTGCGTGGTCTGAACCACATCCTGTGCCAGGCTGCCTTTCACTGTCCACACGCCAGTCCCGCCGGGCTTTCAGAGTTTCCGCACCCTGGGTCCTCCTGCCACCAGGCCCTTGCACGTGCTTTTTCTTCTCTGTATGTGATTTTCTTTCATGCCCGCCCCCCTTCCTGGAACTAACTCTGACTTATCCTTCAGAATGCATCTTCATGATTACTTCCTCCTGGAAGGCTTCCCTGATTTTCATAGCTATGTCAGCTCTTCCTCATACCTTGAAAACAAATGTTTATTGTGTGAACATATGATTAATGTCTGGCTTCCACAGTAAGCTACAAGTCCTGTGAGGGCAGGGACCCCGTCTTTGCATCCCTCAGGGCCTAGCACAGCCTCAATAAACATGTAATGACTGGATCATGACCTTTAGTTAGGAACAATGAGGCTAGTTGGCAAATTATACTTGACCAGTCTGTGTGAATTCTTGCTGGGATGTGAACCTGAATTCATTTCCTGACTGCCCCCTGCTGGCTGTGCTGTTGTAAATAAATCACAGACCCTCTCAAAGCCAGTTTCGTCATGTTTAAAGGGGGAGAACCAGCAGCCACCTCACATGGTTGTAGCAAGAAACTAATGAAATTGTATTTGTAAAAGCATTTTAACTGGACTGCCAGGCACAAATATACTGTCACTTTTCCCTGTGCCTGACCCAGTGGGGCACAGGATGGATCTACTAAATGGATGGATGGATGCATGGATAGATGGATGGACAGCTAGGGAACCAGTACCAGAGCCAGGAGGGAATCTGGCATGAGGATAGCATGATGGAAGCCAAAAGAGGAGAGAATTCCGAGAAGTAGGAGGAGTCTTGTCGATCACTCACCATGTCACATGTAGCAGAGAAGACACGGAGAAGGGAGTGGGGGGGGGGGTAGGAATCATCTAACTTGGGTAGAAGGAAGTTAGTAATGACCTCAGGGCAGGTCCTTCTCAGCCTTTTTATGTTGTCTGTTCTTTCAATGACATGCCTTAATTGTAACTTAATCACTTTACTGATTTTTATCTTGGGGGGGATCAAATTGATTTGCACATACAGCAAAATTGGTGAGATTATTCCAGCTGCTGCCAGCAGGTGCTGACAAGTGAAGAAGTGAATGTCAGAGGATAAGAGAATACACCAAACATTTATTTTAATAAGGCCTAGAAATCCTTCGTTATTTAATAGATTGCCATGGAGAATTAGGTTTCCGTTTCAAAGGTGGTTTTATTCTTAACTCCCTGTGTTCTGGTAGGAATAAGGCTGTATGTGCAGGCAGGAATCTGTGGTACGAGATTCATCTGAGGGCTCCTGCAGATTTCCGTGAGATTTTTTTCTTGTGCGTGCGCACGCGCGCGTGCACACACACACACACACACGCACGCACGCTAAGCTCCTAGTCCTGTGATTGGTTACTCCTTCAGCGTCGTGGCTCAGGACTCACCTCCCTGCGGAGCCCAGACCCAGCCAGTATGTGTTGGGGGGCAGCCTTGGGAGTGAGTGGCCAAGCTGAGCCCGAGCCCCACGCTAATCCTCTCAGTTCTGATGGATAAGAAAGACACGGTGGGTAAATGAAACTCCATGGCTACTTCAGCAATCACCTTCACCTCCGGTGCCCCACACGAGGCTGACAACATTAGTGCTCAGTAGGAAACAATTAAGAACAGGCTAGAAGAAAAGGCCACCAAATGTTTCGTTTCTGTGAAGCGGTTGTGGGTGTGGAACGGGGGTCGTTGGGGAAAGGAGGTGGTATGGCAGAGACATCAGAATGGTTCCGGAGGGTTTGCAGGCCCCACACAGTGCCTTTCAGCAGCAACGGCACAAGACTGCGTCACTGAGCCCACACGTGTCTCTGTCCTCTTCTCCACATCTCCAAGATCTAGGATTTCTTCAACAGCTGGAGGTTCAAATATTTAGTCTTACCAGTAGAGGTTTTCTATGAACTGATGCACAGTTTGTCAGGAAAGAAGGTCGAGGCCCTACAAGTGGCACAGTCCCTTCCAGCCTCAGAAGTGCAGGGAGGCGCAAAGGAAAGACTTCACGCATCCGCCTCGCTTCAGCAGTGGTCCCTCCTGGTGAGGCCAGTGTCAGTGGGGCACCTGGTTACAGGTGGGGCAGGACCCTCTCCCTGGGTTGCATGGGAGCGGCAGCAGAGCTGGAACCCGTGAGCACTGACCTGCCCTCTCGCTGGTCCACCGCAGGAGCAACCCCAAAGCTCTTAAGTCCTTCGGTGTCCAGAAACATGAGGACAAACCTGCTCAGACAGAAGAGCTCGTGGCTCAGAGCTGGACCTGGAGCTAGGTTCACAGCTTAGCTCTGCCTCGCCCGTCTCCTGCTCTCTTCCCAGCTTAAATCTTCTCATGTGTGAAAAACGGGTATAATCATGCTTTCTCAGAGAGATGGAGATTAAATGTCATAATGCATGTAGCGTGCATAGACTGAGCCCGGCCCAGCATGAGAAGTGAACTAATAGAAGCATGGAAGCCTTGTTAGACTGAACCCCCTCCCTACATTCTGGTTAACTTCCAAACATCCCTGCTGGGCTCCAGCCCGCCCTGCCCTTCAGGAATTTCATATGGTGGGTATTTCATACACTGGGTAGTTGTTAGGGTCTGGAGTTGAAAAGAGAGGAGTCCATGAAGGGGTTTGGGATGGGGCTGTGGTGGGGGCAGGCACAAGAAGAGGATTTAGGAAAGAACTCTGTGGAATTCCTGGTGATGCAGAGACGGGGTCTGAGGAGAAGCTGGGAAGCCAAGTGTTTAGACCTGAAACATCAGACTAACAGTGTCACAGAACCAGGCAGGAAGGAATTCCAAGGAGTATCAGATCTTTCAGAAAAGTAGACAAGACAATAACTAAGAAAAAAAAGCTTCAAATCATATTTGCCTTTTCAGTGAAAGTGAACTCAAATTAATTTGGTTTTGAGAACTTTAAACATACAGATTGCAATCATTAGATATACCCAAGAGTGTTGTAAAAACTAGGGTTGGAAATCACTGACCATCTACACTGTAAGAGCAGGAACCCAATCTTGCAAGCAATTTTAAAAACTCCTGTGCCCAGGGAAAAAATCTGCCTGCCTGTCAACTTTGCATTAAGTCCTCCTCTTGATTATCTTCCCCTCCCTGCTCCTTCCTACCAAATACACAATCCTGCTTTCTTTCACAAACACCACCCCTAGGAGAACCAAGGAAAGAAACAGGAATAGAGAACCAGAATGTGGTCATTAGTGCCTCTGCCTAATTTCTTTTCTTCTCCTCTGATGTCTTTTAGGCCGCTCTCATGACTGAACAACTAATATTGTAATAAAGTTTTGAAGGTAGTTTTGGTAGCCTGTTGGGTTTAAAGAATGCCTTGATGTTTGAATATTTTTATCATATTTGTTTTGGAGCTTTTTTCCCCTGTGCAAATTAAAACAGACCCCAACCATATTTAAAGTATTAAAAAACTTTTCATCTCCTAGTATGACATTGCTAATATATTTTGTTCATTGTGTGGGGGTGCCATAGCTCTGGAGCATATACTTTCAGGTCCTAGAGTTATTGGGGGTGTCGAGGTCACCATTAAGTGGATGTGCTCTTTATTAAGTTCATATTTGATAAAGCCTTTGAAAATGCTAATAAATATGTTGGTGGGACTGCTTGCTGAGGTTAGAAAAAGGCCAAAAATTTTTAAGGTTATTTTTTCTTGCTCCAAACCATAGTAAATGGCCAGATCTGACCTTCCTTTCATCTACCATTTATACTTGTCACATTTGGTGGGTCTGGTCAGTGGCTTAGATTCCTCAGGTTTCTACTGCTTCCAGGCCCCTATTATGCAGTCATCTGTGACAAACCTACTGGTACACAGCCCTGGGCCCCAGAGCATAACGTGATGTCAAATGTGCTTCCTACTGAAGCAGACTATATTGGAAGACCTTAAAGAGAAGCATTCCCTGGTCATTTCCAATTGCAAAAAGGTTTTTTTCGTAAACCACTAGTTCCACAGAGAGCTCCTCCCAGATCGCGTTTTGGTTGCTGCCTCGGCCCCTCTGTTTTGAGAGCTCCCTTTGCCCACACACTCACGGGAATGTGATTAGGTGGGTTGTGCCCGCTTAAGAACATGGCTTGCAGACAGCTTATTTTTTTAACGGGTGATCATTTGCATTAAGAATGAAAGCATTTGAATGTGTTGACGTGCATCAAGAGCAAAATCCAGACAGTAGAAAATAGCAGGTTAGACAGCCTGGGTCTTTACAGATGAATACTAAGGAAAAGAAATAGAAGGGAGGAGAACTGGTCACTTAACAAAAGGAGATGTCTAAAAAATGGACAGGATTGAATAGTGTCCAAGGATACACACATAGGCGATAAAAAGGGACCATAAATGGACACAAGGAAGTAAGTGCTACTTTTGGAAGCGGGGAGGGGCTGCAACTGGGGGCAGACACATGCATGGGCTTCTGGGGTGACCAGCCAAGTGCTCTTCCTTCACTTGCCTGGTGCTTACCAGGATGTCTGCTTTCTGATCATTCCCAGTGCAATACATGTATTTGTTTCGTGCGGTTTTGTGTGTCCGTGCTTTATTTTACCATGAAAACTTTTCTTTTAATGGTTCTACTTGGGGTTCACATTACCTATAGCCTTTGGCCTTGGGGGTGCCTTATAATAAATGATGCTTTACCTTTTTTACTCAGAGAAAAATTGGAAAGTCATCTCAAAATTCACCAGAGGGGTTGTCTGGCAGCTTGGTCAGAGTTGATGGGAAATACAGAGGCCCTATTGATAGAGCTTTTCTAGGTTCAGGCTACTGAAGACTCCTCACTAAATAAAGCTAGACCCTGACATTAGCCACATTGCTCCTGACTCACTCTTCCTGATCTTCAGTAATCTTTAAAAACCACAAAGATCTGTTTAAAGGAATTTATCCCTACTGTTATCCCCCACTTTCTCAGCTTCTTTTGTCCCTGCCCTCATAGCATGATTTTTAGGATAACCTCTGACATGCCTCTCTCTCCAGCTGAGACAAGGTTCCTTTACCTCAAGGCTTTCACCCCTAGTAAGTGTAGTTCCACCAGGGCATTTACCACTAAGCGTGAGTAAGTGAAGTCAGAGTCAGTTTTACCAGAGGCTCAAGTCAGCAAGAATAGGACTCTGGAAACCTGGAGTAGGGGGACAACCCAAAAGAGGGTGGCAGTGTTGGGAGATCCAAATAAAGGGGACTCAAGAGCCATCATTGCCCTCAAGAAGCTTAAAATCTAGTTCAAGCACGGAAAACTACTTTAAACAATAAACATTGCAGCACTACCTGACCCCTTCCTGGTTTTGCTTCACAGAATTACAAGGAAAGATTCTTTTGCTGCTGTTGTTTCTTAGAAAGGTTCCCTCTACGTAAACTTATTTAGACAGTTTAGAATGAGGTCTCAGGAATCTCCAATTGTCTGCTGTAATGGAGAGGAGAGAGAGAGTATAAAAAAATACTAGAAAGTCACCCTGGCTGGTGTGGCTCAGTGGATTGATTGCTGCCCAGGGAACTAAAGGGTTGCGGGTTCTATGATTCCCAGTGTAGGGCACGTGCCTGGGTTGCGGGCCAGGTCCCCAGTCGGGGGCGTGTGAGAGGCAACCACACATTGATGTTTCTCTCCCCTTCTCCCTCCCTTCTCCTCTCTAAAAATAAATAAATAAAATGTTAAAAAAAAAATAGCCAAAAGAAATTCCCAAGACTAATTTTAATCAATTGTGCCTGTCTCACACTTTAGCAGATCTCATTAGAAATAACCACATAGACAGGAAAATGAAAGCAAGGGACCTAAATAATCCACAGTATAGATAACCATTTCCATGCACCAACGTGGTCTGTAACAGAGCTCATACTACTTCCTTGCACACAGGTATGTCCATGGCTTTAGACTTTCTTCCTTCAAAACGTTTTCACATTTCTTCTCTTTCCTGTTGCTCTCAATGACTCTATACAGGAGGTAGGCTAATACTGAGACTTAGAAACATTAGGTGACTTGCCCAAGCCCCATAGCTAGTTAGTGGCAGCTATCGAACTTGAACCTGAGCTCTTTCTGGCCCCCAACTCTTTTCCCATTTCCTCTCCTCGAATGGCCCCGCTCAGCCTTCTCTTTTAGCATCCTTGAGAAAGACCCAGCTGTGGCAGGCAGCTCAGCCACCTGTGAGTCCACGCTCTTGCCAACTCTTGCTTGCATTGTGGAAGTTAAGTGTTCACTGACCGCTTTGTGTACATGCTAATCTTTTCATTAGTCTATGCCTAGGAGGAAGAGATGCTTTATTTAGAAGCTTAATAGTGAAAAAGTCCGAGTCTTCAGTTCACTGTGAGCTTGATGGCATGAGGATGATCTTAGTCTGCCCACTGTGCTCCTCACCCACTCGCACCAGGAGCATAACCAGCAGCGGCTCCATTCAAGGCACAGCTGGCGTGCTGAGGGCTGCACGAGGGTTATGGCTCGGTTTGCAAAGAGAGGACAAGCAGATGCAGGAAAGCAGGATAATGAAAAAACATGTAAGGGACTTTGTAAAAATAATCGGATCTCGTTATGTTCCTCTTGGGGCAAAAACAGAATAGAATTTATATTCTTGGGCCCTGGGTTAGGGATAGTACTAAGGTTGCCAGACAGTGTTATCAGCATCCACTGCACAGTAGGGTGACCTAGGAAGCTTTCACATATCCTGATGCCAGGCCTGATGTCAGATAGGTGTTGGTGGCTTTGTCACCTGTTGACCTGGCTAGGCTGAACTACATTTCCCAGAATCCCCTGCCCTATGGGTTTCTAATTGGGGTGGGGCCACAAAGAGATTCTCAGGTGCTCTGGAGGGCACAAAGGAAGAAGCAGCCATTTTGCACACAGGCATTGTCACCTGTCTGCTGGCTCACCTCACTGGCAGGAGGCAGCAGCCAAGGCTGTGCTTGCTCCACCACCCCTGAATCCCCTGTGGGGTTCTCTGACTCCTGGGCCACGTTTGTGTGCTTAGCTCCCTGATGAAGGCCCCAGGCTTCGTCCGTACCGTCAAGCTCAAAGGCAACAACACCTGACACTAGTGCTGTCCTTTCTCATGGGGTTCCAGTTAAGGCTTGTCAGTTCCAGACTGTTCTTGGTCTTCTCCCCTTTCCATTCTTCTTTCCTTCCCAGCTCTCTGCTGTCTGTCCCATGGACTTCCCATCCCAGCACCAGATGCAAAAATACCAGCTTCATAGAGGCTATTTAGTCAGCAATTACTGTTGCAAAAGGTCAAATACCTGTTATAGACAGATGTGTATACACACACACACACACACACACACACAGAGTACATAGACAAATATATATTTGTAACCATGTCTATCCTTGTAGTTCTGCTTCTTCAGTTGAGCCCTGACTAATACAGGGCATTTTCAGAATTGTGGAGCAAGAGATGGCTTTTATCCATAGATGGTAGCCCAGAATATGAAAAAGATACAAAAGGCTCTGATTGAAGGGAAAGGCAGGTCTGACAGCTCTCTGCCTCCCCCCCACCCTACCCCAAATTGACACCTATGGGCAATTTGAAAGCCTTTGGTAGATTTCCTGCTCTCTTAAATTGGCGGTGTTTGGGAAATCCCTAGGGAGAATCTTAAAAATGCAAATTCCTGGGCTTCACCTCAGATCTAAGAATCAGAATTTCAAAGGATTGGGAAAGTGAGAATTTTTTAAAAGCCTCCCTTACCCCAGCCTTTCTAGGGTGCTGTGCCTTGATCCGGGTGCTGGCGACGTGGGGTATTTTGTGTGCCATCAGTTGGCACACTTGTGATTCGTGCCCTTTCCTGTATGTGTGTTATACATCGATTGTAAAAATAGATAACCCACCTCCCACCCTCCACTTCCCCATAATCCCATATTCTAATGACTGGCCAAAGCTGAGAACCACGGGACTAGATGCTTCCTTGGACCGTTCTGGGAAAAATTCAAAGAGGAACAGAAAAATGTTCAGCAACTGGGGAGTAGTTAAAATCCGTCCATAATCCTAATGATATAATCCTGTGCAATTAGTCTGTCATTAACGAATTTGAAACCCTGAGGCAGCCAGCCATAGGAGTGGGTTGAGGGGATGTGAGGGGCCAGTGAGGAAGGTCACACTGGACCCAGACCATGGAAAGCTTTGAATGGCAAACTGAGAAGAAGCAAAGCCACTTTCAAAGACTTAGGGCTTTAGTTTCAGGAGGGCCTTACAGATTTTGAGAAGACTGATAAAAGTAACATTTTTTAAAGTACATATGTAAATATAAAATTATAGTATCATATTTAACTGCTCACAGATATGCTGTTTGAAATGCAGACTAAGTGAATGACAGAACAGGCACTGGAAATGGGGACTTTACCTTCCTTTGTTTCATGACAGACTTTTCAACCCAACTTCCCTCTAACGCACCTTCAGTGTGTGCACACTGTTGTGGAGTGCATTTGAGTAGGAAAAGGGAAGGGAAGGGAAGGAGGAAGGAGAGAAAGAAGGGGGAAGTCACGAAGTTAAAGCCCCAGTTGTCCCATTTGAAGGCCTAGTAGGTTCCTGTGGGGCACAGCTGTTGTAGGTACTTTAAGATTTTATAATTATAGTGCAGGGAGACGCTTCACACACAGGCTGACTCATTTTCTTAAGCAAGGAGTGTCCAGAAAGTTCCTACAGTTGTTCAACAGAGGTTGGACCTGAGGGGGAACGGGTTCAGGGGGATGACAGAGAATTGGTTGGATTACAGTCTTCTCTGGGATTTTTGAAATAGGAAGGACAGGCCCTACCCCCAAGTGATTGATTCTGAAGCTCCCTCAATTTCAACCCACCAGCCCAAATGCTGTCTCGTTGCTTTAACATCCAGAAACAGTTTCCACAGCCTCCCTCAGTGGCCCTTCTCTGAGTGTGACGACTTTGTGCACCTCCTTCCCCTTCCCCTCTCCCCCACAAAGACAACTCCAAACACTGGGACTCTTGAGCTTTCAAAGTAAGGACAGAATTAGGCTGAAAAGCATCAGTTAAGAAAACTAAACTGTAGGCATCATCAAACTTCTTCTGAAAGACACATTTTCTTTCTTCTTATTGTTTGGCTTGCAGTACTTTTATTTTACCCTTTCTTACTCACCCATACTGTAACCCAACCCTAAACTCAATTTTGAGGACTATCCAGAGAGAAGCCTTTGTGGAATTTCCACCGGGAATTCCCTCTGGAACTCAACACACTCCCACACATCCACCAATTTGCTGGCATGTGCAGAGGGAATGCACACGATCTTAACACAATTCAGTCTAAAACATTAACAAGACAAATCTAATAAGGAAAACAATAATGTGGGGCATTCCAAAGTGAGAGGCCAATTCTGCGCCACTTCCTTTCTTCCGCTGCAGATAGTCTGAGAACGGAGGTCTGTGACTCTCCTCTCCCCCACCCCACACCCCTCCCTGACACAGAGCCTTCCCCAAAGAGGACGAGAGCGCTTATTCAGTTTTTCCTTCCAGCATTTTTTCAGGAAAAGGGGGTTCACTGTCCTGCTGGCTCATGAAGCCACCTGCTGTTCTTGATCTCCAGGGTGGGCTCAGCTCTGGAGACACAGAGGTAGTCCTATCCACACCTGGCTCTCAGATGCTTTGCTCAGCTCATATGTAGCAGCTCCCCCGAGTGTTTCACTTGGCTCATAAAAGTCGGCAGAAGCCCAGGGTGCAAAAGCCTAAGGCCCGGGCTTGAGGAGGCGGCCTTGGGAAGCAGGAGGGTGAGCCTCAGCTTTCCAGCTCGGTAATACTCAGGTTCAGGTGGCCTGGAGGACATGCAGCTGGGTCACTGTCTCCGACATCAGTGTTCTGTCTAAATGGATCCTTAGAGGTATAGCACCTGTCCATTTGTGTGAGCCAGCCAGCAGGTACCATCTACTCAAAACAGAACTGCAGAACACTGGCGCTGGAGAGAGACCTCTAAGATGACAGAGTCAGCCTCTGCACCCCTGTTACAGTAGAGGAACCCGAGACCCACTGAGGCCATGCAGGCGGTTTGCCCAGAGTTGCTCTGGGAGAGACAGAGCTAGGCCACTCTCCCAGACGTTCCAAGTCCAAGTCAAGCATTCCACCAGTGTCCCTTGCCCCTTCTCACAAACGCAAACTAAGCCTGCATGACCATCTACTCATAACTACTTATTGTCAGGGCCAGCCAGCAACATTAACAGGTTGGGTGTAAATGTGTTTGTTGGTTTTAAATAGATACATATTTTTTCCTTTTACCTATAAGTAAGCCTTAAAGCTAATTTGCCTTTGTTTCTTCTTTCTTAGTCCTCCTTTCGGGAACTTTTTATCTAAGTCTCTAAGGAACTTCTGTATGTGAGATGTGGAAAACTCTGACCGTGGGCACGAGATGATTACAATATCTTAGCCTGCGTTATGATAAACTTCACTGAATGGTTTCAAGTTTTTGTTAAAATTATATCTTAAATCGTTTACTATACAGAGTACTGTACATATCTTAAATTATGCTCTCATTTAGAATTGAAGGACAGATAAAGAGCTTCCCAGTCGACAAAAAACTAAAGGAGCTTTATATGAAGTGTTAAAGGGTCTTCTTGAAGAGGAAGGAAAAGAAGAAGAGGCCCTGACCAGTGTGGCTCAGTGGGTTGGGTGTTGACCCACACAGTGAAAGGTCACCGGCTCAATTCCCGGTCAGGGCACATGCCTAGGTTGCAGGTTCAGTCCCTTGTCAGGGGATATACCATGCCTAGGTTGCGGGTTCAGTGTCCAGAACTGGTCGATGTTTATCTCCCTCTCCTTCTCCCTCTTATCCCCTCTCCAAAATAAATACATAATATTTTTTTAAAAGATAAAACAGGAACAATAAAACATCAGTAAATACGTCTTTCAACAATTGAATCTAAAAAAACAAAATAAACAAGCAGAACAGAAACGGAATCATAGATACAGAGAACATTCTGATGGTTGCCAGATGAGAGGGGTACTAGGGGGATGGGTGAAAAAGGTGAAGGGATTAAGAAGTAGAAATAGGTAGTTACAGAATAGTCACAGGCATGTAAAGTGCAGCATAGGGAATGGAGTAACCAAAGAACATATATGCAAGATCCATGGATATGAACAATGGTGTGGGGATTGCCTGAGGAAGTGGGAAGGGCTGGGGGGAGGGGGCAAAGAGGGAGAAATTGGGACAACTGTAATAGCATAAACAATAAAATATAATTTAAAAAATCATGGACCGTATGTATGACATTTGTGTATCGTGGTTTTGTACTTGCAACACGTGTGTTTTCACATGCTGGTGGCGGAGCGCCTTACAACACGTGGGGGGGCTTTGCTTGAGATGTAGTTGACCTCTAACGTGTTTGCTGTGGGTGTAGAACATAATAGTTGGAGGTATGTATTCGTCAAATCAGTGCTGAAATACCCAGAGAAAACCTCAAAAGGCACCAAAAGGGCCGGCACTGACCAGTGTCCCTGCACCCTTGCCCCAGCCACCCGTTCACCACCCCAGAGGCCACCGCTGTTGAATCCCCCCAAAGATAGGCAAGCGCAGATGCATTTCTTTCTTTTGAGATAAATGGGTGTGTGTTGTATACAGTGTTTTGCTGCTTACCTTTTCAACCTAACAGTGCATTCATTCCTTGCTTTAACCAATACATATTGAGTTCCTACTATGTGCCAAGCAGTGGCTGGAATATAGAGCGAACCAAATAGATTCCCACCCACCAGGAACTTAGTGGGGAATGGAGGCCGTGACTGAGTAAAAAGCGTACGCCGCATGCGCTGGCAGATGTCAGTGAAGGCGGTCAGGGAGTGCTCCCTCACAGTAGTGAGTCGGAGGAGGCCCATCCGAAGGGGCCTGAGTGAAGTCAGGGAGTGGCCTTGGAAGGGCACTGTGGGCAGGGAGAGCAGCCGTCGAAAGACCCTGGCGCTGGGGCCTGTTCTGCTGGTCGTGCTCCTAGGACGGACGAAGGGGCGGCGCGCAGCGCCCGGAGGTTCGGGGTGAGGAATGGTGAGAAAGGAGGAGGGAGGCCCAATCAAGTAAACCCTTGCAAAGATTTCGGGTTTATTTTAAGTGAGACAGAAGTCTGGGACAGTTTTGAGCTGGGGAGCGACAGGCTCACTCTGGTTGCTGAGTAGGGAACACACGATGGGAAGGGGAGGGTGGGAGCAGGACACCATCAGAAAGTGCCTGCGGAGGTCCAAGCAAGAAGTCCCGGCGCCTGGACCGGGCCGGGGGTGGGGGCACTAGAGAAGCAGGTTCTCGATAGGTTGGGAAGTCTGGCCAGCGGGATGTGCTGGTGCTTTGGCTGGGAGGTGTGAGAGAACAGGTGGGCAGAGTGCTCTTAGGTTTTGGACTGAACTGGGGGATCTGCAGTGGTGGACTGAGATAAGGAAAGGTGGGGGAAGAGAGAAATCTAGCATTTAGTTCTGGACATTTTACATTAAAGGAGCCAGCTCAATGGGCAAGAGTTGGCAGATGGGTTTAGGAGCACGGACTTCAGGCAGAGGTCAGGGATGAGAAACAAAGCAAAGAAACAAAGCAGACTCATCAGCACATGGTGTTCCTTAGAGCCCTGGGAACAGCGACGAGAGCAGCTGCCCAGCCTTCTCACCCGTGTCCCTCTGGAGCAAAGGTGGAAAGGACAGTGGCACCAGGGCCTCCCCAGCCTCCTGACAGGTCCCTTCCGTTGCCCCCCAAGGCCAAGGGGATCAATGTCCTGTCACAGCTGTCACTTCTCGGCAGCCAAATGCATTGTGTGGTCACACTGTGAAGAAGAAAGCACCGGGCTGGGGGTCAGGACCTGGGATCCAGGGCCCTCGCCGGCAGTCAGCTGTGTGACGAGGAGCCCAAGGCCCCTCTGGGCCTGGTGGCCTCACCTGGGAGGGTGTGAATTAGGTGGTCTCTGAGCTCCTATTCACCACTCACGTTTAAAAAACTCATTACAAGGACATTCACAAAGTGAGAGGAAGACCGTGCCACCAATTGTGGAGTGCTCTTCGGGCTGTTGGGGGAGAAAGGTAGTTTTTATATATTATACTGTAGACACTTTTTGAACTGTTTGAGAGTACATATTTGCATAGCATTGCAAATACTGTGTCCCTTTACCCCTAAATATCTCAATGTATATTTCCTAAAGACAAAGATATTCTCTTATGTAGCCATAATATTACTATAAAAACCAGGAACTAGCACTGAGACAGACCTTGTTCAAACTTTGCGCATCACCCTGGACAGCAGACAGAGCTACAAACCCGGTATTGCGTGTCGCGTTTCGTTGTCATGTCTCTTCAGTCTCTCTCGTCGGCGACCGTTCTCCAGGCTGCCGCTCGCAGCCTTGATGCTTGTGAAAATGACAAGCCATGCACTTTGTAAAACGTGCCTCAATTTAGTTTCCCTGAAGTTTCCTCATGATTAGATTCAAGTTTTGTATCTTGGTGTGGAAGGCTCTTTGCAGGGGGTGAGGCCTGAGCCTGAGTGGTTGAGACAAGGACGAGGGTGGGGGGGTCAGGGTGGTGCTGCTGAATACGGAGAGAGAGCCCTTTGCGTGGGAACCAGACAGCTCAGAAACTGGAGTGGGAAATGAAAGAGAACGTTCGTTCACCTGGCTTGGACACAGCACATGTTAAATACATTCAGAGTTAATATTTGGCAAGGAAAGGGACCCTCTCCCCAGTAGATCTATTCTCCCCAGTTATTTCCAGTGTGTCTGATAGAAATCACCCATTTTGTGTACAGCCTGCATGGGCAACACACTTCACACACGTTCTCTCAGTGATCTGAGGGGGATGGTGTTTTACAAATGGGAAAACAGGCCCGGAGCACATGTGTTTAGAGGCAGAGCCAGGGATTGAACAGGCCTCAGCCCCGGAGCTCACGCTCTTTCTACTCGACTGAGCTATTTCAAGCCTGTTAGCCAGTTTTCTCCACAATCAGCCCTTGCTTTGCTTTGCTTTGCTTTGCTCAAAACAAGGCTTGAATAAAGACTCCAGCTCTATTTTCCACTCATGTCAGTGACTGATACTTGATTAACACTCAGGATTGCTGTCATCTAGAGCATAATTTTCACACATGCAAAGACCAATTTTGTTATTACTTAGGTGGAAAGATCTATTTCCTCATAAGTTACCAAACAGATTTGGAGAGATCCAGAGACACGGGGGGGTCACGCTGGCTGGCTCTGAAGGGAAGCCTTGCCACACCCGGCATGGTTAGCTTTGAGGGAGGGACAGTCAAAGGGCTGATGTCCACATGTGTGGGCACCGCCTGGCTACTGTGACACAGCTGTGTGACAGGGCACAGTCGCCAACCTCCGAAGGGAAACAACCTCTCAACAATCACAGTGGCCTTCTCGGTGTTGCTCTGAGGGGCACGGGGAACCCTGGGAGATCACCTGGTAGACCCTTGCTGACCCTTGCCTCCTTACCCAGCCGAGGACTGTCCTTGAGAAGACTCCCTCCTTGTCAGGACTGCTGAGCAGGGCCACTCCCCCAACTGCCACCGGGACTCTCAGGAGCAGCAGTGGGAGTACTGGGTGCAAGCCCAGCTCTGTGCAGCAGGCTACCTAACCTCTGGGAGTTTCCAGCAATGAGATCAGTGTGCTTAGTACCTGACCCCAGTTCCTGACACAGATATGGAGTCATCCTTGGTTTTCCTCCCCTTCTCCCATTTGTTGCTCAGCTCCTCCTCCTCCACGTCACTCTCCTGCTCCTCCTCTTCCCTCTGTGATGCCCTCGGTAAAAGGAAGTTATTATTTCATACCAAAATGTTAATCACGTACAGAGGTTGGGAAGTCGAGTCCCACTTGACTCCGACAAGGAAAGTAAAATGATCCATCTTTGGAAAGCAGTGAGTTTGGCCTTAAAAGGTCCAGCTTTCCCCGAAGAAGCATTCACTTCATAATTATAACTGGAGCTGGGAGTCGGGGTGCACACAGCTGTGTAGAGAGGGGCAGCGACAGGCAGCAGACCCTGGAAGATCCCCACTTAGGGGCAGCTGCAGGGTCGCCAGCCATGGCTTGTTTTGTTGGGGGGGCCAGATTGTGTGGGGGGGGGATTGGGAGGCCTTTTTCATTCAAAGTAAAATAGCTTTCCTATAAGTATGAATATAGAAAAAATAAGCAGTCTGAGAGCTTAGATAAATGGTTGTGAATGAAATGGGTCAGAATGTAATTCTTTAGAATATCACCTTCCCCAGAGTAAAGCCTCAGCAAGGGGTAGCCATTTCTTGTAGTATTTAAGGGCAGGGCCCCGGACCCTTATTGCCTGGTTCCACATCCCAACCCCAGTGTTTCTAGTTCTGTAGCCTTGGGGAAGTTGCTTTAGCTCTCTGTGCCTCCGTCTCCTCATGTGTAAAATGCATGTAATCAGTCCCCACAGGATAAGATTGTTGTGAAAATCAAATGAATTCATGTACATAAGGCACTTAGAAAAGCCTGGCATGTATTAAGCATGCTGTAAGAGTTCTTACCTACGATACCAATGAGAAGATCAGTGAGGAAATTGCCACTGGCTTTTGCTCATATTTGAAAACATCAATAAAGAGGCCGGTAATCTTACACTTAGCACACACTCTGTATTTCAAGGTTAGGTCCCTGTGCGCCAGATAAAGCTTGGCATCTGGACCGCAGGTGAAGAGTCACCCGTGCGGCAGCACATGCTCGCTCTTCTGCAGTTCTAGTTCTTCCGGGGATACATTTGGTCTCTTTGCCTCCGTGCATGACAGTGTGTTCTTTGAACAAGGATCTGACATTTACGTGGCAGCTTCTGAGGGGTGCTATAACTAAATACCACAATGGAAATTTATTATCACACAGTTCTGGAAGCTAGATGTCTTGAGATGGAGTGTCGTCCAGGCTGGCCCCGTTGGATCGCTGTGGGGAAGAATGTGTCCCCGACCTCTCCCTACCTTCTGCTGGCAGTCTTGACCTGTCTTGACTTATAGACTCATCACCCAGTCTCTGCCTTCATCTTCACACGGCGTTGTCCCTGTGTGTGTCTGGCTCTGTGTCCAAATTCCCCCTTTACCAGGACACGGTTGTCTTAGATAGGGCCCACCCTGATGGCCTTGTCTTAATTTGGTCTACAAAGACTCTGTTTCCAAATAAGGTCACATTCGTAAGCACTGAGGGTTAGGCCTTCTGCATCTTTTAGCAGGACACAATTCAACCTGTAACGCTTCCAGGCCCCGCTCAGTCCTGCATGTCTGAATTGCTGAAACCACCTTCCAGCTGCCTGGCCCACTATTCTTCACGCCCCGTTCCCGCTCACCTCCCACACATTGGGTGAAAACGCATTCTCCGACGCGTTTCCATCATGGAGGCATGCATTTCATCCCTGATACTATGATTGGAAAAGAACATCAAGGTCAAATGGGTTAGCATCAAACACCATCAGCAACATGTTGAAAGCCAAGTTCGTACAATGTTGTAGGGAGGGGTATGACCTGGTTCTTGGGTAAAGAAAACTAAGGCTTCTCCTGACTGACGTGGATCAGTTGGTTGGGTGTTGTCCCACAAAGGTCACTGTTTGATCCCTGGTCAGGGCACATGCCTGGGTTGCAGGTTCGGACCCAGTCAGGGAATGTACCAAAAAATAGATAAATAATAGAAAATTAAGGATTTGTGTTGTGTGAGGGACTCTCCACTGGCTGAAGTTCAGTGTGGAAAGGAGGAAGGTGGCCATTCTGAGTCATTTGACTTTGCTCTGGGCTCTCATCTGGTATGCAGAAGAGCCCCTCCCAGGGCAGCAGAGTCAGCAACTGGAGCTGAGGGCCTTCCCCACTGTGCTGCCGCCCAGCCGTGCGAGCTGGGACCCGCCGTTCTGGGCTTCCGTGTTCTCATGAGGCCACTGAGAAAGCTGGGTTCACAGTGAAATGACTTTTGACTAGCTCAGAGGTATATGTAATTTATCTTATTTAATCTTCACAACCAGCCACTAAGGTGGATGTTAATATCCCCATGGCACGGATAGGAAACCTCAAAGAAATTAAAGGACTCCAAAGCCTACATTTTTTGTGTTATGTGACCCTGCCTCTCTAACTCTTAGTGATTTTTCCATCTGAGCTGCATTTTTCCCAAACCCTGGCCCGCGGACGGGTACTGGTCTGTGGCCTATTAGGAACTGGGCCGCACAGTAGCAGGTGAGTGGCAGGCAAGCGAGTGAAGCTTGGCTCACCTACAGCCTGAGCTCTGCCTCCTATCTCCCCGCCCCCTCCACGAAAACAGTCCCTGGTGCCAAAACGTTTGGGGATCCCTGTTCTAAACACTTGGGGAGCTTTGGGCTAGAGGTCTAACAACTCTGGGAGTGGGGCCTGGGTATTGGTCCTGGTAATTCTGATGTGTTTTTAGTGTTGAGAACTCTGGTCCAGAAGCTATAGTGCATGATGCTTCTGTATTAATTGGTAACCCTCAGCCTGAGTCTGGGGACTTCCACGAACACCTTTTTCTCACTTCCAGCTTCCCTAACCAATGCCCCTTCGTTGTAGTTCCACCTCTTGTGATTAGTTATCACTGGTTCCTTCGTGAGCTAGACTGGTCATCCTGGAGTGATGTGCCATCTACCAGACGAAGCTTACAGATCTCGCTTTCTGGTCCTGAGAAAGTCATTATGCAGATCCCCTAAGAAACTTGTTTAAAATGCTAAATCCTTAGGCCCAGCCCTGGGAATTAAAATTCACTTGATCCAAGAATGTTGTCGATGAAAGAACTTCCAGCCTGAGGAAAAGTCTTGTTAGAGTTTACGTGATCCTAACTTATGGCAATTGCCGGAAAGCAAAATCTCAATGCATTGAAAAAATCCTCTGGAGAATGGCAGTTTTGCAGCTTATTTTATACATTAGAATCAAAGGAGGAGATGTGAGGAAGGTTACAAGGAATCCATTGGTAGTAGAACAGGGAAGTGGGAGGGAAAAAAGGTGGGGACATCTCTAAGATAGGATAAAAAGTAAAACGGAGAGATATATACTTTTTTTCCTTTGCTGGGTACAGGATTTCCGGCCCACAGGGGTGGCATGTGGGGACAGGATAGGAGTGTGGTCTTGCGTTGTGGTGCTGGAGGCCATGCCTTCCAGGGGTCTGGAGCAGAAAATTACCTTAACATTTTAAAGGTATGTGACCTTAGACACAAACACAATAGATAATTTCAAAGTTGAAGACTGACCTTTGTCAAGGGAGCTACAGGCCTAGGAAGTGTCTACTCAGTATGACCTGCTTTCAGTTAGGAATTTTTACATTCAGACCATCCTATCTGGTTACTTTGGTATCTGGGTTTGGCTGGCCTCCCCTGAGCTTGTCAGGGTTAGTATGTGGCCCCTTCTCCATCCACATGTGTATTTTTTTATTCTGAATTTGGCGAACCACTGATCTAATCTACTTTCTTCTTTGACATTCAGCGATGTGCCCGAGGTCACATAGCTACCAGTGGCAGAGCTGGGATTCTCCAGGCCTTGCCCGCCTCCGTCTTTCATTCCGTGGGTCTCCATGGAAGGCCTGAGCAGTGGTTCTGACCCAGTGCATGGTAAATTACCTGAAAAGGTTTTTAAAAACGTGGATGCCCTGGCCCCACCCCAAACCAATTAAGTTACAATTTCTAGGGTTGGTTCTCAGACTTTAATATGCACATGACTCCCCTGAGGGCCTTGTTAAAATGCAAATTCTGCTTCTGTGGTCTGGGGTGGGGCCAGAGATTCTGAATTATAAGCAGCGCCCCCCACCCACTGGCCCAGGGACGACACTTTGTATAGCAAGGCCCAAAGTATAGTTCTGGTCCCCAAGAGTCTACAGACTTGCACAGCTCTGCCAGCATCTCTCTTGCCTGCCTCAGTTTATCCTCTCTGCGTTTGCATTTGCTTTCTCTTCAGCAGTGATTTCCCACTGTGTTATTTATCAAAAGTTGGCCTCCCTACCCACATTTTAAAGTATCATGACAGCATTGACCTTGGTTCCAAATTCTTTATGCTTGCCCTTCCCAACCTATCCCCCTAGTACTATGTTCTTCTCTATAAGGTTCTTGATAAAGGTAACAATGCCATGGCCAGCTCTAGCTTAGCTCCATCCATAAATAAATAGTTATGGCATATTGCCCTGACTGGTGTGGCTCAGTGGGTTGGGCGTCGCCCTACAAACTGAAAGGTCATGGGTCCAATACCCACTCAGGGCACTTGCCCAGATTGTTGGTTTGGCCCCGAGTCGGGGCGCATGCAAAAGACAACCAATTGATGTTTCTCTCTCACGTCAATGTTTCCCTCTTTTTCTCCCTACCATCCCCTCTCTCTAATACCAATAAAAGAAAAAAAATCAAATAGTTATGGCATATCTGTTGAGTGGGTTCAAAAGTCACCAGATCCAGACCCACAGCCTTTCTTGGAGGATCTTGCTGTCCCATAGGGGAGGTGAGATAAGTGAGCAAGTCCCTGTGAGTCATGCCTGCTAAGACGCACAGTCCTGTACAGAGGGGTTAAGCGCACAGAGCCAGATTTGCCTGCGTTCATATTCCCAGTTCTGCTACTAGCAGTGGCCTTGGACAAATTACTGAGCCTCAGTTTCCCCAATTATAAAATACGGATAAGAATAGTACGAGATTCATAGGGTTGTTTTGAAGTTAAATGCATTACCAGATGCTGGCACACATGGGAAAGTGTGTGTAGTGCTAGTATTGCCTCCTTGTAGGAGAAGAGAATTGAAAACAGTATTGTGACATGCTAGAGCTTGGTGTATGCACCGCATTTGAATCCTCCAGAGTTGGAGACAGTGTATCAATGGTGGTGGGAACAGCATGGGCAAAGGCACAGAGGCAGCCATACGAGGACCTATAGAACCAAGGGTTTAGTGTAACTGAGGCTGCAGTGATGCCTGACGGGAACAATAGCCGATGGATTTAGAATGTCAGGTGGTGGAAGCCCTTGAAGGCCAAACTAAAGAGTTCAGATTTTATTCTGGAAGCAATAGAGAGCCAGTCCTGGAAGATCTTTTAACTACATCCTTTTATACAAAAGTTACACGTTGTGGTGGTGTTCTGAGTTGAACCACCTCCCCCTTTAGGTAATTGTAGTTACTTTCTTCATTCCTCTTCGCGTCTACCGTGCGGGGTCGACATAAGCTTCTCTCACAGTCTGAGTGAACATTCAAGGCAATGCAGTGACCTTGGGCCAGGTCACCAATAGGGTCACATAACATGGAATCCATCTCATCATTGGAGCTCACGGTCCCAAGCCTCTAGGCCACTCTTAGCCAGTGGAATCTTGTCACTTCCCAGCCACAGAACTTTTAAAAGACCGTACGCCGAGAGCTTTGAGCAAGACCCTCAGCTCCAACACAGTTGTTATTCCTTTTTCCTTCCCCTTAATTCTTTTTTTTAATCATGACCTAAGGATATATTTATTGATGTGAGAGAGAGAGAGAGAGAGATTGTATGCACCCCTGGCAGGGATCAAACCCAGAAACTTTTGGTGTATGGGACAGTGGTCCAACCAGCTGAGCCGCCTAGCCAGCGCTACCACTAGGGTGATACACTCAAATGATGGGCTTTGTTTAACCACAGACACAAACAACAGTAGGCAACGTATAGGGTCGCATGCTGCTGTGTGACCTAGTGACAAATTGCTTAACTTCTCTATGCACCAAAAGGCAAGGAATTCATCTGTGATATGAGTGTCATTGGAGTGCCTGCTTCAAAGAACAGACTGACAGTTGACAGAAGGGAGGGGGTTTGGGAGTGGGTGAAAAAGGCAAAGGGATTAAGAAGTACAAGTTGGCAGTTAAAGAAGTGTCACAGAATTGTAAAGTACAGCATAAGGAATATAGTCAATGTACTGTAATAACTATGTATGGGGCCAGGCCGGTGCTTGAATTAGCGGGGGACCACTCTGTAAAGTACATGATTTTCTAACCACTATGCTATACATATGAAACTAAAACAGATTAATACTGAATGTAAACTGTAATTGAAAAATAAAAAAATGAAAAATGAAAATAAGAGTACCTACTTCATTGAATTGTCATAAGGGTTAAACGAGTTAGTAAAGTAAAGCAGTTGAAACCATGTGTCTAGCACATGACCAGTGGTCAGTAAGCATTACTTATTACTATTACAGTGGAGGACATTTGAAAGGCAACATTAGAATGAGAAATAAAGAATTACCAGTTGGGAAATGAATAAAAAATTATAAAAGCTGATCATATGTGAAAATTTATGGCAATAAATTTGAAAATCTAGAGAAAATATAGAATTTCTTAGCAAAATATCAATTATCAAAATAGTCCCTGAAGAAGCAGAACACCTGAATAGACCAATAACCACAGAATACTTTTGAAAATTTTTACACTCTTTTTTACCCTTTTTAAAAGGTCTTCATGGTCTTATAACTGCATACAATTTAGTCTTCAAAAACCAGGTATAGCCTTTGTTATTAAAACTATTTTAGCCCATAGCATAAGATGAAAATTTCTCTCAATTCGTTTCCTAAAGCCAGCATGACCTGAATATTCAAACCTAAAAAGCACATCTCTTCTGTGTCAAAAGCTTTGAGGATAAAGGTGACCTTGACAAAGAAAGATGGGGAAGAAAGCAAGCCTTGGTGTTCACGACATGCTCTCGCTTTATGGCCACAGGTCTCCACCTGGAGGCACATACAAGTCACCTAGGCAGCACCAGGCCCCCCTCCCAGAGATCCTAATTGCATTAGTCTGGGGGAGGGCCGAGCCGTAGATATGTTGTCAAGCCCCCCAGAACCATTGCTTTAAGGAAAGTGGGAGTCACATAAATCCACAGTCCTGGTTTATGGTTCCAAACTACCCCAGCACAGCAGAGTAGCTCAAGGAGAGACTTTCTACCAAACCTTTGACTGGATCAGAGCTAGCAGAGGCAGTCATTTGCCATAGACTTGCCAAGCTCAGAGCCGTATGGGTTCCACAAAGCTGCAAGTACCCTGTCTTCAGAGACCAAAGGCCTAGTGGGGAGCAAGGCCCCTCATATTTGTAAGTTCTGAGCCAGCAACCTAGCCTGCTGCCCAGGAAGGCCAGGAAAGCCCATGGAGAATTTTAATCTCTGGAATCCAATAGGGTTTTAATAACAGATCTGTTCATTATCGTGCTGCAAGGTAATTAAGCCCACGCAGTAAGCAGGTATGTATATAACCAATTAGCAGTGTGTGCACACAGTCAGTCCACGCCTTTAGCTTCTCCTCTCTGTCCGTTCCGCGGTTCCCCTGTTCCGCCCCAGCATAAACAGCGCTGTTACCACCCAGCGCTGAAGCCCCATCCAGCAGTCCTGTAAGTCCCTAAGAGGGAGGGATGTCCTGGACCCCATTTCTCCATTAGTTGGGGTTCCCTGACTAGGGGCTCTTACAGTCCCTTCTGACCACCCATCCTCCTCAGAACCCAAGATAACTGTATATATTAGTTTTATTATCTGTCTTCAGCCTCAGTCATAGGTGTAAATCTAGTTTCTATCCCTTGTTTTATTTAATAACAATAATAGTAAGGCCACTTTAACAATTCTTAGCAAAAGACAATATAAGAAGTAAACAAATGAGTAGATTGTTGGCTTAGGTTTGGTCAATTAATATAAGAACAGTGCTGCCCATCTGGTGTAGCTCAGTGGATTGAGCGCGGGCTGGGAGCTAGAGGGTCCCGGTTCGATTCCCAGTCAGGGCACATGCCTGGGTTGTGGGCCAGGTCCCCGGTGGGGGCCATGTGAGAGGCAACCATACATTGTTCTTTCTCCCTCCCTTCTCCTCTCTCTGAAAATAAATAAATAAAATCTTTAAAAAAAATATATATATATAAGAACAGTGCAAACTATGTGCCTGTGTACACCACACCCCTCCATTCACAGTTAATAACAGTGACTCTGAAAAAATGAAAACTACCGAAGGGTGGTGATGAAATGGTACAGTGTCAGGTGTTTGCTTTACAATGTTCCCTAAAAGAAACAGTTGGTGGTGAAAGTAAAGTAAATGGGACTGGCAAGACATTAACTGTTGAAACTGAGTTGCGGGTACATGTGTGGTCCTTATACTTTTCTCTTTTGGTACAAGTTTGAAATTTTTCATAAGGCCCTGGACAGTGTGGCTCAGTTGGTTGGAGCATCATCTCATAGACCCAAAGAACATGAGTTCAATTCCCAGTTGGGGTACCTAACCAGGTTGTGGGTTTGATTCCCAGTCAGGACACATATAAGAAGGTGGCCGATTGATGTTTTTTTCTCTCTGTCTTCCTCCCTCTCTCTCCCTAAAAGCAATGAAAAAATGTCCCCCGGTTGAAGATTTTTAAAAAAGAAGAAGAAGAAATTTTTCCTTGAGAAAACAATACAGGGAGAGACCACACGTTGGTAGGGATGAGCTGCTATCAGCGCACAACTAACGGAAGGTTCTGGGCCCTGAAATAAATGAGGGGAAGAGGTACTGGCATCTCAGTCAAGACCGTGCTGCCTGCGGTTTGCAGCGTCTGCATGACGGTCAGCATCACACCAGCCTTAGACACATGCTCTATGAAGGGTTGCCAGCAGATATCATCGTGGTTAGCACAGATGTCGTTACTGTGGGCAGGACACAGGGGCCCAGTAGGAAAGAGGATGAGGAAAAAATAATTTCTATTTGAAACCATTTTAACTCTTATAGGTGAGAACACGGAGAGGAGGAGTGTCTTTGTTTCCATAGAATAAATTTGCTAGCTCTGGCCGAAAGCTTCCACCCTTTCAGCTCCTGCTGACTGTATCATGCGCCCCATCAGGGAGAGCAGAAGTGTAGAGGCCAGAAGTTCCAGAGCTTATGCAGAAACCCAGTCATGGCTCTGGGAAGGACATTCTCACATGTATTCTTGCTCTCTCTTTTTTTTAATCCTTGAGGATGTGTTTTACTGATTTTAGAAAGAGAGGAAGAAGGTGGAAAAGAGAGAGAGACATTGATGTGAGAAAGAAACATCAATTAGTTGCCTCCCGTATGCGCCTGACTAGGGATCGAACCCACACCCTTTTGGTGTACAGGACAATGCTCCAAGCAACTGAGCCCCTTGCCCAGGGCTGTATTCTCTTTCTTTGCTCTATATCTCTCTTGTTTTGACTCATATTTTATTCTCAACCCTCTCCACCCCACCGGCCCCGCCGCTTATTCGACTTACTCACTTTGATTAGACTTTGGAAGAGGACCTGGCCTCGTCATTGATGTTTATATGTCAGCATTCAGAAATCATTTTCATTCACCAGAAACCCCATCTTAGAAGAAACTCCAGAATCAGCCAAGTCAAGGTTTTTAAAAATGTAAAAGGAGACCCTGAGGGCTGCTAACATTCAGAACAGCACAGGGGAGGCAAGGGCGGGAAGAACTGGTGCATGCGCAGATCAAAGCTAATCAAAGGTTATTGATGATCTACTTAATCTGCAAAGGATCTCCTTGACAGGAATTGGGCTGCCTGTCCTACCTTTTCCCAACCATGGAATTTCTGAGGGATGGCAGATTCGGCCGCCAGCAGCAGCAGCTGCCTCAAGCTGTGAGGCCCACTGAGAAGTGATCTGAGGAAAGGGTTGAGTTTGGGTTTTTGTTTTGTTTGTTTGGGTTTTATTTTTGTCTTTAGCATTTACTGACTGAGAGTCCCTTATATGTGTTTAGGACTCACAGTGTAGAAAGCACATTTATTTTGGATCATCTCATTCGAAGCTCCCAGCAGCACTGTGAAGCAGGACGTCCGGAGCCTCAAACCCTTGTTTACAGATGGGGAAGTGAATCCTCAGAGTTTAAGGATTGTTCCGGTCAAAATATTAGTCACTGGCATAGCTACAAGTAAATTCTTCAGCTCTCTGCTATTAGGAGCGTTGGCAACCCAGAGAGAAAGGCAAACTGTCACACCAAACACTACTTGTCTGGCACTTAGCAGAGCCTCAGAAAGACCAGGTGGATAAATGGTTGGATGGATGGATGGGCGGATGGTGCTCCTGGAAATTGGAAAGTGAGTTGTACCCCTGGTGGCCACCATAGTGCTTTGACCTATAGGACCCACTTAATAAATATTTTTAATGATAATTCACTATATATGCATATACTTTTGTACCAAGAGAAACAAGAGTTTATGAAAAAAGTAACTTTCTGAGCTTTAAAGAATAGTCCTAGCCCGGTGGCTTGGTTGGTTGAAGCATCATCCTGTACACCAGAAAGGCTGTGGGTTCGATTCACAGTCAGGGAACATACCTAGGTTGTCTGTTCGATTCCCAATCTGGGCATGTACAGGAGGCAACTGATCAATGTTTCTCACATCAATGTTTCTTTCTCTTCCTCTCTCTCTAAAATCAGTAAACATATCCTCGGGTGAGGATTAAAAAAAGAATATAAAGGACTGAGAAATATAGTGTGAATGTAATTACTATTGTTTATCAACACATATTATTCACCATACTGGGATGTAAAAAATCTCTCATTCATGTATTCATTCAACTGACAGTATTGAGTGCTTGCTAAGTAGTAGATTCTATTCTAGGCATTGCTGATACAACAGTGAACACAGCAACAACACAGGTAAAGTCTCTGCCCTCTCGTGGAAATCACTTTCTATTTGGGGATGATAGATAATAAGCAACTAAATAGACAGCATATGAATACAGAGAAAGAAAACTTAAGTGATGATGTAGGAGTTGCTATTTGAGTCACAGAACCTTCTCTGACCCCATGACATTTGAGCAGAGACCAAAAAGAAGTGGTGGGGGCAAGTCATGAAGTTTGCCAGGGGAAGAGTGTTCCAGGAAGATAAAAGAGCGGGTGCAAAGGCCCTGAGGCAGAACCATGCTTGGCAGGTTTGCAGAACAGCTAGGAGCCCCCTGTGACTGGAAGATAGTAAACAAGGCAGAGAGTTACAGGAGATTAAAGGATCTGAGATCTCACCAGGCGGCATCTGCTCTGGCTCGCACCAGCTATTGCCCACATCGAAATCAGGTGCTCTTGGGATGAGTCAGGGGGCAGATGGGGCAGACTGTGAGTTACACGCAAGGCTGATGACGACCCTACCCCCACCCAGCATAGCGTCCATTTTGCTCAATATTGACCTACAAATGCCCATTTCAGGGCAACTGCACATTTGACTTGCCAAACCCTCAGCAGCCATCACTGTGTGGTCCGAGGGCCTTCGTGGTCGACCGCCCCAAGCTGCCAAATCAAACTGCAGAATCGTTTCAGCTATAGTCCCAAGTAGCTGGCCTCCTAGTCCTAACATCTCTTCTCAAGGAAAAAAATTCCATGATTTCCTTGTAAATGTGAAATCTGTACTTAGAGTTTGGCTTTATTTTTTAAGAAATAAAAGCTTATGTAATTAAGGAGACACTTTTTAATAGACTTTATTTTTTAGGACAGTTTTAGATTTACAGAAACGTCGAGAAGATCACAGACAGCTCCCAGGCGCCCGCACGACGCCTCACATCAGCACACAGCTCTTGTCACAGCCAGCGAGCCAGTCCCAGTGCTTTCTTGTCACCTGAAGTCCGTAGTTCATCCGGTTTCCCCGCGGTACCTGATGCCTCGCTGCTCCAGGAGCTCTTCCAGCACCACATGTTGCATTTAGTTGTCACGTTTTCTTAGGCTCCTCTTGGCTTTGCCAGTTTTTCAGACTTTCCTTGTTTTCTGTGACCTTGACTATTTTGATCAGTACTGGTCAGGAAATTTGTAGGAAAGCCCTATGTTGAAATTTGTCTAATATTTTTTGCATGATTAGACTTGGGGTCTGAGTTTGGGGGTGAACACCACAGAGGTGACTTCCCCCACGTCATTTCAAGGCTGCCATGCCTTCAGCGTGGTTCACCGCTGTTGGCGTCGAGGCTGCGTCTGTCAAGTTTCTGCACTGCAGAGCTACCCCCACCCCCACCTTTCCCCACGCAGCGCTCTTTGGAAGGAAGTCAGCACACACAGCCCACACCGACGGGGTACGGGGTTGTTCTCTCCCTCCTTGAAGATGAAGGTCTACCTGTGTTCTTTGGGATTCTTCTGAAAGAGAAATATATCTTCTTCCCCATTTATTTGTTCTTCCATCATTTGTTTTTTATCAGTATGGACTCATGGGTCTTTATTTTATATTTTGGATTCTAATCCAATACTACTTTTTTTTTTTTACTCAAATTGTTCTTGTTATTGCCACTGGAAATTCTTCCAGTTGGCTCCAAGTTCTTTTGACATATACCCAATCAATTTTAGGGCTCGTTTATTTTATTTTTTTAGCTATGCCTTACTTTCTGGTACTACAGGATTCTTCAGGCTCATCTTACACATCTTGTCCCTGTCTAGAATGAGCCATTTCTCCAGTGAGTCCAAGTTCCTTTTATTGAAGAATGGTATTAGAAAGTAATACCTGGGCACAAGGTTGTTGCTTGTAGGCCCTCTCAGCTGACAGAGCAAGGACTTAGGTGTGTGTACACTAACCCATGTATGTATATATACAGATCTATAAATACTTCTATATTAACTCTCTGTACCTATATTAAGGTAAACATGAGTTTACACTGATGTCTCCAACACAAACCTATGGCCGTATTCGATCATTCTAGCCTCCTCCCCTTGCTTCTCTGTAAATTTCCGCTCCGACAGTAGGAACCTGGCTTTTACCTGTTGTCCATTTCATTGTTCAGTCCCAGTCTGCACCCGTAGCAGTATCAAAATTATTAAACAGCGCCCCCACGGGAACAACTTCATCACCTGGAGTGCAGTGCTTACATGCGGTCTCTTTTCCTTTAGTCTTACAGACTCCGCTCATTTGCAAAGCTACGAAGGCCAGCGCTTTCCCCAGCCCTCTGCAGGGAGGCAGTCTCATCTGGCTGTCGTACCGTTAGATTTTCCCGTCAGAGTCTGCGTTCCTTCCCAAGATCCTAGGGGACACTTTTTAAAAACATTTTATCTCCAGCTAGATAAAAGAATTCACAGAGAACAACTTCCATAAAAAAAAACATACTTTTTGTCATTTTCTTGTTTGTTTAAAAAATATTCATATATTACCTAAATGTTACATTAATACGTGTTAAAGGCCCCTTTAATCCTACTCCCAGCTTAGTTCCTCCCCAGAGGTACACATCGTTGCTCACTGGGGACACGTCAGTGCACACTGTTTTCTTGCATTTAATCTACATATATGTGCCCATAGAAAATGTCCAGTACTGCTATGTATGCTTTAACATAAATGGTACCATGTGTAACTTCTGCAACTCGACTATCCATTCAACTTGGGTATATTTCAGTTCTGTGTGGCCGGGTGCCTCTGAAGAACGGACATGTTTGGTTACAATTGTGGGCTTTCTCTGCTAGTTACCAGTAGCGAAGCAGTGAGTGTTCTTATACACGTGCAAGTGTTTCTCCAGGAACGGCTGGGTCATAAAGATGCACATTTTAATTATAGTAGCTACAGTCAAATGGTCCATCAGTATACTCAAGCTAGGAAAAAACCATATTCCATATAATGTGGCTAAGTGGGACATAGAAGAGAATCAAATTGTTAGTATTTAATTTGTCTTAATGTTTCTCTCTAGAGAATACTAACTAGGGGGTAAGACTCATTGTGAGTTATTTAAAAGAACCTCATGCTGTGATGATTTCGAGTGCTTTTAAAACGTTAATAACTAAATTATTAGAAGAAAGGCAATATGGTCTATTGGTCTAGCGCTCTCGCTCTAGGCCAATGATTCTAAGTAGTTGCTGCAGCGGTTGTATGAATCTGCAGGAATGCCTTACTTGCTTGTCAGGGGCCTGACATGCCACAGCATCAAAGAGCCAAGATGGGAGATGCAAGGTGAGAGTCTTCGTGGCCTCTCACGTGCTCCCAAAGAGTAGGAACCTCATGTGTTCATCCATTCAGCAATCACGGTTGATCATCCTCCAGCAGCTGGGCACTGGAATGTCCTTTTACCATCCAGTTATTCAAACAGGCTTGAAATGCCCAGAATGCGTCTGCAGAGGGGGCCACTGCGTTCTGAACCTTCATTTCCTGTGTGGTTGTATGTACGTTGGACACCAGGCAGGAAGCCCAGCCCAGAGGAGGCAGACATGAGGGTGACATGCTGCTGTCCAGGGTTTGCTCACACCTGGCTCTGACAGCCAGCACCTCAGACTCTTAGCTCCGTGTTGGCTTCGCCATACTACGGGGCAGGTGAGGCATTCCTGTGCTGCCTGAGGGACGGCGGATGTGTTAACCATCCTAAAATAATGCGAACGGTAGATTCAGTCCTTGCAGATGTGCCAGATGTGCACCATTTCCCACTTCACTCTCACAGCCTTCTTTGTGTTCCTGGAATTATTTCCTACATGATTTGGTGTTCGGATGGATGTGTGAAAGCTAATAACTTGCTGTGCTGCTATTTAATCAGAAGTGGAAAAATTAAATTAAATTAAAGTTGCTCCCAATGTCCCTATTCTGATTAATGAGAACAGGTATGTGCTTCACATTCAAAGAGCAGATTCCTCACAGAGGGGGCTCTGCTCACACCACTTCTCAACTCGGGAAGTCACAGATGGAGCCATCCGAGGAGGGGGTGGGGGAGGGGGGTCAGATTTGTTTAAGTTTTATGGAGTAGCTTTCATTGGAACACTAATTATTGGGCTTTTACTCTCCCTGTAGTCCTGTAATTTGCCCCAGTTGACTCCAAAGTGGGGCGGGCCGAGATGGAAGAGGTCTGCCAGCTCCCACTTACTATCGTTTTATACCTTTTCTCAGAGCAGAGGCAGTTTCTCTGGTTTTATCAGCAGTCAAACAGTTAACTCTCTCTTTTTCCTTTCAGTTCTATTCTGGACCTTGTTTGTCCTGTGTAGTGGGTTGAACTGTGCCCCCTGAAAAGTAATATTCTAAAATCCCACCCACCGTCTCCCTGTGAGTGTGACCTTATTTGGAAATAGGATCTGCAGAAACGGTCAAGTTAAGTTGAGGTTGTATTGATTTAGGGTGGACCCCACATCCAATGACTGGTGTCTTTATAAAGAGGAGGGAAAGGTTCGGACACATGGACATACATAGGGAAGAGGGACACGTGCGTAGGGAGGCAGAAGCCGAAATGATGCGGCCACAAGCCAAGGAGCTGCAAGGATTGCCAGGGACACCAGGAGCTGGGAGAGGCCTGGAACAAATTTGCAGAAAGAGCCACCCTTGCCAACAGCGTGGTTCAGACTTGTGGCCTCCTCAACTGTGAAAGAATAGATTTCTGTTGTTCCAAGCCACCTGGTTTGTGGTGCTTTGTTACAGCAGTCCTCGAAAACTAATACACTGTCTTTTGGTTTTTTTAAAAAGGAGGCTTTAAACCAAATATCCTGCTTCTGTCAAAGAAAGATTCAAGCCCACATCTAGCAATGCCTTTCCGGCGAGCATCCCTTCTCCGTTTTTCCCAGCTTTGCAGCAAAGTCAAGTGCCAACGAGTGTCTCAGCAGCCACATGGACACTTGAAGCCTGTTCGCTCTGACCCCGGCTGCCAGCTAAACAGCCCAGCATAATAGAGCTGCAGCTCGGAGGTGGAGCTAGAATTCACAAACAGGCAAAACAA
This sequence comes from Micronycteris hirsuta, assembly GCA_004026765.1. Taxonomy (NCBI): domain Eukaryota; kingdom Metazoa; phylum Chordata; class Mammalia; order Chiroptera; family Phyllostomidae; genus Micronycteris; species Micronycteris hirsuta. The sequence continues at coordinate 141,973 of PVJI01001385.1, forward strand.
AAAGGGTTTTGACCTCCTTACTCGACCGCATTCACAGGGAAGAGACTGCAGTGCCATGGGCTATCCCAGTTTGTGCCAACCTGAAACATGCAGGTTTTGCCTAAAAATGCGCATACAGGGTCCAGGAGCAGGGTGGGCAGCCTAGTCCTGGGTTCCCTGTGATCTCTCTCCCTCCGGGTGGTGGCGTTCTTCAAATGATCAATTCAGGATTTGTGGAGTTTTCCATAGTACCATAAAATTGTGGGATTTTAGAGCTGCAAAAGACCTGAGGTATGATTCAGTCCAACTTCTCACCCGTTTTATTTATAATAATACCATCTGGTATTTGCTGAATAATAATACAAATAATACCAAATATTTATTGCATACATACTATGTGCTAGGAAATTTTCTAAGTGCTTTGTGTACATTAACTCACTTAGTTAACACAGCAGTGCTTTGCAATAGGGGCACTTGTTATTCGCAATCTGTAGGTGTGGAAACTGAGGTGCAGAGAACAAAGGAAATTACCCAGAGAAAAACAGCCAGCAAGCGGCAGAATTAGGACTCAAACCCAGGTTTGTCTAAACTTGAGCCATCTTAGGCCCCCGCTCCACAGCGACCCCAACATAAAATTATCTAACCTTCGTCACACAGCCAGAGAGTGAGAATATCAAGCAGACTTGGAGCCACCATGCCTAAAAATTGGAAGTAGTACTGTATCTTCTTTATATAGACCCGCCTTGAAACACAAGTCTATGTGCAGGCAGATGCGTGCACACACACACACACCTCTTACAAAAAGGAAACACCAGTCCCTCCCACGAGAACATAAGCTTAGAGGTAGGGGCGTAGGAGAAAAACCATTAGGCTACCCTGTTCTCATTAATGTAATAAGTTTCTCTGGTACAAGTTTTGCCTGAGAGATTCTCTCCCCCAAAGTGCACTGGTTAGAGCTGGATCTAAGGAAGGCAGTCCTGGGAAGGCCCAAGCCAGACACAGTGTTCCAAGATGAGGAGCCAGCAGAGGGAAGACAGAACTCTGCGGGCTCTGCCCGGCTGGCCAGAGCAGTAGGCTGAGGCTGCCATGCCAGCCCCGGGATTTCTTCCAAGTTTTCCTCTGGGATGACCCTCCCCTCTAGTGGAGGGTGTTCGCAGCTTTTGCAAAACAATGTCACAAAAGAATGACACCAAGTCAGGGCCAGCACATGTCCTGTCCCCATTGTCCCCCACCCCCAGCTCTGGGACAGGACCTCTTCCCCACATGGCGAGGCCTCCGGGAGTGGCTATGATAGATGCGTTATATAAGACAGAGCAGGACGCAATGGCAAAGGGTAGCTGCCCTCCTGCTGTCCTGCAGCAGACCCATTTGGTGGCTTCAGAGTACATTTATTAATGACTGTGCCAGCTGCTCAGTGCTTCACCTCGTTGGCCCCTGCCCATCACATACATCTGTTTGAGTCGGGCCTTCAGTTCCTCCCCTTCTGCATGGGAAGCAGGAGGCCGTGGTGGGCATGAGCAGAGTCAGAGATTTGAGGTGACTTCCATGTCCTGACAGTCACCCTGTGACTCTCTCTGTGTGCCCTCTCTCCCCAAGCTAGCTGACTGCCCACTGGCTAGAGATGGAGATGGGGCGGGAAAGCCTCGACCACCCGAAGCCACCGTCCTGACCCTGCGTTCAGCACCCTGGCAGCAGTGTCTGGTGTTGCGTTTCTGTGGTCGTTGCTGCTGGGGCCATTGGTGGGGAAGGGTCTCCTCACTAGAATTTCTGTGGGTTCAGAGCTGGGTCGGAGAAGCTTCGTGTGTGGAGCCAAGGAAATGTTCCCATAGCCCGAGGTCTGAGAGAATAAAAAGGCCATAGGAGGTGAAAAGACAAAGGAGGTGTTACAAGTGGCTTGGTCCAAGTGGAAAGAGGCAGGGCTGCCCCCGGGAGCCTCTTCAGGGCTCACCAAGGTTTGCCTTGATTCTGTCAGACAGGTGGAGAGTGCCCTGGGACTGTCAGTGGGTGCCCAAAAGATACCAGCTCCTTTGACCTAAGAAAAGATACCTGGATTACAAAATCACAAAAGAGCTGGTGTAGGCTCTGCCCGTTCCAGTCTACACTCTGCAGATATTAATGAGTTGAACCCCTGCACGGAGGATGACTGCCTTGGAGGCCCAAGGGCTGCACCAAGATCAAGAGTTCGGGCTTCATAAGCAGTATTCAGACTAAAGAAGAAAGAAGCAAATTCCAGGTTCCAGATTCCAGCCTACCCACCAAGCTTCTTATGGCTTAAGATATAATTTAATATATCTTTGGGAGTTAGAGGGTCAGAAGACATTTAAGGGATTCTACAGTCCCCCTGGGTTTTGAAAGAACCCAAAGTTTGGGGTATCACTGAAGAGAGGCCCCCTCCTCGGCTTTCTGTCAGCGCAGTCTGCAAATGCGGGCGGGCCAGGCCTCGTACAGTGGCTCTTGCTGTTCCTACGGCTTGCTGAAAAGCAGAAATCTACTTCAAAAACAGTGCTCACTCCCTGTGCCATTGTTTCCTCTGTATCGGTGGGTTTTAGTCTGTCCTTTGCTATGGAGCTGTCAAATCTGAACTCTTCCTATCTCCACCATGGGCTCCAGGTGCACCCCCAATTTAAATAGGTATCGGATTTACCCAGAACATAAGCTAATCATTCCTAGATGTAGTACTTTCCGAAAATACCTAGGTCCATGACCAATGTACTTACTCCTGCTCCAACTTAAGAGGAAGCCCCAGGCTACCTCTCTGGAGTACAGTTAGCGCCATGAGGGTCTTTGAACTCCTAGCCTGGTGAACGAAGAGACAGGATTGTGCATGAGTTTAGGAAACCAGAAAGCCCCAAAGCTCCAGGCTTTGGGTACATCGAAGCTCTTTAACCTATACAGCCTTACACAAATGTCTGGGGTAATGACTTTATCAGCTACCGAAGTCCCCTAAAGAGGGCCTTCCAAGCCCTTCCAGAGGTGGGGCACGGTCCGCCTCATGGGGGCCTCGTGGACTATATGGGAAAGGTGTTCCCCACTGGAAAATCAAGGTCTGTGATTGGAAGAAGAGACTCGGGGGAATGAATGCTGAGCTGGCCGTATACCAAACGCTCTCCTTACCCATCCACTCCTTTTTCTCTTTCCTTAGCTTCCCTTCACTCATCTGCTACTGCTAACAAAAGAAAAGAAAAATCTGGTTTAGTGGGTATTGGCCACGGGCCTGGTAACAACTGTGTCCGTCCTGCTCATCCTGGAATCTGGATGTAATATGGAAACGCAGCAGGCAGCTTGACAGCGGCTTCCATGCATCACCTGTCTGTGATGTCTTTCTGTGCCGGGAGCAGGTGCTTCTCTTCTCATCTCCGAGGCCCTCCCCACAAGATAAAGCCTCTCTCCCAACCTGCACTCCTGGGCCGCAGCCTTCTCTCCAGCTTTTGTTTTGTTCCGGACTTCCTGTTCTATTTTTAAACAGTCGTGGCTGGACACAAGCCTTGGCAGACACAGAGCCCATGTGAGTGGCAAGCATCAACCTGAATACCGGCCCTGTAATTAGTGACCTGGGTTGGCCCCCAAGTGCAAGACGGTTGTATGACTCCCACCAGTCTTCACCCTCCACCCTCCCAACCTGGCTGGCCATGTTCTCTCCTGCTGCATCAAGTGTGTTTAGAGGTGCTTCCTTGCCCAGGAGATTCCAGAGTTAACAGTCTGTGCTGGGCCTCTTCGGGAGCCCTCGGGCATCCACATCAAAAGGTGGATGTGGCCCCGCCTCTTTGGAAGGGTGAAGCCAGCACTGTTGTAGTTTCCTTAATCCTCTTCAGCCCTGCCCACCCTGAGGGTGGAGCTGGATCCCATTTAGGGGGATCTTCTGGTCACTCAGCTCAATCCCAACTGATGCACAGAAACTCAGTATTTGGACCACTGACTGGTTGGCTCTAATCCAAACAGGAGCCTCTGCACGATGCCCTGCTAAGGCTGGGCCCGTGTGGGTAGGTGCCTACATGAACGCTCTCTGCTACTCAGGTGTCCTGCAGCAGGTTAACCAGGAAGGGCCTCCCTAGCATAGGCACAGACTCGGCCCAAGAGGCCATCCTTTCATTATTTTGTGTCTGGAGTTTTATTGTTACTGCTCTTGTGTTAAAAGGAGGGCCTTATTCTTTTCATTGATTTTGGAGAGAGAGGAAAACGGCGGGGGGAGGGGGGAACATTGACTTGCTTTTCTACTTATTTATGCATTCATTAGCTGATTCTTGTATATGAGGATCAAACCCTCAACCTTGGCTTATCAGGCCAACCCTCTAACCAACTGAGCAACCCAGCCAGAGCCTAAAAGGGGAGCCATTTTAAAATGAGAATTCCAGGATCATGTTTGGTGACAAACATTTTTTTAATCTGATTTAAACTTCACTTGCCCTGGCTAAGTAGCTCAGTTGATTGGAGCATCATCCGTACACCAGGGTCTTGCGGGTTCGGTCCAGTCAGGGCATGTTCTGGAAGCAACCAATCAATGTTTCCGCCTCACGTGGATGTTTCTCTTTCACTCTCTCTCTTCCCCTCGCTCTGAAATCAATGAACATATCCTTGGGAGAGGATTAAAAAAAAATAGTCACCTCCCCCTATGTCCTCCCCACACAAAAAAGTTTTTAATGCTTGATGACATTAACCATTTCACAGTTGTCTTATTAATAATGATAATTTCAACTTCTGACTTTCAAATTTTAATATTCTTGCTAATAAAAATTCTTGCAGATTAATGACAAAAAGAAAATATGCTAATTAAAGAATGCGTATGAATAGGCAATTCATCAGTGAAGAAATTCAAATAGCCAATGAACATGAAAAATGTTCAACCTCACTGGTAATCAAAAACAAAAAATAAAGCAGTATTTTTCACTTCTCGAAATGGCAAATATTTAGAAACTAATAACACCCAGTGTTACTGAGGCAGAAGGAAGGCAGACTGCCGCCCCACTGAGACGCCAGCGGAAGGCGGCCTTCCTGCCGACCCTTAACTGCCTGTATCAAGGGCCTGGAACCCAAACTTCTGCTTCTAGGAAATTATGGAAAAAAGAAAAAACTTAAAGGATGTTCATTACAGAGTTATCTGTAAGAGCAAAAAATTGCAACCAGTGCGAATGCCAAATAGTCAGGGGTATTAGAATACTAAGTACACTTCTAAAAATAATCTTTTTAAAAAATATTTTATAATGGGATAAAGTTCATGATGGGAAAAAGTGTAGGAAAACAGCATTTAATACAAAGTGCTCAGTACAATCACATTTAAATTATATGTATGGATGTATGTATATTTTTAAATGAAAGGTATAGTGACTGTGGGTAATTTTTATTTTCTTCCTTACTCATATCTGAATTTTCTAATTTTTTTACACACTATTGTTTATATAATTAGATTGTTTTAATTTTAAAGAATAAATAACTTGATAACAGGGCCAGACGAAAGGTACATGAGAACCGATTTTGGTTTGGGGGTTTTTGTTTCATTTTGTTTTCTCCCTGGGCCAGAATCTAAAAGAACATAACACAACTAGGCCCCCCTACAAAACAGTCTCACGCCTTTGCGGAGATCTCCAAACCCAGAAGGGAATAATGATCAGATGAGATCTGCTCCCATGTTCATTTTGCCACCCACACCCTTTCATTGAAATTTTTCCTTACAGATACAAAGAGTAACTACTGGCATGTCCCAGTGGGACTTTAATTATATAATGGAGCTAGTATTACTTTTTTTTTTAATTTTTTATCCTCGGCTGGTGAGGCTCAGTTGCTTGGGTATCAACCTGCAAACCCAAAGGTCTCCTGTTTGATTCCCGGTCGTGGCACATGCCTGGGTTGCAGGTTCAGTCCCCCAGTCAGGGCGCTTATGGATGGCAGCCAGCCCATGTTTCTTTCTCATGTTGATGTTTCTCTTCCTCTCTTTCTCCCTCCTTCCCCTTCTAAAATCAAAAATTAAAATTAAAACTAAAAAAAAAATAAATTGTTTAAATTCTGTTTGTACCCCCTTCTCCTGATTGAAAAGCAGACTTGATGGCAGCTTAGCTTTGACATAAATGCTCCCTGAGGCTCCCTTCCCACATCCTCTGTCTTTTCTCCTTCCTCTTTTTTGGGGAAAGGGTGCCTTTTCTTTGCTTATGCCTTAGCCTGCTGGTGTCAGAGTGACATGCCTCAGTGACAAGGGGTGTGAAGAACTGCTTCTGCAAGTGCGCACAGGCCTGGAGACGGCAGGACTCAGACAGGCCTGGGATCATCATCGCAGTGTTTGCTCTGTGCTAGAAACCCTCTTTCGCCATCAGTGACCCTGCTCCCCCCTGCTCTATGGGATGGGGTACTTTTTAAAAGACATGCCACTGGTAACAATTCTTTTTAAAGGTTTTATTTATTTTTAGAAAGAGGGGATGGGAAGGAGAAAGAGAGGAAGAGAAACATCAATGTGTGGTTGCCTCTCTCGCACACCCCCCACTAGGGACCCAGCCCACAACCCAGGCATGTGCCCTGACTGGGAATTGAACTGGTTACCCCTTGGCTGGCAGGCCAGCACTGAATCCACTGAGCCATACCAGCCAGGGCCACTGGTCACAATTTTACCAGGTATAGTCCTGTAACAGAGATGGGAGCAAAACTGTGGCTTAAATGTGAATTTCTACTATTCATGAGGGAGCACTTTCTCCTACTCCTTGGGCTTAGAACCTATGTCAGTATTGGGGGCACATGCCCTATATGGGTGTTAATGCCATTAGGCATTGTTTAGCTAGCCCACTACTAGTTATCCAAAATTATAGCTTTATTCTTTTTGAAAGCTGCAATTGGCAGGGTCAAAACTTAAATCCAAATTCTGCAGCACAGAGCCTGGGCCTGCAGCTCGCTGCCTGCACACCCAGGGCAGTGCCGTTCCAGGGCAGGGGCAGGCCTCCGACGGGCAGCATCCGCATCAGCACCCTCGCACAGCGAGCTGCCACCCACCCCCAACCTGCTACGTTGGAATCTGCCTTGGGTTGGCCACCAAAGGAATTCAGGATTCCTACTGTTGTAAAGAATGGTACAAAGAGACATGAATTTTAGAAAATCGGGACGCTCTGAGGAGGTGCTGAGGCTGAGCATTTCCTGGGTGTTACGCATGGGGCAGAACACTTTGTATAGTTACCTCACACGATGAACTCTAGGAGGAAGAGGGAGGCTCAGAGAAGTGGAGTTCTCTGCCCAAAGTTTCCTAGCTGGTAACTGCTGCTGACCTGGGTTTTGAGCCCATGCCTGTTCTTTCTGGTATGTATACCAAGCCACCTCCCAGAGCATGAAGCTAAGCAGCGAAATCTAAACTTGAAGTTTCACTTGTGCTATTACTGTCTGTCTGGCCTGGGAAATTAGTTTCCATCGGGTTTGCTGCCGACAGAGGGCCCCCCGTGCGCGGCAGATTGGCCCGGAGGGCTCCTGCTGCAGCGCAGACTCTCTCAGCAGCTCGGGGGCGGGCGGGGCCTGCACCTGAATCGCACTGCCCTCGGCGCAGAGGCAGCTATCTGCAGGCAAAGGCTCTGTGCTGCAGAATTCAGATTTCAATTCTGACCCTGCCCATTAGTGGGTGACTTCGGCAAGCTACTTAACTTCCCTGGGCTTGCTTACTCATCTTGAAAATAAGGATTTAAATTGCAGCTACTTCTTAGAGTTGTGAGGATTAGATAAGGTAAGCCATATGAAGTACTTCCAATTGATAGTTCTTAATCAGGATTTGCTTTTATTAGTAACACATGGAGCCACTTTGTCCCGGGGTGGAGGAAAGTGCTCTGGCTTTTGAGTCAGAAAGTTTTGAGATCTTGTCTAGGCCCTGGGGAAGGGAGATCTACAGAGCCCTCCTCCAGGAAGGAGGGCTGATGGGTAGGCACCTGGACAACTTGCTGTGGGGACCAGTAAGTTGCTTGGATTCTCCAGGCTTACCCCTGAGGTCCTCTGGGGCCCCCTGACTGGGGTTCCTGAGGACGCATGCCTGGCATCCATTGCCCATGTCACACGTGGCTCAGGTGAAGAGCAAGCTCTGAGTACCTATGCCAGCTGACCTGCCAGAGTCCTAACCTTTGGCCCTTGGGCTTTGGGTCATCCTTACTGGCACTGTGCCTGCCTTCGTTTAAGGTCCTCAGGCCCTGCTTCTTTTTCATCGCAGCTTTTTACTTAATTTTTATTTAGGAAGGCTCCAAGAACCAACATCACAGGGAAAGTAAGACGGAAGCACTGGCAGTTACCCTCAGGGCTGTCTCTGTAGTACTTCGGCCACTTTCCCGTTTTATTCCTGTAGCAGCACACTGGGCTCCGGTGCAGGTCAAACAGGTACAAAGGACAGTCGTCCCCACTCAGAGCTGAGCCAAAGCACCCTGTCCCGTGCCAGGAGCATCGCGGTTTGGAGCCTTACTACAGAAAGGTCCTCATGTCCACAGCATCGGCAGACCAGGCCCCATCCCTGGCTGTTTGAAGATGGAGGTTTTAGTATTCAGGTCTCGTGAGGCCAATAGATCAGGAGACGAATGCCATTCAAAAGATAGTTTATAACAGTTTCGAAGACAAGGGCACGTCATGCCACACAGGGCCGCGTGGCTCAGTCAGGAGGCAGAGGGAGATAGAAACCGTGGGCAAGAGCCTTCATGGTGGTTTCCACAGAAGGACTGGCAGCAGAGTAAGCACCCTAAAGATTGGCTAGTTTGGTGTAGAAGGATGCCTCCCATTGTCTGGTACCTGACCCTGGGGTGATTGACAGGGGAGTTTAAGAACTCCTTAAGGAGGTGGCTGGGGATGGGCTTTGGATTGGTTGGTTTGCATATGAAAGGTGCACTTGCAGGCAGAGTCTTTACTGTTTCTTGGAATCAGCAAGCCCTAGGATGATGTCAAAGCGTCAGAAATACAGAAAAATAAAAAGGCATGATTAATACACTGCCCTACAGAACCAGAATCTGCATCCTGACAAGATCTCCAGGTGATTAATGAGCTCGCTAAAATTTGAGAAGCAGTATTGTAGGGCATGCCTCTCTGACATTGTGTATTCGTTGTACTAAAAGCAGCGGATGTCCTAAGCCGTTCTGTGTGCAAATAGGGACAGTGACTGGATTCCTGAGACTGAGGACACTGGGAGTGGTAGGGGGAAATGGAGACAACTGTGCTTGAACAACAATAAAAAAATGTGAAAAAATTAAAGTTAAAATAAAATAACTGAAATTTTAAATGGGCAATTAGGAGAAAAATGGCACAGAACATTAGCAATACCTTCCATTTCCTGGGCATATGCTAATGATAATATAGTTTTGTTTGTTAATAATGATTTGTATAACAGTCATAGATCCTGTGCACACAGCAGTACCATTACTTTCTATGAAGAACGTATTTAAAAGGAGAAAACTTATCACCTCATCAGTGAATGGATAAAAAGCAAATATCTTTATCCCATTTTACAATGAAAACTGGTCAATAATTACCCAATAAAACCCTGGTTTCCTGAACTCCCAAATGAGTAGTGCTTCGATTTTTTTAAATTTTATTTTTCAATTACAGTTTACATTCAGTATTATTTTGTACTAGTTTCAGGTGTACAGCATAGTAGTTAGATAATCACATACTTTACAACGTGATCTCCCCCCAGTATTTCCAGGAGCCACCTGACAACATACATAGTTTTTACAATATTATTAACTCTATTACCTAAGCTGTGCTTCACATCTCTGTGACTATTTCCCCACTACCAGTTTGTACTTCTTAGTCCCCTCACCTTTGCACCCAGCCACCCAACACCCCTCCCCTCTGGGAACTCTCATTCTATTCTCTGTATCTATGATTCTGTTTGTTTTGTTTTTTCCTTTATTTTATTCTTTAGATTCCACATATAAGTGAAATCATATGGTATTTGTCCTTCTCTGACTGACTTATTTCACTTAGCATTATACCCTCTAAGTTCATAGTTGTAAATGATAAGATTTCATTCTTTTTATGGCCAAGTAATATTCCATTATATATATGGACCACATCTTCTTTATCCACTCATCTGTTGATGGGAACTTGGGTTGCTTCCCTATCTTGTTTATTGCAACTTACACTGCAATGAAATACAAGTGCATATATTCTTTCAAATTAGTCTTTTGGGTTTCTTCAGATATATTACCAGAAGTAGAATTGCTGGGTCATGAGGCAGCTCCATTTTTTATTTTTTGAGGACCCTCCATACTGTTTCCACAGTGGCTGCACCAGTCTGCATTCCCACCAGCAGTGCATGAGGGCTCCCTTTTCTCCGCATCCTTGCCAGCACTTGCTTTTGCTTTAGGATGAAAGACATTCTGACAGGTGCGAGGTGCGATCTTATTATGGTTTTAATTTGTACTTCTCTGATGATTAGTAACATTAAGCAACTTTTCATATGTCTGTTGGCCATCTGTATGTCCTCTTTGAAGAATTGTCTATTCAGGCCCTCTGCCCATTTTTTAACTGGATTGTTTGGGGGTTTTTTGATGTTGAGTTATGTGAGTTCTTTATAAATTTTGGTTATTAACCCTTTATAATATGTATCATTGACAAATACATTCTCCCATTCAGTAGGTTGTCTTTTCATTTTTTTATGGCTTCCTTTGCTGTGCAAAAACTTTTTAGTTTGATGTAGTCCCATTTGGTTATTATTTCTTTTTCTCCCTTGCCCAAGCAGAAAAAATATTGCAAAAAGAAAAGGTCAGAGATTTTACTAACAGTTTCCTTCTAGAATTTTTATGGTTTCAAGTTTTACATTTAAGTCCTTGGTCCATTTTGAGTTCATTCTTGTATATGATACCATATGATCTCACCTATGAGTGGAACGTATCAGCAAAACAACAAGCAAGCAAAATACAACCAGAGACATTAAAGTTAAGAACAAACCGACAGTAACCGGAGGGGAAGTGGGAGGGATGATGGGGGGATGAGAGGAGGGTCATCAAGGAATATGTATAAAGAACACAAGGACAAAGCCAAAGGGGGTAGGATTAAGGGTGGGAGGTGAGGATGGCTGGGGTGGTGGGCAGTGCTGGGGGGAAAATGGAGACAACTGTACTTGAACAACAATAAAAAGATCTCAAAAAAAAAAAAAGTGGTCTAGTTTTTTTTTTTCCACGTATCTGTCCAATTTTCCCAGCACCATTTATTGAAGAGACTGTCTTAACCCCATTGTATGTTCTTGCCTCCTTTGTCAAATATCGACCATATAGACGTGAGTTTATTTCTAAGCTTTCTATTCTGTTCCATTGATCGATGTGTCTGTTTTTATGCCAGTACCATTCTGTTTTGATTACTATGGCCTTGTAGTCTACTTTAATATCAAGTAGTATAATGCCTCCAACTGTGTTCTTCTTTCTCAAGATTGCTGTGGCTATTCAAGGTCTTTTGTTGTTACATATAAGTTTTTGAATTATTTGCCCTAGTTCTGTGAAATACACCATCGGTATTTTGATAGGAATTGCACGCAATCTATACTTTACTTTGGGTAATGTGATATTTTAATGATACCATTAAATGTACTTATTTCTATCAATGAGCACAGTGTATGCTTCCATTTATCTATATCTTCTTCAATTTCTTCAGTATCTTACAGTTTCCAAGTACAGGTCTTTTACCTCCTTGGTTAAATTTATTTCTGGGTATTTTTTGATGCAACTGCAAATGGGATTGTTTTCTAGTTTCCCTTTCTGATAGTTCATTATTGGTGTATAAAAATGCAACCTTTTCTGAATATTTATTTTGTGTCCTGCTACTTTACTGCATTCATTTATCTGTTCTAGTAGTTTCTTTGGTGGAGTCTTTAGGGTTCTCTATACACAGCTTCATGTCATCTTCAAATAATGACAGTTTTACTTTTTTCTTTCCAATTTATAGGATTTTTATTTCTTCTTCTTGTCTGATTGCTCTGGCTGGGACTTCCAGTGCTATGTTGAATAAGAATAATGAAAGTGGATATCCATGTCTTTTTCCTGATCTTAAGGAAAATGCTTTTTGTTTTCCCCTGTTGAGTATGATGCTATCTATGGGTGTATCATATGTTATTGTGTGTTATGTGTGTTATATGTCATATATGTTATATATGTCATTGTTGTGTTGAGGTGTATTCCCTCTATTCTCACTTTGCTGAGAGTTTTTATCATAAATGGGTGCTGGATTTTGACAAATGCTTTTTCTGCATCTATTGATATGATCATATAATTTTTATCCTTCATTTGTTTGTATGGTGTATCACGTTAATTGATTTGCCAATATCGTACTAACCTTGCACCCCAAAATAAATCCCATTTTATCATGGTGTATGAATTTTTAATGTGTTGCTGAATTTGATTTTCTAATATGTTGTTGAGGATTTTTGCATATACATTTATCATTGATGTTGGCCTTTAATTTTCTTTAATTGAAGTGTCTTTATCTGATTTTGGAGTTAGGATAATGCTAGCCTCATAAAATGTGCTTAGGAGTCTTCCCTCCTCTTGAATTTTTTTTTTATTTTTTTTAATTAGTTTTTTTTGTTTAATTACAGTTATTTGCAGCCTCTCCCCTCCCCACTCCCTTCCCCTCACGTCCCACCCGCCCAGCCTCCCTCCTCCCCCTTAGTTCTGTCCATGTGTCCTCCTCCTCTTGAATTTTTTGAAGTAGTTTTAAAAGGCTAGAAGTTCTTCTTTGCATGTTTGGTAAAATTCACTGTGAAGCCATCCAGTCCAGGACTTATGTTTGTTGGGACTTTTTGATTACTGCTTGATCTCAGTTGTAATTGGTCTATTCAGATTTTCTGTTTCTTCTTGGTTAAGTTTTGGAATTTATCCATTTCTTCCAGATTGTCCAAATTGTTGGCGTATAGTTGTTCATAATATTTTCCTATACTCCTTTGTATTTCTGTGGTGTCAGTTGTCACTTCTATTTCTGATTTTATTTTTGGGGGTCCTCTCGCATTTTTCTTGATGAGTCTGGTTAAAAGTTTATCAATCTTGTTTCTTTTCAGAGAACCAGCTCTTGGTTTTATTGTTCTTTTGTATTGTTCTTTTAGACTCTTTTATTTATTTCGACTCTGATCTTTATTATTTCCTTCTTTCTGCTCACTTTGGGCTTTGTTTGTTGTTCTTTTTTTTTTTTTTTTTTTTTTGGTTTCTTTATGTGTAAGATTAGATTGTGTATTTGAAACTTTTCTTGTTTCTGGAGGTAGGCCTGTAATACTATGGATTTTTCTCCCAGGACTGCTTTCACTGTGTCCCACAGATACTGTATTGTTGTGTTTTCATTTTTATTTGCTTCAAGGTATCTTTTGATTTCTTCCTTGACCTCATTGTTAACCCATTCATTTTTTAATAATATGTTATTTAGCCTTCATGTATTTGTGTGTTTTCTTGTAATCAATTTTAGTTTTCTACCCCTGTAGTCAAAGAAGATGCTTGATGTGATTTCAGTCTTATTAAATTTATTGAGACTTGTTTTGTTATGTGGTCTATCCCAGAAAATATTCCATGTGCACTTGAAAAGAACATATATTCTGCTGCTTTGAGATGAAATGCTCTGAAAATATCAGTTGAATTAATCTGATCTAGTGTGTCATTTAAGGCCGCTGTTTTCTCGTTGATTTTCTGTCTGGAAGATGTATCTATGGATGTCAGTGTGGTGTTAAAACACCTACTTTGACTGTATTACTGTCGGCCTCTCCCTTTATGTTCATTAATATTTTCTTTGTATATTTAGGTGCTCCTATGTTGAGTGCATAAATGTTTACAAGGATTATATCATCTTGTTAGATTGATCTCTTTATCATTATCTAATATCCTTCTTTGTGTCTTATTATAGCCTTTATTTTAAAGTCTATTTTGACTGATATAAATGTTGCTACCCCAGCCGCGGGGGTTGGGGTTGTTTCTATTTTTATGAAATATTTTTTCCATACCTTTACTTTCAGTCTGTGTGTACCTTTTGTTCAGAGGTGGGTGTCTTGTAGGTTAGCACGTATATGGGTCCCATTTTCTTATCCATTCAGCTCCCCTATGTCTGTTGATTACAGCATTTAATCCATTTGCATTTAAAGTAATTAATGGAAGTTATGTATTTATTGCCATTTTATTCTTTATAATTATGCCCCTCTTTTTATCTCTTTTCTTTCTTCTTCTTAAAGAAGTCCCTAACATTTCTTGTAATACTGGTTTGGTGGTAATGAACTGCTTTAGCTTTTTCTTATCTGGAAACTCTTTATTTCTCCTTCAGTTTTAAATGATAGCCTTATTTGGTGGAGGGAAAAGGCAGAAAACTACTTGAACAACAATGAAATTCAAAAGTATTTAATAAAAATAAATAAATAATAGCCTTATTGGGTAGAGTAGTCTTGGTTGTAGGTCCTTGCTTTTCATCACTTTGAATATTTCATGACAGTTTCTTCTGGCTTGAAATGATTCTGTTGAGAAATCTGCTGACAGTCTTAATGGGACTGCTCTTGTAGATAACTAACTGTATTTCTCTCGCTGCTTTTAGGATTCTCTTTGTCTTCAACCTTTGGCATTTTAATTATGATGTGTATTGGTGTGGGCATCTTTGGGTCTAGATTGTTTGGAACTCTGTGATTCCTGGTCTTCTCTGTCTATTTCCTTCACCAGGTTAGGGAAATTTTCAGTTATTATTTCTTCAAGTATGATCTCAATCCCTTGCTGTCTCTCTCCTTCTGGTACTTCTATGATGTGGATGTTGTTACACTTGATGTTATCCCAGAGGTCCCTTAAATTATCCTAATTTTTTTTTCTTTTTGCTGCTCTGATTAGGTATTTTCTGCTACCTTGTCTTCCAAATTGCTGATTTTATCCTTTGCTTCATGTAATCTGCTGTTGATTCTTTGTAGTGTATTCTTTATTTCAGGCATTGTATTTTTCATTTCTGAATGGTTCATTTTTATGGTTTCTGTGTCCTTTTTTTTAATGTTTATTATCTCTTTGTTTAAATCCTCACTGTGTTTATCTATTCTTCTCCTATGTTCTTTGAGCATTCTTATAACCATTGTTTTTAACTTGGTATCTGGTAGATTGCTTGCCTACATTTCATTTAGTCCTTTCGTTTGGGGCATGTTTCTTTATCTCCCCCTTTTAGCTGCCACTCTGTACTTGTTTCTGTATATTAGGTAGATCTACTATGCCTCCCAGCCTTGGTATGCTAGCCCAACATAGTAGGTATCTTGTGAGGCTCAGTGGCACAGTCTGCCTCATCACTTGAGCTATGTTCTCCAGGAATGTTCCTTGTGTGGGATATGTGAACCCTTTTATTGTAGTTGAGTCTTGATTGCTGTTAGTCCATCTGTGGGTGGGGTTAAGCCTTGGGCTGGCTGACTCAGGATTGACCCCAATCATACTGTACAAGCAGGCTGACCCCATGAAGCCACATTTGCACCAGCAGTGTCTGGTGCATGCCTAGATCTTCCTTTGGGTGTGCCTCTTGTGGAACGAATTGGGTCGTGCTCTAATAAGGTCTGAATTCTGTCACTAGGTGTATTGGTTCTGGAGCCTCTTGGGAGGGACTCTGGTGCAGGTCAGTATCAGGTGCTTCCTGTGACTGGCCCTGGGCTACCTGTTTAGAGCTACAAAGCAGTCCATTGTTTGTGGCTGCCTCTTATGGGTTTGGTTATATGTGGGATGGGCCAAACTGTGCACCAAGGCTGGCTTCCACAGCACCGAGCCAGTGGGACAGATCAGCAAAAGACCCAAGGCACTCCAAAATGTACCTTTGCTTACCATCTACCTGTTAGGCTCGGTCATTGAACAAGGTTCTGGTGGTACTTGAGTGACATGATGTGGCTTGTCAGTGAGTCACCAGGTAGGGGTGAGTGATGTTCACCAGACTGATACAGATTCACTCAGTGCCAGTGCTGGGTCTGAGGCCACTCGGCAAAAGTCTCAGAGTACACCCAAGCCAACCACCACTCACCTGATGCCCTCGGACTTTTGTGATGAGGCAGGGTCTCAGGGAGTCATTGGATTGTGGTCATCAGAATTCTTCAGACCCAAACAGACCAAGATGTGGCCTGTGAAGTTTGGGCTCTGCACAAGAATGGCAGTGCCAGTCAGGTGTGCAAGGAAAACATGGCCCCTGCCCTAGAACCACACAACTCAGTCTCTGCCTCCTTGAGAGCCCTCCAAGAGAGGCTGCACCAAGGGCCCAAGCTAGCCATAGCCAAGTTTGTCATCTGCAGGGCACAAGCTGGGCAGGCGAGGGTCACTGGGAATCAGGAACATGGGGCTAGTGGTTCTCCTATGAGCGGGTGGCACCAGTCAGGTCAGGGGGCAAGAATAACCCCTACCCCAAAGGCACACAACTCATTGTCTGACTCCCCTTGAGTTTGCCCTCAAGAGCCCTTCAACAAAGTCTACACAGTGGTCTCATGCAGCTGAGTGGGAGCTCTGTAGGGTTGGGCAACAGGGAGTTCAGAGCACGGGGCAAATGCAGTCCCAGGAAAGATGGCATCTGTGGACAGAGTGGGAGTCAGCACAGGGACCCTGGAACCTGTCCCTTCAGTTCTCTCCCCAATGCCACACAACCCAGTCTGTCCTTGCACAACTCCAATCTGCTCTGATTTGCCCTCCCTCTGCCAGAGCCCAGGGTGAATGGCCATGAACGAGGTTTTGTGCACTGGCCCTTTAAAAAGGCACCTGGGTTTCTAGCAGACTACCATCTCTCCCTGATGGACAGAATCCCCACTGATTTTCACAGCCAGATGATATGTGGGCACTTCTTCTTGGCTGTGGCGCTCTGGTCTGGGGAGCCCAGTGTGGAGTTGAGATCCACGTTCCTCAGGGGAGACTTTGGCAGCTAAGATATCTCTCCAGATTCTCAACCACGCACAGGGGTGTGGGGGCAGCCCTTTTCATACCTCTGCCCTTCCTACCAGTCTCGATGAGGCTTATTCTGCAAATCCTTGGTTATAAGATTTCTGTTCAGCGAGTCTGCAGTTGGATATTCAGGTTGACTATTCTGTATGTAATTTAGTTGTACTTCCCGTTTGGTCCTGGGAGGAGGTGAGTGTACCTTCCACCTACTCCACCACCATCTTGGACATCTCCAATTTCTTTTAATAGGACATTAATCTCTTTGGAGTGACCAATTATCTTTTTGGGTGACAAGTACAACTTACACTTGTCATCACACCCAGAAACTCCTCTAGAAGGAGCCCTGATTGGTCCACTCCACTTGAAGAAGCGGCAGTGTTCAAGAAAGAAAAGAGAGAAAGAGGAACAAGGGCCAAGAGTGGGTGCTGCTTGAGACAGCATGGATGGAACCGGAGAGCGTTATGCTGAGTGAAATAAGCCAGGCGGTGAGGGACAAATACCATATGATCTCACCTTTAAGTGGAACCTAATCAACAAAACAAACAAGCAAGCAAAATATAACCAGAGACATTGAAATTAAGAACAAACTGACAGTAACCAGAGGAGAGGTGGGAGAAAATAATGGGGGGAGGGGGAGTGTTTTCAGGAACAACTATAAAGGACTCCTGGACAAAAGCAAGTGGGGAGTGGAAGCAGGGGAGGGAGGTGGGGATGGCTGGGGTGGGGGGAGTGAAGAGGGTAAATGGAGACAACCGTACTTGAAAACAATAAAATAAATTTTTAAAAAAGAATCTCAGTGCTTGGACATAGAGAAACCTTTGAAATCATCCAGTAAAACACCTCATTTTAATGGTAAGGACACTAGGGCTCGAGATGTTAGTAACTTGCATGTGGTTCTGTGGCTCCTTAATGCAGAGACAGGGCAGGAGCCCAGGGCCGGGCCAGCCTTTTCCACTGTCTCCGCCTCCCCATCTTCCCTGCCCGTTTCGTCAGAGCACCTCCTTTCTCTTAGATTGGAGCCGAAACACTTCACCTGCAGTCCAGCAGTGCTGACAATGCAGCCATGTATTTTATTTCTTTGTTTTATTTATTTGTACTAAGTCTTACTGCAAAAAGGATTTAGGGCTGTTTATAAAGTGGCAAATGACAGAGCAAAATAAATAAATTTAAAATAAGTGAGAAAGATGAGACAAAGGTGTAAGTGGCTTCACAGTGACCTTGCCCATTGCCATTCTGGTAAGGTCAGGGAGTGTTCCGCCGTGAAATCAGTGATCAGCAATGAGTCCAGGCTCATGGCCCCACTACTCAGTGCGTTGGTAGGTTTTCCTCCCTGGCTGGTTTTAGAGCCTTTCCCCTCTCTGTGATCCAAATGCCCTCGAGGGTCACTTTGAAGGACCTGGAAATTCTCCTCCGTGAGCCTCACAGGGGTAAGCGTGGCAGTGAGAGGCTTGCTGTGTTGTGGCTGCTCTGTTAAGGCCAGGAAGGAGAGGAGAGCTCGTTAATACATGGGGCCTTGGAGCTGTCCATAATCACTGACCTTCTTGGCCCCTTTGTCACACCTTTGCAGCCTGAGAGGCGGAGGCAGAATGTAAGGGTTCAGCTGTCGCCTGGGCTTTTCCCTACCCCCTGCTCATTCTTTATCCCTTTTGTGCCATTTGACCTCTGCTCAAGTTCCAGTCCTTGGTTCTGTGAGGCCACCTCCCTCCTGCTTTTACATGTTCATTCAGAGACTCAGACGTTCTCCCTGCTCTCAGGACCTCTGCTTTCCCCTACAGAAAGGCCCTGGTCTGATACGTCCTTGACTCAGTTGTGCGCTCTCTGACTTCTCGGGCCGTGTGCCAACCCCCACCATTGCTTTGGGTGGCCCCTTCAGTACCTTTCAAGACTCTCCTGATGCAAAATGAATCAAGCTAACCCACTGGGAATTCCCATCATGACAACTCTTACCCCCAGAGACGTCTGTTTGGAAAGGTGCATTCTGAGGCTGTCGTAGTAACTGCCATCGATTGGACCAGAGGTGCTCAGCCCTCTGCAATGGTGGGATGGTTCCATCAAGGAAGAATTATCCCACCAAAATGTCAGGTACATCCCTGCCGACACACTGATAAGAGCTCAGAGAGGCCTAAATATTTACAGTTGCACAGTAGCATCAGAACAGTCACACTGCACATTTCTTGGTCTGCGCCCAAGAGTTCGGTGGGAGAAATCACTAAATTATTTTTATCTACACAATGTGGTTAAAAAGAATTACATTTGGAAAGGGCAGGCTATGCTGGAAATTGTTTATTTCTTTAAGCCAGAGTCCCACAGTGGATGAAGCTGTGGCTTACTCAGGTCAGGTGTTGGCCTGCTCCTGGAACCTGCTAACTTCTGGGCTTCAGTCGCACCCTAGAACTACCAGAGCATCCTGCCACGTGGGCGCTGTCGGATCACCCCCTCTAGGGGAATGCCAATGGCTGGCACAGCATTAGCAAGTGGGAACTGTCTGCACTGGGAAAAATCTCTCCAGAGGTTTTTTTTTCTATAACAGGCAAAGAAGCAGAGCACTCAGAATTAAATAGTCTATTGCCTCTGATAAAAACCCACTACCGTGCTCTTAGGTTTAAAAAATCATTTTTGAGTGCACTGGCTAAGACAAGTAATTAAGGTTGTTAGCTAGCCCTCAGACCACTGGAAACTGTTGGCCCACTGATCCCTGTGTTTTCTCTTGCTGTACTGTGGATTGGCTAATTATTTCCTGATTTACCCATTCATTATCTAACACACTTGGAGTGCCTGCTATGTGCCAGCATTAAGACCAGGTCCCTGACTTCAGCTCTTTGTGGTGCGGTAGAAGCGGGAGGCAAGGCAGTCGGTCAGTACCGAGCCCCGTGCCGAGTGCGCAGATGGAGGTGCGCTCAGTGTGTCCTGCGTGCACTGGGAAGGGGACTCAAGTGAGACCTGGCAGAGGTGCAGAGTGACAGGAGTCTCCTGGATGTAGAAATGTTTGAACTGGGTCTTGAAAGAAAACAAAGCATTAACCAAGGTGAAGAACGAAAGGTGGCTGGACGCTCTGGGGAGAGAACACTGTGCACCAAATCACAGAGGCTGGAAACAGAAGGCTGTCAGTCGCCCAGGGCTGCGGGAGGGCAGGACGCCTGGGGGAGGGTGTCGGAATGAGCTGAAGCGCCTGGTGCCCTGGAGACAAGGAAAGTGGCGACAGATTCCTAGGGACTGATTCTTCTGCAGCTCAAAGACACAAGAGACCATTAGACATCCCTCGGTGCCACATGTCAGTCAAAATAATTAAAAGCAAAAGAACTAGAAAGCTGGTTCATACATTCCAACACCCATCTAGCTTCCCCCGCTCAAAAAACATCTTTTGATAAAATAAGATGAAGTGCCAGAAAGATGTGTGTGTTCGTTCAATCGCATGACAAAAGTGAGTAGAGTACAGTTTAAAAAAAAAAAAAAAGCTCGCTCCCTGCACAACTGAATGATTGCTAAACTCTAGGTAGCAGAGCATGCGTGGGCTCAGAGTACAGACCTGAGTTCAGGTTCCAGCTTCACTAAGTCTTAACCTCCCTGGACTTCGATTTCCTCATCTGAACATGGGAGTGATAAAACCCATGTCATGTCATTGTGAGGAGTAAACCGTATAATACCAGTGGTTTTTAATTGCAAGCTCCTTTCCTGCTTTTTAAAGTACTGTCTTAATCCAGGGCAAGAAATAAATTATGGTATATGAGATTCAGTTATAATCAGTGGAGTAAAAAATAATCACAGTTACAGTTAATAAGATAGATTCTAGAAATAACAGAATTCCTACTCGTTTACTTTATTCATTGGACAAATATATCACACACTTTCTACGGGCAGGCACTGCATGAGGTTGAGGGTCTAGAATAGTGAACAACACAGACCCAGGCTCTGCTTTCATAAGGATCATAAACTGATGAAGAGGAAAATGTATCAAGGACTCCCTTCCTGAAATCTACTGAGCGAAGCTTGTATAGCCATGCAGAACCTAGCAGGTATTTTATGGTGGGAAACAGTGGCCACTGCAAAGTTTGCAGGAGGTTGAGGTGGTGAGAGTGAGCTTCTCCCAGTTACCTCACTACCAGGTTGTCATGAGTGCAAGTGTTAGGCTGACATCTGCCACAGGTACAGGCGTTTATCAAACAAATGTTTGTCAGCAAGCAGGGGGAACACAGTTCACTCAACCTGTTTGGTGAACCGGATAAAGTCCCAGCCCTCTCTGCTTTGACGTGTTTCATCATAGCTTGTATGAAAGTTTCACTTGAGGCAGCTGCAACAACATTCCAGAGACAGGGCTCTGTTTCCCCAGATCAGCACCATGCAGTTATCAACCCTTCTAAGCAATGGCTGTACACGGCCTCACTGGGTTCCAATGCCCTCTTTATACAAGGGTGAGGATGTCTCTAAACGTTTTGGGCCAGGCCTTGTATCTTGAATACCTTTAACTGCACCAATAAGCACCCATTTGGAGCATTATTATGCTAAGTCACAAGTTTTACTAACAAAAGCACATGTTTTACGTTCAGAACGCTGATCAAAACACAGATAGCGGAAAGACTGAGAGCAGCCCCTTTTGGAGCGTGACCCTCTGAGGTTAGCACTGGTTGCCCAGTGCAGACTCTGCACTCTTGGTAGCATGTGAGCTGATCACCCCTAGAGGTAAAGCCTGGACCCGTCAGACACAATGCGACACCAGTTACGCTCAAGTATTTTCCTGTTCTCTTTCTTACTTATTTATAGACACAAGTGCTTTAAAGTGAAGTGTAACCACGTACAGGCATTGTAACCACGTTCCATTTCTCTCTTCTATTCAAAAGGTATGATTTCATGTGCGGGGTTGCCCTATGAGGGTAAGGGTGGGGGCTGAGTTGTGTCTAAAGTGACCATAAATCTGGATTGTTGGAGAGTCACGACTTATACCTAGTGCCCTGGGGCCCAGCCACGTAGCATCCCCTTTTATTTTCAGAGGTGTCCAGTTAGGGCGATAAAGTATATGGTTACTCTATTTAGGGAAAGAATGCAGTGGCACAGAACAAAGATAACAAACCCAGAAGAAGTGAGTTTACATTCTGTCTCTCCCAGTTCCCAATAGGGTGGCCTTGGGCAAACCACCTTCCCTCAATAAGTCTTATTTTCCTCGTTTGTAAACTGAGAACAATAATACCCTCGCCTGCCCTCTCTCCCTAGTCATTTCTTTAGGCAATGCCATTCAACCCATGGATGTAAATAAACTGGGTAGAGAGAGCAACACTGACATATGGATTATGCCCGTCCTTAAGCCCAGCCTTGGTTTGTGCTCTGGCTCCAGGGAAACTAGCTTCCGCGTCTAGGTCGCGGCGGCCCTTTCACTGGTCTTCCTGGAGAGCGGACCCGAGGCTCGCAGAGCAGCCATCTGCTCGGGGATTCACCTTTCCCCTGACTCCATCAGAGAAGAGAACGTGACCCTTAAAAGTAAAACCAGGAGCCCTTCCTTTGCCTTAAGATGCATTCATGTAAAAATTTTTCAGTGAAGATTCAACTTACCCTTGTTTATGAGTAGAACTCCTCAAGTTTGAGAAGATGTCATAGCGAGTGCGAGGCGAGTGTGAAAGCTCAGCATGAGCACCCTTCCTGCTGACGCAGAGATGTGACAGATGCCCCCATGGGAACGGCAGCAAACAAGGCAAGCTTGGGCCGGGGCGCCCCAGACAGAAGCACTGCTCTGCAGAACAATGTAGAATTTTACTTTTCCAAAGTGGAAATTCCTTTTTTTCTTATTACAAAAGGAATGCATTGTAAAAACTGCCAAAATTCCAGGAAGAAATGAGTAAATATTCTGGTGTTAGTGTAAAACTTTCTGATCTTTTCTATGTGTATGTCTCTGTGTTGTACGTATGTACCTATATGCAAAAATTTTTAAATAAAAGTAGAATCCTATTATAGACATGGCTTTGAAATCTGCTTTTTTCATGTAAAATGATTGTGCACACATTTCAGTAAATATAGACATCATCATTTTCACAACCTCCCAGCATCCCATTGAATAGATGTGTCCACGGTTTGCTTAACCAGGGCCTGCTTGCTTGGTATTTAGGTTTGTTTAGGGGCACAGTATCTACCTTTTGCTGTAATTTTTTTTAAATCAATATAAGATACCTACCCCAATACACACACACACATACCTTGACACACTTTTCAAAATTCCACCTGAAGTTTCGAATCCATTAGTTTATCTCTTTGCAGTCAGGGGGAGGACACCGACCGTCAGGGCACAGACACGGAGGAGCCATAAATAATTGGGCCACGGGCAGCCAGGAGCAGAGACCCAGATGCCGCGTTGCCGAGAGCTGCCTGAGGTGTGGTCAGTTACTTTAGGAATATCTTCTTCACACTCTGGAGCCCAGATCATTCACAAAGGAAGATCGCTGCCAGGAGCTTCTGTTACTTAATCGCCCAGTACTCAGAATACTCCTTTCAAAAAAGAGAAACTCCTGCACGCGTGTGGGTACACATGGTGCCTCTAATAACACCAAGTATCATGAACTCTGCCACAGAGTAAAGCTCTTGGGAACCCAGCCAGCAGCTCTGAGCACTTGAAGGGCACCCAGCCGCACTCAGCACCAATGGGGCACCCTTCAGGCTTTCATTGAGAAAAGCTTACACTTAGCTTTTACCTAATAATAGCAAGCTTGACAGTCTGATTCCCAAGTTCGGCACATTAGCACTCTGAGAAGGACTGTGGAGGCAACCCTGAGCGTAAAAAGAAGTGACATCAGACTGCATAAAATAAAAGGCAGAAAGTGGGGAAGCTGAGACCCCTTTGTGCAGGGACAAATCGCTCTGCCTACCTTCTCAGTGTTTGCAAGGGGCAGGCATCACCCACGATGCTGGGGCCACATCGATGTGCGAGAGAAACATGGATCATTGCCTTTCGCACACCCCCAACCAGGGACCTGGCCCACAACCCAGGCATGTGCTCCATCCGGGAATCAAACTGGCCACCTTTCAGTTTGCTGGACGATGCCCAACCCACTAAGCTACACCAGTTAGGGCCTGACCAACGTTTTAAACAGTGGAATAGAAGAGATGAGAAAATATCAGAGTGCTTTTTACTTCATTAAAGATAAATATTATTCTTTGGAAGTTTTGTCTCATACCCATATGTACATACTAGGCTTCAGTGTGAAATTTATTTCTTAAAGTGGATCAGGGTAGGAAAGTTTGAAAGCTACAGTTGTAGGCCCTGAAGTCATCACATTTTATAGCAGAGTGTTGAAATAAATGCCCATGACAGTGACCTTGAGTTATACCCCAAACGATCAAATAATGTTCAAAGTATGTAATTTAAGAGGACAAAGTACAGTGGGATGCAGATATTTTCGAAAGATTCCTGCTACAAAGTGCCTACAATTTTTTAAAGATTTAGTATTTTAAATTTTAAGTGGAAAGCCTTTTTACCTTCTCCCTACTTTGAATCACAAACATAACTTTTAAAAATGCCAAATTTGACCCTCGGTTGGGGAGAAGGACACCTGAAAAATGTAAAATAAAATATTTAAAATAATTTTAAAAAATTAAAACACCAAATTTTGATACATATCTAATACAAAGATATTCACCTTTCATATTCACCTAATAAGATACGCAGATGTCTTTGTGGTGCACATTAACAGGAATTTCATTCATTCATTCAAAGACCTAATTTAAAATGCACAGCGGAGGGGAAGGATTGAATGTGAGAGCTAGGGGGGTGGGTGGGGCAGGGGAGAGGAATGGGGGAAAAATGGGGACAACTGTAATTGAACAACAATAAAAAAATGGGTAACTTTCAAAAAGTAAAAATTAGAAAAGATAAAAATGCGGAGCAGGGCTTCTCTGCCCAGGCTAGGCGCTGGCCTACAAAGATAGAGGAGACTAAGGACCGGCCCTCAAGGAACTCACTGTCCAGTGCTCCAGATTTCGGTCAGCCCACATGTATTGCCCTTCACTTAAACTAATTTTGAAAATTATGGTGCAGTACTAACTAAGGTTGATTGAAATTGGCACTCTCCTGAAAAATCTAGGGTATGCGGCCCCCATTTGTGCAGAGCTGGCCTTGCGGCTTTGATCATGAGCCCACCACAGAGGATTAAGACAAAGCCAGTCCCAGGTAAGACCAGCAGGGTTGGCTCAGTCCCTGTGAACCCCGGTAACAGGGCAAAATTAAAAGTATGGAGCTGAGCCCCACGTTCTGACCTGGAAGTACACACGGCAACTTCAGGGGAAAAGTCCAATCTGCAGCCAATGCTGCCACCGCTGCTGACAGCTCGGGCCTGCATCCTTTTCTGATTCCATCCTTTTCTGGCTCCCACCTTTTCTCAACCAACTTTCCACATATCGAGGCCGTGTTTTAAGACCTCACTGGTCCCTGACCAGCTTCCTCCTCTGTATGTGTACTCCGATGTGGCCCCCTGCACTGGGGCAGGCCCAGGGGGAGGGGGTATGTCTAAGTGCCCGAAGCTTGGGTACAGGGCCCTCACTGTGTCTACATCGATGCTGCCGTCCTCAAGGCCTGGATGTACTGTGTTCACCAGCCTTCCCCAAACCACCGTATCTGTTGGCAAAACGTCTGATCTATGGTAGCACTACCTTTGTTACTAGTACTAATGATAGCAAATTTATGCTAATATTCCATATCCCCTATTCGCCCACTTTTACTAATCTGATATTACAAGTTTGGTGGCCATGTCTCACGGATTTTCAGACATTCTGATTTTAAATAGCCTACCTGTCTTCCCTAAATATGCCAACACTGTCAAACCATGTGCCCTACTTTTTGGTTAAAAAAAAAATGGTGACTATACTCAGAGGAATCACAAGGTACATGGAAACACTGTATTCTACTCACTTTGTAAATTATGAGCAGACCAGTTTTCCTGTTGAGACTGCTCTGATGTGCCCAGTCCCCCCATTCTTTTCCAGAAGCATGGATGCAAATGTGTTATGGTTACCAAACAACCCCAAATAAATCAGTGCAGGGTACCCCCGGCGCATCTCATCTACCCACTTCTCCAGTTAACAGGAGACGTGAATTTCATTAGTCTTTACAACCTAGCCTGCTTTAGTGACATTCAACATAAAGGCCACTTTGACATCCAATTTCTTTGACCTTTGGTTTTATGTTTTGTTGTGTTTTCAGGGAGAAAGAAGGGAAAAGGTAGATTCACAAGGCAATGGCAGAATATGCTAGAACTTTATAATTGTTACCTCCTGACCATCCAGTCATGGCCTTGATCCCTTGGACTCCTGAAAGATGTCTCCATTCACTCTTACAAACACTTCAGCTTTGCAGTCACTCACTATCGTGTTCCCTCAGAGGAAATGCCCCAAACTTGCAATGAACCTACCCATGTGTATCACATGACAGTAATAGCACCCCCTATCAAGCTGTGAGTGTGCCCATTTGGCACAGACAAGGGACATGACAGTAGCACCCTTCCTTTGGTCCAATACTTTTAGTAGTCTCTGTTGCCAAAGAACTCGGCAAAGGCACAACTTTGAAATGCCATGTTGAACAAGAGATCCACCAAATCACGTGCTGAGCCAGATCCCTTCCACGTGCGAGACAGCACATCTTGGAAATGCAGGTTACCTACCCTACAGCTTGGCGGGCCTGCAGAGCCATTCTGCTGCGCCTTCTTCTTAGACCAGAATTGGGTGAGGAGCCTGGGGTCAACACGGCAGGTGAACTAATCAAATCAAAGAACAGATGCAAACTGGGTGGAGATGGTTGGTTTCCATCTCCACTGAAATCAGAGCTCTGGTGTGCAGATGTTCGAAGTTCACCAGGACAGGGGGGAACCCTTTGGCGTGAGGGGGTTGTGATCTGTGAACTACTACAGAAAAACCATAAGGCCAGGGAGTTTTGAGGATGCCAAGCCCTTTTTAGTTCTGTCATTGTGTGTGCTGGAAACAAGGTAGAAGCAAGCAAGAAGGACTGGACTGGGAGTTGGGAGACCCAGTGCTGTCGATTTGCAGTGTCGCCTTGGCCGTGATTTGTGACCTCTCCAAAATCTCAATTTACCTGTCTGTGAAAACGGGACTAATAAATGGGACACTTTTTAAAAAAAGTCTTCACCCCTGGATAAGATTCATTGATTTTAGAGAGAGGAAGGAGGTGGAGGGGGAGACAGAGAAACATCAATCAGTTGCTTCCCACGTGCACCCCAACTGGGGATTGAACTTGCAACCTAGGTATGTGCCCTGATTGGGAGTCAAACCCACAGCCTTTTGGTGTACAGGATGATGTTCCATCCAAATGAGCCACCAGGCCAGGATAAGCCCACCGTTTTCAAAGTGCTTTACAAATAACAAAGCACCACACCAGCACAAGTCATCATTCGTGGGGCTAAGACCAAGGCTCTCTGAGCCTGTTTTACCCCTTTTAAATAGGGATAATAATACCAGCCCTCCTCATCTCTCAGGATGCTTCTGAGGATCAAATAATAGAACATGCATGAAGCAGACTTGGAAACCACAGAGTTCTAAGTGAGCAGCAGGGCTCACAAAAGTTCAGGGGTTGCTTTAAGAAGTCAGTTGCCAGTCCTGAGGCCAGGGCTGGTTTAAGAATATTCTTTGCCAGACCTGAACCTTCTCTCCAGGGTGTCCCTTCCCCCTTCTCCTCTCCCCCACCTCAGCATTCCTCCTGGCTCCTTCCTTTGTCTTGGATGCTCCGAATTGCCTTGGCTCTTGTCTCTGGGTCTGTCAGGCAACTGCTGTGCCTCACTCCAGGGGCTTCATTTCAGATCCCGGCGAAACTATTTCTATATGTAGTTTGTAATACAACTGGGTTTCTTTGGGAAGAAAGGGGCAGCCACCATGTGAGTCCATATCTACCACCATTGTACTGGTGACTACCAAAGGAACTACATTTACTTTCTCTTTTTTAAATTTATTTTTATTGTATTTTTTCAATTACCATTTATCCCCCTTATACCTTCTTCTACCTCCACCCACCCTCCTCCCCTCCCACACAATCACCACACTGTTATCCATGTCCATGAGTTCTTTCTCCTTTTTGCTAGATCCCACCACCCCCTAACTGCCCCCACCAGAGCTGTCAGCCTGCCATGAGTCTGTTTCTATTTTTCTTGGTAGTTAAGTTTTTTCATTAGATTACACTTATAAGTGAAATTATATGGTATTTGTCTTTCTCTGACTGGCTTATTTCACTTAGCATATTGTTCTTCAGGTCCATCCATACTGTTGCAAAGGGTAAAATTTTTTTTTGTTGCTGAGTAGTATTCCACTATGTAAATGCACCACAGCTTTTTTATTTACTAATTCAATGATGGACACTGGCTGCTTCCAAATCTTGGCTATTGTAAATGAAGCTGCAATGAACAAAGGGATGTTTATATTCTTTCAAATTAGTGTATCAGTTTTCTTCAGATAAATCCCCAGAAGTGGAATCACTGGTTCACAAGACAGTTCCATTTTTAGTTTTTTGAGGTAATTCTGTAATGCTTTCCACAATGGCTGCACCAATCTGCATTCCCACCAACAGTGCATGAGGGTTTTCCTTTCTCCACATTCTCACCAAGCACTTGTTAGTTGATTTATTGATGGTAGCTATTCTGACCAGTGTGAGGTGATATCTCATTGTGGTTTTAATTTGCATTTCTCTGATGATTAGTGATGTTGAGCATCTTTTCATATACCTTTGGACATCTACATTTGCTTTCCAGAATAAATGAGGATCTGGCCCAAGGTTACAGTGACTTTTACAAACAGCCTGTTTCAACTTACTACTTTTTCCTAGACTTCTGGAGTGGGAAACAGACAACATTTTATTCTTCAAATCAGAAGTAGATGATGGATGGATGGATGGATGGATGGAGAGAGAGCTATGTGGGGAGTAGACTTGAGCCCGCTCAGCAATTTAAACTTTCTCATTCTTACATCCACTACCCAGTTCTCCTCAGATAACTCTAAAATTTTATTTAGTTGTCTTGGGCCTGAAATGAGATCGTGCTTGATACATTCTAAGAAAATAATGGAAAACCTTGCTAAATAAGTAATTAAAGCATTCCTTTTTATTTTATTTTGACAGATTAAAATACTTTATTCACTGTCACCTGAAGAGAACAGACTCTAGTCCTGATGAGAGAGAAAGGTTGACACTCCCAACCTTAAACTCAAAGGAGAAAGGGAAGCCTTTCTCAGAACCAGGTCAGAAAAGCCCAGGGTGCTGTGCCCTCTGTTTGCTTCCTACATGGCTTAGTGGCCTCACCGCATGGAGCAGGGAACTTGGAAGTCCCTTTCCTGTGTCTTGAAAACTTCATTCACCACGCCCCTTTTTTCTCCTATGGGATTTACCAAGCAACAGATTCCAATGCTTCTCAGGCATTCCAGCTGTGTAACACGGCTTTGGCGTTTGCGAGTCTATCCGTAAGTAAAAGATGCTTCAAGGAGGCACCCCGTCAGTTCCTTCTAATAACCGCAGTCTGTCATGTGACACCTTCCCCTCCCCCCCAGAGATTCGCTCTGAAAACCCCCCACCCACCCCACCAATAAACTAGGTTGACGTCTGTCCTTTATCTGCCAACATCGACATTTCCTTCAAGGTGGTAATCTTTTGCTTTTGTTATTTAAGTTCTGTTTTATTCTTAGTGGTTACCCAATTGCTTTGGGGCTTGCATAAACGGTTAACAAAAACACGGCGCACGAGGCCGCCGTTTCGCTTTCCGCGCTTGTTGTTCTTGGCACCGGGTCAGTTCTATGAACTTCTGGTGTCCAACTGGTAGGACCTGAAACTCTGTGTTTAACAAGTGCCTGTAGTCAAAACAATTGGCGTGTGCGAGCTGGGGTAGCTGGGACCGACTGCAGCTGGGCGGCCGTCGGTCCAGGGTCGTGCAGGATACGAATCGCGGCGCTCCGAGCCGGGTTTGGGCGTTTGTTGTTGTTTAGTTACGGGGTTTTTCTTTCTGGGGTTTTGGGGTTTTTTTTTTTTTTTTTGGTTTTTTTTTTTTTTTGTGGCGGCACCCGTGCTAATGTGGATCGCTTCAGGTTCCAAAAGTACAACATGTTTACAGTCGTCGTAGAATCAGATTAAGTTGGCAGCCTGAGTGTCTGTAAGTGGTTTTAGTTTACATTGCTTCTTCTAGCAGGATGTTTTGCATAATTTTGCTGATCTTGGGTTATTTATAGACTTTTTTTTGAAAAAACGGGGATGCATGAGAATTTTCTATTCAACTGTGGAAAGTGAAATCCGTTTCTGCAGTTTAGAGAAACGGCAGGGCATGTGCAGCAGAGGGATATTTTATCTCCTGAAAATTAATTTCTCCGCGAGGTCATTTGATTACATTCCGGAGCATTCTCTCCGGCCACCAATAGCATACCCTGATAGCTGTCCTAGGACGTGTTGTTTTCCTTTGATCGGTCACAAACGGAGTAAAATGAAAGTAATGATGCCATTTCCTCTGGGGCGCGCTGGGAGGGTGGATGCAGTGATCGAGTATTGTTTCGGGCGTCCGAAGTGGGTTTGCGATGGTGGTTTTGTCCAACCCGCAGGAGCAGTGTTAGCTGGCGCCCCCAGCCTGCCCAGAAGCCGGTTGGCTGGACGCAGGAGAGCCTGGGGGAGGGGCAGAGGAAGGATGGCCGCAGGAAGTCAGTGGGTTTTCAAGTTTGTCCTCACCTAAATAATAGTGTGATGCTCAGGCGTTTATAATATTTAAACAAATAATCAGCTGCAAAACAGTATACCAGCTAATGGCTT
The DNA here is from genome assembly GCA_004026765.1 of Micronycteris hirsuta. Classification (NCBI taxonomy): domain Eukaryota; kingdom Metazoa; phylum Chordata; class Mammalia; order Chiroptera; family Phyllostomidae; genus Micronycteris; species Micronycteris hirsuta. The sequence continues at coordinate 172,525 of PVJI01001385.1, forward strand.
CTCCGTTTGATTTTCTGGGCTGTCCCAGCATCTTTGGGGGACGGCGCGTGAATGAGAACTAAAGCCGGGCACGCTTGAAATCAGTAAGCCAGAGTTAGCACTCTATGAAAGGGTTTCCCATAATATTTACTAGAACAGTTGGCTAAAAGTTGCTCTGCTTTGCCCACTGAATGGCTGTGTAATTAAATCAGCCCTTGACAGCTACCTTGAGCACCTCCCTTCTCTGTGTCGGCAGCTCCTGGAATTTGCATGGGTAAGTAGCACGTTCATCAGCGCAATGAGTGTGGAGTCGCGGTCTAATAGTCCAGGAGAACATCGTTAATGAGACACTTCATTGTGCCTGCGGCTAAATATTTTAAACCAAACAAATCAAAATGGGGGGGCGGTGAAAACGGTAAGCATAGTTTGGGCCACATGAAAGGCTCTCTTAAGTCGGGGGTCTGCCCTGATCTTGGGTCCCTCACAGACAGGTCCAAACCTCCCCTCACACCCGCAGGTGAAAATGGAGTGTTGAAATGGAAATTTCCAAGGTAGTAAATGTGACCATTAGGCTGAGGCTTGGCGAGGTTATAACTGCTGAGTGCCACTGCCAAACAGCAGATTTTTTTCTCTCTGTGTGTCTCTCATCTGTGAAAGCTGGAGGGGTTGGGGAGTGTTATGGGGGTGGGGGGTGTTGTTTTTCTGGTATCCTCTGACCTTGCTTTCAGAAAATGGTCAGGCTGCCTTTTCAAGAGCATGCACTGTGCTTTCTCATGCTAGCCCCACTGAGCTGGTGAAGGACAAGGCTAGTCCTTTGGTCCCAGTAGAAAAGGCTGGAGATGCGGCTTGACTGGCATGGTGGAGCTGGGTAGCTTGAACTCAGGATCGACATTATCCATCAGATCTTCACCTCCTTATTGCCCCATCCAAAGTGGGTGAACTGGCTGCCTTGCCAGCGTTTGATACTCTGTGTTCTAACATTCAAATCTACCCCATAGATGGAGCACCTGTTACACTTCCTTGCCTCCTCCAGTGGATCAGATTGGGATAGAATTTGAGACTTGCTTTTTGAAGGCTTCACTTTTGAGGCGTGTGTTGGTCTGTGTGCATCTCAGCTAGCAGTGGTTATGGGGGTTCACACCCCACTGTGTAAATAACCTCAGAGGGACCCTTCAGGCCTTTCCATGGGAGTTAGAGAGGGACGGCATGAATACTGAAATATTTCCCAGTCATCCTGCCCTTTTTCTTTTGCATTTGAATTGGCTAGACCCGCCCATCCTGCTCTCCTTGGGAAAGTAAGGCACAGCCATTTGCTAGCGTGTTAGTTCTGTCTCCTACAGTATGTTGCCCCTGCCAGCCCCTCCTCACATCAACCTGCCAATACATTTCAGACACCCTCCTTCCTTGCTTTGATTGTCCTCCCGCCCCCGTTACCCCCACACATACACACACCACCATCCTCAGCCAGGAGAGAGCTCAATGACATATCCGTTGTTGGATTGATCTCTGAGTCCCGCCAACCGGTGCATCTGGGCCTGTTGAGTGAGCGTTTGTGGGTTCCTCTCCTCTCCTGGCCCCTAGAGGGAGTGGTTCTGTTTGCCCTGCACTCAGTGGGAAGCCCAGGGCCAGGGAGCCTGAGGGAGGACCAAAACTCCCAGGCAGAACCTGGAGGGTAGGTGGATCCCTGGTGAAAAGCAGGACTGGGCCAGATGGTCTGATTAAGTTTGTCAAACCGGTGAATGTGCTGGCGGTTATCTCCCTCTGCCATTAGCCAACTCACCCCCATGACCTTATCTTTTTCTGGAAGGATAGTGTTGACAGATTCATCACAACTCACAAAGGTGAGAGGCCAAGCAAGAAAGTAAGCTGATAAAAGTCGGTTTCTCCCAGGCCGTGGCTTGAAGTCACACTGTTTCAGACCAGCTGCTAGGCACCTGTAGATTACCTCAGCCTCAAGGCTCCAAGGAGGCAGGATTTGCCAGATGTCAAGAATCAGGAGACTGTCCCCACCTTGACCTTGCTACAGTTTGCCATTGACATGGCATGCCCCAAACCAAGGAAGAAGATGCATTCGATCACTGTATGGCAGAGGTTAGGGGTCCTTGGTCCTCTGTCCTCCCTATTACACGTCTTCCCCCTTATCCAGTGAACATGAACAGTTTTTAGGTAAACCAATTATATTAATTTGCCTGGGCTTCATCATAAAATACCACTGACTAGGGGCTTAAACAACTGAAGTTACAGTTCTAGAAACTGGAAATCCAAGATCAAGGTACCAGTGGGGCTGGTTTCTCCTGAAGCCTCTCTCCTTGGCTTGTTGATGTCTGTCTGCTTGCTGCCTCTTCATATGGCTGTGCCTCTGTGTGCACCGACTCCTAGTGCCTCCTACTCTTCTTAGATAAGCTCAGTCATATTGGATCAGGGCCCCACACTAACTGGCCTCATCTTTGGTGTAATCACCTCTTTAAAGACCTTATTTCCAAATATAGTTATATTCTGAGGTCCTGAGGAATGGGACTTCACCATATGAATTTGGGGTGGGGGAATAGAATGCAGCACATAACACTGATCAGCTAAGCCTGGTCCTGCTTCAACTCTGCCAGATCAGCATCAGAACACTGCAGTTAACCCCGTGGTGTAGAGAGATTCTGCTGTGACTTGTTCCTGCACATGTGTGTGTGTAGAACGAGGCACTGTCTCTCTGTGTGGGTGTATCATCAAGGAAATGCAATAAGAGAAAGACAAGAATATGTTCAAACGTCACAAGAAGTCACCCATGGCTATGAAAGTCTGAGTTAGCTTTCAGGTGCCCTGTGATATTAGGTGACTTCAGCAGCCCACCTATCTGCAAGTGACTATTGTAGGGGTAGAGTGAGTAAGAGTAGCTTGCAGACCAGTGGGCTCCAGAAATCACCTCACAGAAATTGGTACCTTCCCTCTGGGCCTCTTCCTCCAGTGGCTTTCTGAGCAAACTCCCTGATCTGTTCATACATTCATTGGCACGACCCTCTCAGCATCTTGCCAACAGTTATATGTAAATATATATTTAAAATCTGCCCTTTACATCACTGTGCCTGGAAGTTGGGAAACCAACTTTATGTGGACTAGAAGAGGAGAATTAAGCCAGCTATTAACTTGCATTTTAACTGCTGCTCTTTTCCCAGGAGGATATGTAAGCCATACCAGTTCTCTCTCCCTCTTGCCTTGCTATGGGACACCCTGACCCTGAGATGCTAGGGGCCTGCAGGTTGACCTCTGACAGCCCTTTGCAACACTCCCTCTGGAGTCTTGTCTCAGTGAAGAACATTTCTCCCCTGAGGCAAGCACCCTCAGCTGAGACAAGAACAGGGTTTCTGGGGACCTGCCCTGAGAATGTCCGAGCCAAAAGCCTGATGTTCTTAAAAACTGCCATTCAAGACAGAAACCCAAGGATTAGTTGGGGTCAAGCCACAGGGGAGCTAAAAGCAACTCTCTCAGCCCTTCATTACCTGCCAGCTCTCTGCTGCAGATTACTCAAGTCCTAGTCTCAACAAGGTGATGATGGAGAAACAACGTGTTCCTCCAGAATAGTGGAGACTCCATTACCCTTTGTAAGCCAGCCTGGGTTTTGGTCTGAGATGAGAGAGGAGGCGATTGCTGCCGGGAGAGGAGATCAGAAACCTGTTCCGTTGCGACAGGACAGGTGCTCTGTGCTGAAAGCCTGCCCTCTAGCAGCCTGCGTGCATCTGTAGGTTCTCCCTTGGCTTAACAGGCAGGTTTCTACCAGTGGAAATGGATTCGTAACAGTAATAATCATAATACTCTTGTGTTCATTCAACCTGACTCAACTTTTAAACCTCTTTTATGTGCCTGTCTCATTGACTCCTCCCTAAAGCCCTGGAAGGAAGGGCAGGTATTGTTGACCTCAGAGCATGGAACTTCTGGAAGGATTTCCAGGATTCAGACTCCAGCTCTCGAGTGTCGGTGCACCTTCTATTGACTTCAGCTGCCTGATGCCTGTATTTGGATGCCAAGAAGAAGGGTTGTTTGGGAATTGGAAAACCGGGTGTTTTTCTGTTATTGTATTTGCTGTCAATTATAAAGGCAACATTTGATTGCCTGCTGTGCACAGTGTTGGGCTCTGAGATCTTGACTCAGTCTTTCCAACCACTGGTCAGAAGGGCTATTGTGAGCCTCCTTTGTCCGTTGTCCATGAGATCCTTATAGGACAAATGAAGAAATGTGGGTCAAGGGACACTCCTGCCCAGAATGGTAGGTGGCTTAGCAGAGTCACACCCCAAGAGTGCTGTTCACAGGTCACTGTCATGTTGGGAGATGTATCGAGTTGCACACTTGGCGCTTTCCTCTTCCACATTATAAATGAGGGTTTGTAAGAAGAATGGAATTAGTGGTAGTCTTCTCAGATTTTCAGGTGGTAGATTTGGGAGGGAGAACAGTTACGTTAATGGGTCAGGATCCAAAAAGATCTCAACAGGCTGGACTCAATCCAACAAGATGACATTTTTAAAAGATATCTGTGGATAAGCGGCCTGACAGCAAAGCGTATGAAACAAGGGTTAGGGGTGATGCAGCTATCAGAAATAAAATGCCTAGATTGGCTCTTCGGGTGCTTTAATAGGAGAATAATATCCAAAACTGCAAGGAGCTGCTCATACCCCATCTGTAATGTTACCGCTTCTCAGTTCCACAGCTCAGGAAGGACAGCAGCCGCCGAAGAGGACCCAGAACCCAGGAGGAACTGTGAAGATGACATTTCGTGAGGCATGGTTGAAAAGATGCCTGGGATTAGCCTGGAGAAAGATTTCAGGGAACAAGTAGTTGGCACAGTGTCCCATGGAAGGGGCACTGGACTGGTTCAAGGTGACACCCATAGGGCAGAAATCAGAGCAGCGTGCAGTCGTTACAGAGTGGCTCCGCATTGGGAAGACCTGCCCCCTGGTGGGCACTTGGAAAGCACTGTCCACTCAGGGGCCTGCAGTGGAGAAGCCAGGCCGGGCAGCTGCTGTCTGGAGTGCTAAGACAGTGACTACAGGCCCGGGAAGAGGGCCGACGGGGCTTAGCAGAGAATGCCAACCTGCGGTATTTCTTGCCTATCGGGAGTTTGTTACTCTGTCCCATTTTAGGGTCTAAGACCTGGGTCCCTTTGATGGAAAAGATGATTCCATCATCGGAAGGCGATCCCCTTGGTGAAAATGACAGCTGTCTCAGGGATGAGGGGGCTGCCAGAGCGGAGCTGTGCCTCAGTGTCCCATTTGTAAATAGTGCTCCCTGCTGTGTGTGTGTGTGTGTGTGTGTGTGTGTGTGTGTGTGTTAACCAGTGCTTTTTCATGAACCTGAATTGGCCGTGTCTAGGAGTGCCTGTCTATTCTCTCCTGCTGGCCACCATAGTTACCTCAAAAATTACCTCCTTTAGGTGATTCCAAGAAGGGCTTTGAAGGTAAACTCCCAGTTATCCTGTAACTGATTGTTCTGTTTGTGGATTGTCCTGGCCGTTATATTCTATGAGGCTTTTTTTTATTGAGGTGAAATTCATGTAACATAAAATTAACCATTATAAAGCAAACATTTCAGTGGTGTTGAGTACGTGCAAAATGCCGTGTAACCGCTACTCCTATCTAGTTCCAGATGCTTCGTCACTCTAAAATAAAGCTTCCTACCCATTAGGCAGTTATTTCCCCTTTTGTCTCCCCCCCAGTCCCTGGCAACCACCAGTCTCTACAGATTTCCTATTCTGGACAATCACATGAATAATTCATACAACATGTGACCCTTTTTTCTGGCTTCTTTCATTTGTATCATCCAGTTGCAACATATATCAGTACTTCACTCCTTTTTATAGCTGAATAATATTCCATTGTGTTTATATATGACAGTGTGTTTATCCATTCATCCATTGATGGATATTTGGGTTGTTTCCACCTTTCAACTATTGCAAATGGTGCTTTTAGGAACCTTCATATGCAAGGATTTGTTTGAGTACCTGTCTTTGGTTCTTTAGGGTCTATACCTACTAGTGTAATTGTTGGATCATGTTTACTATTTTGAGAAACTACCAAACTGTTTTTTATAGAGGTGGCACCATCTTACATTTCCACCAATGGTGCCCAAGGGTTCCAATTTCAGTTTCACTTTGTTTTGTTTTGCTATATACCTGTCCTAGCAAGTATAAAGTGATATGTCATTGTGATTTTGATTTCCATTTCCCCAGTGACTAATAATGTTGATCATCTTTTCATGTGCCTGTTGGCCATGTGTAGATCTTCTTTAGAGAAATATCTGTTGAAGTCCTTTGCCCATTTTTTGATTGAGTTGAGCCTGCCTGTTTTTGCTAGAGCAGTGTAAATATTGCATTAAAAAAAAAAACTTAAGCCACCTGTTTGCCGAGAACTTAGGCCTCCTACTTGTTAGCTTGACACCTGCGATGAGGAGAACAGGGTGAAAGAGGCCGGCACAGTGCCCCAGAAGGACCCCAGGGCTCTGGGAGAGCTGGCCCACTGTCACTGTTCATATCTCTGTCCCTCAGGTCATCCTGCAGCTCTCAGCAAACAGATTCTAGGAAAGCTGTTCACATTTGTCTCTGGAAAGACTCAGGCTCCTGGGCCGCTGGTCTGCCCTTCCACCTGTGTTTCTTCTGGGTATTGCAACACCCAGCAGGGCTCCTCCTGACTCTGAACGGGGGAAGTGTGCCCATGAGCCCTGACCTGCTGGCCTAGGGTCTGGAGGGCAAGGCTCACAGCCTTACCCTCGGAGCAGGCTCTCTGGCCAAAGCTGCAAAAGCTGCAAAAAAGACCTAGAAAAGAAGGGCTGGACGCTCCTCTAGTGGGGCTGGGTCAGGCGGATGGTCGGGCCACGCCCCGTTGTTCCCTCTGGCTCCATCGCAAAGAAATGGAATTGTAGAAACCAGTTCTGCTTTGTCAAGCAGCACAGCCCCCTCAGAAATCAAAACTGACTAATTCTTCTTTATTCTGGGAAGAAACTCTCTACAAGAGGGGAAAAGAAAGCCAAGAACCCAGAGGTCCACTGTCCTGTCCCCTGAGTAAATCTCCCATGAGACGCCCTCCCTCTGGTTTTGGTGATGCTGCCCAGCTGCTGACAGGGCGGATGGTCCCAACCTGAGAGAGTCTCACAAAGACGAGTCGGCGCTGCCTCGCTGTGTGATGCGGTTTGAAATGATGCTCCCTCCCCACAGCGTGAAATGCTCCAGAAGAGCCATACTTCTGGGTCTTGGAAGCTTTTGTCTCTTCGTGGCTTGTTTTTATTTTTCCTTATTAAAAGGCGTGTACTCTTTAGCCGGGGTTGACTAAAGATTTACCAGGTAATAGATTTTACAAAGAAATGTGGGATGAAACATAGGAGAGATCCTAGTAGAAAATAAAGTTGCCCCAAACACACTCTCCCACTGAGCTTTTTTTAATTGAGGTGAAAGTCACGTAACAAAATAAATCATTTTAAAGCATACAATTCAGCAGCACTGAGTCCATTCGCAGTGCTGTGCAGCCGTCACCTCCACGTGCTTTGAAGACATTTGCATCACCTCCGGAAGAGACCAGTTAAGCAGTGACTCCCCATTCCCTTCTTCCCCCAGCCCCTGGCAGTCACTGACACGGTTTCTGTCTCTGTGGCTTTACTATTCTGGATATTTCATACCAATGGAATTGTACAAACTGTGACCTTTTGTACACCATTGTTGTTGCTTTTTGAACACCCCCACTGCAATCTACTGAGGGCATAAACTTTTGAAATATCCAGAGTAAATGAAAACTCCCTGCTTGAATTAACAGTTGAAATGTCCCACAGAAGTATTTTTCCATCCCTATCATGATGTCCCTGCTCTGTCCAAAGCAGAGTGCTAGGTATTGCAATGGGCTCTGCCCATCAGGATGGACAGGCCCCGAGGGACAGCGGGGAGGAGGCCTGAGGCTCCTGCAGGCTGCCCGGGACCAGGTGGAGGGGACAGCAGCTCGCACGTGGCCACCGCTCTGTGGGCCTGCAGGAAGGCCCGGCCCTTCCCCAACAGGGACTGCTCAGATCAGCCTCCGAGGAGCCCGCTGCCTCTGACCACACCTTGTGTGTGTGGTTCAGGAAAACCCAAGTTCATCTGCCAAATTCAGGATACAACCCTGACTGTTCCGGGCTTTTCTTTCTGCCTTTCCCTAATCACATCTGGGCGTGCTCTCTTAAAGGGGAAGTGGTGCGTTCTGACTGGCCAGGGCCCTCCTCCAGGAGCCAGGAAACGGCTCCCACAAGTCACATTGCTCAGCGTGTCACAGGCTCAGCCTCCTTATCCTAACGGCAAGGCTGCCTCCCGGGATGTGTAAGTGTGAGCACAGGGCACGCTGGCCACACAGGATGGCGTGGGGCTGGGCCCAGGTCACAGGAGAGAGAGCCTGGCAGGCAGAGCCTGCCGTCAGCCCAGGGTCCAGTCAGCGAGCCTGAGCTTTAGCAGAGACGGTGCTCCTGGGCTGTGAGCTCCTGGGCTGTGAGCTCCTGGGCTGTGAGCCGGTGCCAGAGCAGAGAGGGCTGAGGCGTGGAGTGGGGAGAGGCGCTGCCTCAGAAAGAGGTCAGGAGTAGGAGGCTGGGTTGGGGACCAGTCTATTTTGGAGAGCCCTTCTGGAGGCGCAACCCCGGGGGCCTGGGAAGGAGTGGAGTGGAAAATTTTATAGGACACCTGTCATAGCACCAGGAAGCCAGCGGTAGTAAACCTCGCCACCTCGTCACCCACCACTTCTCTGCTTTATGTGCAGTTCCAAGTACATGCATTTATCTCTTTGGCAGTTATTTTTCTTTGTCATTTGTATGTGATTTGTGTTAAGAAATGTTTCAGGTCTCTTTTAGTCAAACTTTAAAATTGCTTGAAACTAGTGACCTGTGTTCTTCCTTCTGTCCTGTTCGTGGATGGTTCTGGGTCCAGTGTGTACACACGCTGGGTCCCGAGCAAACCACGGTGGCCAGCGCTGGCGGACTGGCTGGCTCGCTGGGAAGCCTGGCAGTGTACCTGGCCCGGTCTCTGCCTCGGGGTGAGTTTCCTGTGTTCCCACAGAGAAATTAAGGGGGAAGCTCACACACACACACGCAGTCAGTTACTCACTCAGTGCCACAAGTGAGGGACTGGTAGGAGAACGGACCAATCCTATATTTTATACTCCTTTCTGCACCAGGTACTTGTTTGTGTGGTGGTGATAGTGGGTCTTAAATCATGTGAAAAAAGAAAGGTTTGTTTTCATCAAAATAACTGAGACCTTTTACTCCTAAAGAAGGAGCAGAGAGAAACTGAAGGAGGCTGGAGGGGGCGGGGAACGTGTGTGCTGGGTTGGCATATATTGACAGGGCACAACCACACCCTGTTTCAGACAGCTTCCTGTTTGCCACTGCCAACTGCCACTCCAAGGAGAACAGAAATGGTTCCGTTATTAGTGGCTGCTATGGGACCACGACAGCCTGTGGGGTGAGTGGTTGTGAGCGACACTGTGAGCCTAGCAGTGAGGTGAGACTTTGCACCTTCTATTGTGGGAGATAATGGCCCTGCAGTCTTGAAATTGGAGGTCCATACCGAGAGAAATCAAGCAGCAATGGCCTTTCCTTGCTCAGTTTGTGTCCCTTAAACAGTATGCTCCAGGATCTCGTAAATGAAATCGTTTTAACTCAGGGGCAAGGAGAAGGCAGAGAACTGCCCACTTAGGAGAGCTACTGCTTGTGTTTTGTTTTAATGTACATTTTCAAGTATTTGGGGAGCTTATGTGAAGTGCCTGCTGTGAGTTGGCCCTGTGGTAGCCACCTTCCACGTGTTATCAATCCTTACAATACTCATTTCTTCAACAGTGAAGATAGTGCGTGCCCTGGGGTAAGATCCAGGGATGAGAGACTGAATAAGACACCTGCCCACGAGGAGCGTTCGGTGACAGGATGCCTGGCCCAGTAAACCAACGATCACAACACGTGATGTGTGCTAAGATGTGGCCCTCATTGTACTGCCGGGGCACCTTCTCACTTGTAACCCTGACGTAGGCATTATTGTTCCCATTTTTGTAGGTAAGGAAACTGGAGCTCATGGGGTTAAGTTATTTGCCCAAGTCACAGAGCTAATGAGTGACAGAGCTGGGATTTGAGCCCAGATCTTTCTGATTCCAAGACTGCAGTGTTTGGTCCCTATCTCTCATGACTCCCAAAGCTGGTGCAGGGCATGGGAATCACCTTGGGGCCTTTTACAAAATACAGTTTTGGGGGCCCTGGACCTACTGTCCCAACAGTGAGAAGCCCTCTACTGTACCAGGTGGCCTCTGAGGTGTAAGTGTGGTCTGTGTTCTTTCTCTGCCTCATGCATGAGGACCCTCCCTCCCTTCCTGGAGGTGTGGGCAGGGCACGCCTGTGGCGGGGACAGGGCTTTTCAATGTGCTTAGCCTAAGGCCCCTGGGTAAAGGCCACTGATATGCTTGTCCCAAGATATATTGGGAGGAGTCAGTCTAGCTCTTCGGGCATTTTAGACATTGGGAAACCTTGTTCATGTATCTTCACCCGAAAGATCCCTCAGACTGTGCCTCCCCCTTCATGAAGCTTTGGCTGCCTGGTGCACCTGTCCTTTTGGTGCCCTGAGGGCCGGGATGATGTCAGCTGTACCATGCTCAGGTAGAATCCATCAGCTACTCCTAAAAATGGAAGCGACCACTTTTCACCCAAGTCGTGGTGGCTCCTGTGTTTGATCTCGTGTGGCTTGTGCAGTGTGTATGTCGGGTGGTTGTGATGGGAGGTCCGTCTGACAGAGAAGTTCATGCCAGTGGGATTCCTTGTCAACCCCTCCACGCCACGTTGGTTCTGGGCCGTGGGAACAGCTGGGGCAATAAAAAGCCTGATGTTAAGAGGATTGCAGAGTCCCACAGAGCAGGAGGGCTATTCTTTTGCCTCAGGTCCTTTAGGCAGCAGCTTGCCTCCTGAGGGGTAGCCCGCTCTCCACCGCTCAGGGTGACAAAGTGTGGCCAGCCCGGGGTCTGGTGAGTGTCTCCTGCCCCGAGGGAACCCTCTGCAATGACAGCGTCTCTTTTATCACCCCCATTTTCTCTCAGTGCCTGGCACATGGTAAGTTCTAAGGAAATGAGCAAATGAATGAGATTTGACTTTAACACACATTTTCCTCTCCTTTTCCTCTCCTTCCTACCTTTGTATTTGCACCTATTTTCTCCCCTTTGCTCTCTCTGGTTAAGCACGTGATAATGGTTTTTATTGTTGTTTGTTTGTTCTTTCTTTCTTTGAGAGAGAGAGAAACATCAATTTTTTAACTATATTTTATTGATTATGCTGTTACAGTTGCCCCACTTCCCCCCTTCTTTCCCCTCCTCCCCCTTACCCCCCTCTTTCCCTACCCTTTAGTTTTGTCCACAGGTCATACACATAAGTTCTCCTGCTTCTGCACTTCCTATACTATTCTTAACCTCCCCCTGTCTGTTGTCTACTTCCCATTTATGCTACCTGTTCTGTGCCTCATTCCCACCCTCTCCCCCAACCACTCCCCTGTTGATGTTTCTCCATACCTCATATAACTCCCTTCAACATTTCATACAATAAAGGCTGGGTGGTGATGAACTTCTTGAATTTGACCTTATCTGAGAAGCACTTTTTCTGCCCTTCCATTCTAAATGAAAACTTTGCTGGATAGAGTATTCTTAGATGTAGGTCCTTGCCTTTCATGATTAGGAATACTTCTCTCCAGCCCCTTCTTGCCTGCAAGGTCTCTTTTGAGAAATCAGCTGACAGTCTTATGGGAACTCCTTTGTAGGTAACCGTTTCCTTTTCTCTGGCTGCTTCTAGGATCCTTTCCTTATCTTTGACCTTGGGTAATATAATTATGATGTGTCTTGGTGTGTTCCTCTTTGGGTCCAACCTCTTTGGGACTCTCTGAGCTTCCTGGACTTCCCGAAAGTCTGTTTCCTTCACCAGCTTCGGGAAATTCTCCATCATTATGTGTTCAAATAAGTTTTCAATTCCTTGGATTTCTTCTTCTCCTTCTGGCAGCCCTATGATCCGTATGTTGGGACTTTT
>PVJI01001386.1:0-184230 GCA_004026765.1 Micronycteris hirsuta
TGCTATTCATTTATGATCATTAAATTCATATGTATGTATATGTGTGTATGTATACATTCCACTTGAAGAGAAATTACCTTAAAAATTTAAGAGCTCTTGGAGGTTTTGTGGTGTGTTTTAAATATAACTGGATTTTGAAGACTGAAACATCAAAATTCAGTATACAATGAAAACAATTCAGTTTATTTTTATGGTAAGTAAACTCAATAAATAAGCTAAAAATAGGAGTTCCATGACCTTATTATATTTTAAGTAATCTAAGGAAACCTTTTCTGATTCATTCATTCAAGATTATGCATTAGGATTTTGACAGACAGCCACCCCATGGTGGAAAAAAGCTGTCATGTTTATGACAGTATATAAACTGAGGGAGGGAAAGAGTGGTTTCTTTGCTCCCAGAAGAAGTGTTATGGGGGTGAAGTGAGGGGCTTAGTGCTTGCTTAATACAGTCAGCCACAGCAGAGCACCTGAGGTATAAGATGTGGACAGCGAAGAGTAGGATAATATTTTTGCTTTTTAAGAGTAGAGATACCCAGCTGGTATAGCTCAGTGGATTGAGCATGGGCCTGTGAGCCAAAGAGTTGCCAGTTCGATTCCCAGTCGAGTGAAAGGGGCACACGCCTGGGTTGTGGGGCAGGTCTCCAGTAGGGGCATGTAAGAGGCAACCACACATTGATGTTTCTCTCCCTCTCTCACTCCCTTCCTCTCTCTCTAAAAATAAATAAATAAAATCTTTTTAGGAAAAAGAGTAGAGAGTGCCTGGGGAGAAGGAGGGTACTGATAACTTATCAACACATTGGAAACAAGGACCTGGCTCAAGAAAACCTCAACAGATCATACAAATAGGTCTAATGATTCATTAGCTGTTAAGAAAAGTGATAGCTCTCAGAGATCTGTTTGGCATTTGCATTCCTGACTTGGGTTATAGCATAAAGAACTGATAATCTATACGGATAAACTTGTGTTCTGTGAATATAAGCACTCAGGTTTAAATTCAATTTTTTGCTTTTTTTTGCTATAAAATTTAGGCACTTTCTAAATTGTGTATAGGCAGATTTCTCAACTGTGCTATTGAGAAAATGAAATAATAATTATACTATTACTAACTTTAAATTAGGGAAAGGGAATATGGAAAAATTAAAGAATCTTCTACTACTTCATCCTCTCACTTACCCAATGGAAGTTTTATATTGTTTTGTAATTGAAGTCATTGTTACAGATGCATTTATGAATCTGTATAAGCATTTGTGATTACTCTCTCCTTTTTATTTGACTGTAAGGATGTTCTCTTTTTAAAGTATATGCATGCCACAAATAGTGAAGCTGGCTCAGGGTGGGTACTATTGTACATAAAGAAGTCAGAAGAAGTCAAGACAAATTTATGAAAGTGGTAAAAATGAAACAATGGTCAAAAATTAAAAGATCATTTGGTTTTAAAATGTGACAAGAAAGGCCTGTGATTAGCTTGTTCTCAGTCCCTATCGAGGAATGCAAAGATGTTTGACCAACTAGGAGGGCAAGGAGATTTAGTTCTGTTAAGAGGGAAACTAACCAAGGCAAGTTCAGCTACCAATTTTAGTTTTAAAAGAAGGTTATGTAACCTCCTTTCATGAGGTTATCACTAGCAGTTCTTCTGCCTTTGCAAATTTAAGTACATATTTCACCCCAGCAGAGGGATGGGTTTTGATGGCCCTTTTATCTCTCTCATTACCAGGAACCCAATTGCAAGTCATGTAAAACATTGAGAATTCACAGGAAACATTTGACAGTTTTGGAAATCTATTACTCAGTTCTTTCTCTTTACATTAAAAAAAGCTGTATGTTTTCTAGAAGCAGCAGACTGTTACATTAGTTTAAAGTCAATTGTCCTCTAATTCAAATTCTTTCTTAAAATTTGGGGAGTGCTTCTACTTCTGTCCAAGATGGAATAACAATGACCAGGTTTAGCTTCCCGGCTTAAACAACTAGGAAAGTGGATGATATGTTCACAAAAATTGGGAAATAGACAAGGTAAGATCTTAAAGTGCCACAGTTCACTTCCCAGAGTTCCAAGGCCATTGGCTAGAAAGGGAAACCTAAACCGAACCTTGTACTCTCGCTGAGCTGAGGAAGCAGAGCCAAAATTCAGAGACTACAATGGCTAGAATTTATGGAGCAAATTCTAGAGGGGAGAAAATTTAGTAGAGAGCAGACTTTAAAGAGGATGTTTCCTCAAGCCTTTGGCTCAGTGCTGATTTCACGTGCATGAGATATAACTACCCAAAGCAAAGGGAAAACTAATGGAATAGTTCCTATTCCCATCATCAACTAGGATGGAAACCTTATAATACATGGGTTTTCGAATTGTCAAAAGGTTATTGTTTTTAGTCTAGGGAGTTAGCCCTAGACTAAAGCTCCTTTGTACTTGCCTTTATGAAACTTAAAAGCAAGTCTTGAAAGTGTTTAACTAATTTCAAGTAACTTAAAATTGCATGCGCAACCAAAGGTGAACGTTCTTTTAAAAGACACATCAAAATCCAGCAACAAACAATGTAAAATACACAGTGTGCAACACTCAGTCAGAAATACCTGTGTAAGCAAAGAAGCAGACAAATGTCATTTATATCCAAGAGATAAATAAGTAAATAAAAATGAAATTGACTGAAAAAATGTGATGGAACTAGTACTTATAATTATTCTCCACATGGTCAAAAAAGTAGTGGAAAACATGTGCATGACTGGGAGAGAAATAGAAGATATTAAAAAAGAGGAGCTGAGAAGTATTTTAATAAGCTTACAAATTTGAAAATTGGAAATCTAACTTGTTAAAACCATGCAATTCAGATGAACACATGGGTAATATTCTGCAAAGATACCCTACAGTGTTTAGTAGAATATAGGTTCATTTATCTTTTGCTCTACGGTAGGAAACACCATGCAAAGCATATTGTTAAGTAGTCAGTGTTTTGCTGGAAACACAAAACTGGCCTCCAGTTATTTCTAAGACAGGTGCGAACTTGGTTTCTAAATAGCATTTGTCTAATTTTCATAAGTTGTAGAGTACATCAGGTTTAGATTTTTGATATAATTCTATTCTTGATATTCAATGTTGATTTTGGAAATGTATTTTCATCTTTTGTATTTTGCCAATAAAGGAGTTAGCATTGATGCTAAATAGATTTGTTACAGTCTTCCTATAGAAGTAATGCCTACCTCTGTCTTTTTTCCAATCAGTTCTGTGAAAATAAGGAGTAAGCAATTGAATGATGTATCCTCAGAGTAGTAATGTTATAAAACAAAGTATATTATATAAATAAAATACATAAATATATTACAACAGACAAAGCTTTATTATTATTTTTCTAAAATAATATATATAGCAGCAAGATTACGTGTTCCAGTTCTGGTCCTGCTGGTTTACTCCTATTTTATCCCTATTATCAGATAAATTTTCCACTTAAATTATTTTTCATTTTTTAAACTTTTATTAGTAATTCAGTACCTTGTAGAAATGAATGCCTCATAAATAACTTTCACTGACATATGCAAATGTAATAGCAAGCAATAATAAAGTTAACATTATTGTATCATTAAAATTTTTTTCTGAAATTCTTAATATCTTGAGTGTACCTCTTTATAAGGGTAATAATGGTTTCATTTTTTAAAAAATGCAGTGTCTAAACAGATAGACTCATATTTGAGTGACATATCTGACATTTCAATTCAAAGTTATGGTCACCAGCATTTACAGCTACTGCTGTTGTATTTTTTTTTTTTTGCCACTTCTGTTCTATTAAATATGTGTCAGAGAGAAAGACAGAGGATTACTTTTTCCCCCTGTACTGAGTACATTCAGCACTACTAGACCTAAGAAAAACTGTTGCGTAGGCATCAGCAGAAATCTCATGTTTTGATCGGAACACAGATAGCATTGTTATTCAGACATTGACATTAGCGCTTCAAGACTAGTGCATCTGTCACAAAAATAAATAAAATTTTGCTACCTGAAATGTAAGGTGGAAGATTTGGGAATTGACATATTGCAAAAATATTTAATTTGCTGTTTACTTGGTACACTTTCGGCATTCTCACTGCCTAGATTTATTTTACTTTGAAGCATCATTCAAACTTCTCAATAGTGAATCATCA
The DNA here is from genome assembly GCA_004026765.1 of Micronycteris hirsuta. Classification (NCBI taxonomy): domain Eukaryota; kingdom Metazoa; phylum Chordata; class Mammalia; order Chiroptera; family Phyllostomidae; genus Micronycteris; species Micronycteris hirsuta. Next base: position 4,129 of record PVJI01001386.1, read on the forward strand.
TTTTCCACCCATTGCAGACAGGACAGCTATATTAATTAATATTCTATGTGATTTGTCGCCTCGTGTCAAAGTCTACACCAGTAATGCATGCAAAGAAGCAACCAAATACAAAATGGAAAAAAGGAGAACCACATGAATCAGTGAACTCTCGAGTGTTGGTGACAGTAGACTATCTGTTTTTAAAACAACAGAGAGTGGTATTTTCATAGCCACGACACTTAATGTATTCCATATTTTATATGACTTTTGAAAACAATTTTTCAACGCCACACACAAAGCACATGTAATTTTGATCACCAAGATGCACTCATCAAGAGCGATATTCTACAACGTCATTGAACATTTACATAGAACCTCTTATTGCCACAAAACTCCTCTAAAGAATTGGCATCCTGATATTAGCAATGTTTACCAATATCTTCAACAGCTATGCATTTTATCTTACCTTTTCTCTGTTCAAAATCTTGTCACTTTTTACATTTCTCATATCAGTGATATGTCTTAGGTTGGTAAGAGATAATCCCTACTCATTATAAAATGACGTTAGTTGTTATGGCCATTTTCTGTTTTGAAATTAGTTTTCAGTTTTTTACTTCACCTTTGAGATTCCCAGACTCTAGATTTAGATCTTTATGTAATTAAGAACACACAGTGATTTCATAAGTGAGATAGAGGGTTTCCCTTTAATGTTCAAGGCAATTTTATGAAAACCGCAGTTCCTCTAGGGTCTTTGCAACCTGGAGTGAAATATAAAAAAGAGACAAATGATGCATCCCCCCTGTGCTGGCAGTGAGGGTAGTGAATCAGGAGAGCGTTTTCACCCTCCTGTACGAGGTGATAAATCAGTCATGTTTGCGGAGTGGTCAGCAGTATAGCGTTCAAGTTTCTTACATAAGGACCTTTTGTTACCGCCGAGAAGCGGAAATCGATACCCCTTCCCTCAGAAGCAAAATGCTAACATTTAAATTAAATCCTAAAGGTAATAATTTGCAAGTGTCACTTTGAAATATTTGTCTAAATTATGAAATTTGTTAGAGTAATGAGTTGCATAACTTATAAGTGAAGTACAATTCCAACTACTTTAAAATACTTGGTATTAATTTTATGTCCATTTGAAAGACTGGTGTCTGGTTCATTAGAGTTAACTAAAACCTGGCATACACATTTTTGAGTCAAAAATCCCTTTGGTTTTCTAGGGAAGAGTCACTGTTGGCTTTCTGTTAATGTTTTCTGTGTAGGAGGAGAAAAAGTGTCCTTGAGTGTTATGGCCATTCATGGACTCGCTCCATTGTCTTCTCAACCAGTACACCGGCTTGCTGTTATTGGTACAGATAAAATTTGCAGTCATTCATAGACAAAACAGATTCATCAGGTAGTATTTGCTGAAGACTTCCTATTCCCAAGGTACGGGGATGGGCCCGAGACAATGTAATAATATGCACGATACAATCTCTGCCCTCCCAAAGGCTGTGATAAGTAAAATGTTAGGACAGTGAACATGATTTAGTCTGGTAACTGTCATGTAATCACTGCATCTTCAAAGATGTTTCTAATATTTTGTTGTTCTTGTGTCCCACTGGTACCCAACATAGTCTATGGAATGTGTGCTCAATAAGCAAAGCCTGAATAAATAAAACTGTGAATATGAGGACTACAAACTATTCCAGGAAAACTAACTTATGAGTGTTAAGCTATTCACTCAATGAACCTCAATAAAAATGGATTTAAAGCAGTGATAACACCAAATCTCAGCGCATACCATCATGAAAGTCCTTGCCGCTTAATGCATAATCACTTACCATTAATATTTCATTTTCTTATCTTTTGTCTGTGTTGTATTATATGTAGTAATTACAATTGATTTTTAGTATAATTTCACAAGATACAAAAAATAAGAGCACTGCTAAAGGCTAGGAGAAGACATACGATGTGTTTCAAATGTCCACTCTGCCATTCTGTTAAACAGCAAATGTTTAATAAATCCATGTAGTACAGCGCTCATCTGTGCATTGTTCTTCCAGTGTTTATAGTTTTTTTAAAGACTACTTTAGTGAGTACCCCTTCCGATAACTTCTCCACTGCTCCAGAATCATCAAAACATCATTTCAACTGTTAAGCTTATGATTTTTTCTTAGAACTTAATATTCTTGCTGTCACCTCTTGATTTAAAGTGTGAACAAATTTATGTAATTATATCAGGTCTGAATGTGGGCAGTTTAGTTGAGTACTGTAAATTACTTTGATGAACACAAACTCAGAAATTTATAAAAGATGGGTAAGAAATAATTCAATGAAGGGATTAGGAATGAGCGTAAAACCAATGCTTCGTGGAAGTGTTTTGGGGACCCAGGAAGAAGGAATATTGTTTGGGCATGTGGTCTCAAGTGATCATTTTGTTGCCACTACACCTCACGGTCAAAAGTCTTCTTTCTCTATTATTAAAAAGCGCTGTCTGAACTAGGCAAACTGAGTGCATGTTTTCAGTTCCTAAGCTTGTGCCAGCATTATGTTATACAGGAAAGAAATAGCTCCATCATTACAATGCACAATTTATTTGGAAGTCTGTAGTTTATGTCTGACTATAATTATAACTCGGGAACACTTTGGAAGTAGAATATTTAACATTGTTTATTTTACAATGTAAATGGTAAAGGCATATTAGTTCTAAATCGAGAGCAGTTGTTTAAGTATATTCTCTTGCTCCTGTTGGCAAAGTCAATAGATTTGGTGTGAATAATTCCATGATATAGCATCCTGCATGCTTCACTAGCATAGGCAACAATGCAGTCAGCTAGATCAGCACATGGATATCCAGAATACATTCTAGTTTTAATGTGTTAAAGTAAAATACATATATATTTAAAGGGAAAATAATAAAATATTTTTAAGTAAAACCAGAAAAATTTATAGTACACTTCATTACACTAATGTATACTTCTTTTAATATTGTGTCAAAGATTCCCACGGAACTGATATCAATGCTTCTCCATAAACTATATGTCATACTGTCCCTGTGGAAGGGAATACTAGCCATGGACCCCTGAACCGCTGAAATCAGTACATCGTGCAGACAGCGGCCGTCTCTGTCCTCACCCCCTGTGTCGTTAGTCCATATGTGAGAAGCCCAGTGCAAACTCTTTGGTCTTTGAGTCCAAACTTCTTAGATGCTTGATTTCTGTATTCTGTCATCTGGTAGATGCTTTATTCATGTCCTGTGATTATAAATCTTTTTCTGTCTAACTTACAAGCATTCATATATCCCTGATAATATTCTGCTATTGAACATATCTCATGAAAAATATTCTTTTAAAGCACAGAATGAAGGTTATGGAGGTAAATTCTATACATCACAAAGTCCATTCTAATGAAATATTCCATACAGAAAAATAGTAATCAGCTCTAGCTAGTTCCATTTTACTCTAAGAGGGACAAATGCCACCACAGCTGACCAAGGTCATGATAATGTTCCTTCCTCCGATGAACAGTGAAGGAAGGAGACTGGTTAGTTTTCATAGAATGATAAATAATTCATAATAATGTGATTGGTGTAATATTGCTGAATGTAGTTATATAATGCCACTCAGAGTTTCTTGGAATTATTCAATAATTCCATTAATATTATAGCATACTGCTTTGACCTTGGATTGCAGTTTTCCTACAAATGTATTAAAAACCCTGAGGTCACATGCGATTTCATTTTATTAACCCTCTTACTAACTGTAGAATCAAACTTGGTCAATTTTTCCTGTAACAAAAAGAAACCATGGTATAGATTCAAACCTTAATTAAAATCACACTACTATAATAAACCAGTAGAAGGCTCAAAAATAGAATAACACTTTCCACAATAAGTTCTGATTCCTTATTACTGAATATTCCACAGCTTACATTAAGTAAAATTTAATAAAATGACCTCTGCTACCCTTGGTATGCAGGTAAAATAACTGGGAACAAGAATGAAAGACTGATTTGTAATATCATTTGCTGATTTCTGTGGTGTAAATGATTTTATAATGGCTGATTTTAAATTCTCAGCATGATGGAACTGAGCTCTTAAGAGATATATGCACAATTGACTCTCTCTTATAAGTAGAGCCAGCAAGAGTCTCCTCCTGGACAAAGAAATAAAAGAAAATAAGGGGATTGTTGATATTCTTGTTATAATTCTACTAGATTCTGCCCAATGGAATTCTCCCAGGGGTGTCCAACCTGTGGCCCGTGGGCTGTACGCAGCCCAGGATGGCTGTGAATGGGGTTCAACACAAATTGTAAATTTGCTTAAAACATTATGAGATTTTTTTGTGATTACATGTTGCAATATATTTAATGCATGGCCCAAGACAACTCTCCTTCTTTCAGTGTGGCCCAGAGACGCCAAAAGGTTGGACACCCCTGCTAGACCAATGTTTCTCAAACTTATATTTAATATGCAAAGAAATACTCTAAGAAATTTCTTATTTAAAATACAGCTTCTCATTCAGCAGTTTTGAGATGAGGTCTACCATTCTGCATTTTTAATGCATTCCTAGATGATGGTAAACCAAAACTTTGGGTTCCATGGACAACTCACAGAGTAATAAGTGTATACAACATTGGTTCAAAACTTCACCATGTGACCATGTTAAAACAAATTTCTCAGCCCCAGAGTTTCTGATCCAGTATGAGTGGGGCAGGGGGTCCAGTTGGGTGGACAAGAATTTGCATTTATGACTAGATTCTAGACAATACTTGGGATGTTGGTCCAGGAACCACATCTTGAGAGCCATTGGTCTGGTGAGATCTCAGAACTCTGTTGAAGTGTGTTTTTTCACTTTTAGAATACATAGAAAGAGAACAATTAGAATTTCGAATCAATCAGTTTATTCTTTCCTTTGCCCTGTTGCCAGCATGATATAACAGTCCATAGGGTTTAAAGCATAATGTCACTGTTACTGTGGGATTTAAATAAATGCTGCTTTGCGTTCGGGAATTTGCTGTTTATAATGAGACACCAGCCGGAAACAAATGACAGCGATATAAAAGATGTGTAAGAATATTCATCAACCCTGAAGTGTGATTATGTGAGAATTAAGTAAAAGGAGATGAGGGAAATGATGAAGAAAGGCAATTCCTTACATGAGGTGGGAAATACAGTTCATGTATCCCAGAGAGATTTTCGCAGTTTGCAGAAGAAATTTTCAGTGGGGATTGCCACCTAGAACTGAGAGGTCACTATCAGCATTTTGAAGAATTTTTATAAGATATTGTCACATTAAGGTTCATAAAGACCCAAGGGCAGGCATATTGTTTCAGAAGGAAAAAACAAACAAACAGGTATTGCAAGACCTTAGATTCTAGTTTAACTTAACAGTGAGAGCTATCCACACTGTTAATTATGTAACATCAGATTTTTATTCTTCTTGGTAAATGAAGACATTACTAATGTAGAAGTGAATGAATGTCACCCAAATCAGAAGAAACAGGTTATTCATTTATAGCAAGAAAACCAGTTACCATTAGAGACTCAAAGTTAGGCCAAGGAATGAGAATGGACAGAAATTGTTCAATAAATAAACAATCTCCGAGGGGAATCTGGAAGTAGGCTCACTAAAACAGGGCATGTGATTGGTTTGAAAACCTGTTTGATTTTCATTGGTTGGTCCTGAATTGGAAGTGGGGGAAAAATAGGAAAGTTAGTAGTGATTGGCCAATTCATCATTCTGGGCTGATTCCTGCAGAGATTTTTGGGTCAGGGTTCTTAGGTCATGGATTGTCTACTTGTATATTTAGCCTCGCAGTACCTGCTTTTGGTTAATCTCTTACTGGCAAGAGATTGACCAGTCCAGGGGCACTGGTGATACAGATCTTCTCCACTCAAGGATTGTTCACTTGTCTCCATAATCAACCATATCAGATCTTTTTTTTTTTTTTTAAGATTTTATTTATTTATTTTTAGACAAAGGGGAAGGGAGGGAGACAGAGAGGGAGAGAAACAGCAATGTATGGTTGCCTCTCATATGGCCTCACTGGGGACCCGGCCCACAACCCAGGCATGTGCCCTGACGGGGAGTCGAACCGGGACACTCTGGTTCCCAGCCTGCGTTCAATCCACTGAGCTACACCAGCCAGGGCACGTTGTGGAAACTCTTGATGAGAGATCAGCTGCACAAAGGTGTTTAGACTCCAACTGGAATGCACTGGACGAACATCGGGACCACTATGACAAAAGGAACAATGACTAGTCCTTATACTTTAAAACAAATCCAGACCAAGAGAACAAATAATGTAAACTATAAGGATCAACATCAGAGACATACATAGTTTTTTTTCTAGGCCAATGCAATGCCTGTTCTCCTTCACCTATTCCGTTATTGCATTGCCTCAGGTGCAGCAAGAACTGGCGGTAGCACAAATGCTCTGAGGAGTCACAACAAAACAAAAATCCAGAGCAATGCAATTGTGTTATCACTACCTGTGCCACTGAGTTGGGACTAACTGGTCTTATACCTTGAATTAGTGATGAACTTAAAAAAAAAAAACAAACCCAGTTGATCGAGGTGTACTTTACATACCACAGATTTAATCTGCCTAAAGTACAATTCTGTGACTTAATAAATGTACAGTTTTGCAACCATTACCCCGATTTAATTGTATGTATGATTTATTTATTTTTCAGCTTTATGGAGGCAGAACTGACAAAGATATTTAAACTATACAACATGATGATTTGATATACTTATTATAAAAGAATTCCTTCCATCCAGTCTATTAACACATCAATCATCACATAGGTTTACATTTTTTGAGGGGGTGGCTGAGAACATTTAAGTTCTACTCTTTGCAAATTTCCATTATATGCAATACAGTGTTATAAACTGTAGTTACCAATTTGTAAATCAGCTTCTCAGACTATATTCGCCTTGTAACTAAGAGTTTGTGCCCTTGTGTCAAACATTTTCTATTTTCTCCATCCTTGCATTCCTTGGAAACCACATATTTTACTGTTTGTATGAGTTCAGCTCTTCTTTTTAAAGATTCCACATATAAAAATAAATAAATACTTCACGTATAAATGATACCATGCAGTATTCATCTTGACTGGTCTGACTTCACTTAGCACAGTGTTCTTCAACTTCAACCAAGTGGCCACAAATGACAGGATTTCATTCTTTTTTAAGGTTAAATAATAATCCATAGTGTGTGTGTGCATGCATGTATGTGTGCATATGTATATTTATGAGTTTATATGTGTGTACATATGTATACACACATGGCACATTTTCTTCATGTGTCAAATTGGTATGGATACCCATGGGCACTTGTGATCATTCAACAGTCTTAATACTTACAGAGTCTTGTCATGGCAACACCGTCAGGGGACCCCCGGAGCAGTTACCGTCACGCACTGTGGTCTGTCACGCCGCTGTGCCTTTCATTATGCTGTTGTCCCTGCAATTAAATCCTTTCCACAGACTTCTCTTTATATCCTTCCCGGCATGTGCCCTCCCAAAAAGCTCCCCCAGATCTCTCAGTTGGACTCTGCGCCCCTCCCCTTGGTGTCCACCCATTGATGGGCGTTTAGATTGTCTCCATGCCTTGGCTATTATGAATAACGCTGCGTGAATGTGGGAGTGCGGGCATCTCTTCAAGATAGTGGTATCATGTCTGTTGAGCATCTACCCACAAGTGTGATTGCTCTATCTCATGGTAGTGGAATATTTAATTTCTTGAGGAAACTCTGTACTGGTTTTCGTAGTGGCTGTACCAGTTTAAATTCCCACTGACTGTTTAAGTCTTCTCTTTTTTCTGCATCTTTACTGGCATTATCTCTTATCTTTTTGAGAACAGTCATTTTAGCAGGTATGAAGTGATATCTCGTTTTGGTTTTGAGTTGATTCTCCTTGATGATTAGTGATGTTGAGTGCCTTTTCAGGTACTCGGCCATTTGTATATCTTCTTTGGAAAAACATCTATTCAGATCCTGTTCCATTTCTTAATTTATGTATTTGGGGATATTTTGATATTGATTCATGCCAGTTCCTTGTATGATTTAGATATTAATTCCTTTTTGGATATGAGGTTTGCAAATATTTTCTCCCATCACATAGGTTATCTTTCAGTTGTGTGAATGATTTTCTTTTCTTTTTTTTTTTAAAGATTTTTTTAATTTTTATTTTTAGAGAGAGGGGAAGGGAGGGAGACAGAGAGGGAGAGAAACAGCAATGTGTGGTTGCCTCTCACATGGCCCTCACTGGGGACCTGGCCTGCAACCCAGGCATGTGCCCTGACTGGGAATCGAACCAGGACCGTTTGGTTCCCAGTCCGCACTCAATCCACTGAGCTACACCAGCCAGGGCTTTGATTTTCTTTACTGGGCAGAGGCATTTTAATTTAATATAGTCCCACATGTTTGTTTTTGCTTTTTTTGCCTTTGTTTTTGTTGTCAAGTTTAAAAAATTATCACCAGGACTGATGCCAAGGAGATTACTTTCTATGTTTTTCTATAAGTTTTACAGTGTCAGGCATTAAGTTCAAGTATTTAATCTGTTTTGAGTTGAGGTTTGTGTATGGTTTAAGAATGTGTCCAATTTCATTCTTTCTCATGTGGCTCTCCAGCTTTCCCAACACCATTTATTGACAAGACTATGCTTCCCCACTGTATATCGTTGGCTTCTTGGTCATAAATTAATGGATCACATATGCGTGAGTTTATTTCTGGGTGCTCTAATTTATTATATTATCTGTGTATTTGTTTTTATGCCAATACCATACTGTTTTAATAGCTTTATAATAAAGTTTAAAATCAGGAAGTGTGATCTCTCCAGCTTTGTTCTTCTTTCTCAAGATTGCTTTAGCTATCTGGGATTTTTGTGGTTTCATAAAATTTTAGGGTTGTTTGTTCTGTATTTGTGAAAAATACCATTGTAACTTTTAGAAGGTTTGCAATCTATAGATTGCTCTGGGTGGCATGGGCATTTCAGTAATATTCTTTCAGTCCATCAACATGGAATATTTTAATTATTTGTGTCTCCTCAGTTATTTTCTTCAGTGGTTATAGTTTTCAGTGTATCAATATTTCACTTCCTTGGTTTACTTTTTATTCCCTTTTTTGTTAGTATAAATGGGATTTTATGCATTTTCCTCTTTGATAATTCATTGTTGGTATAAAAATGTTACTGATTTTTGTACATTGATTTTATATTCTGAAACTTTACTAAATCCATTTATTAGTCCTAACAGCTTTTTGTTGCTGTTGTAGGGTTTTCCACACATCTTATCTGCAAATAGAGATTATATGAGTTGTATACTTTCTTTCCGATTTGGATGCCTTTAATGTTTATGGTTTGCCTAATTTTTCTGATTTGGACTTTCAGGGCTCTGGTGAATCAAAGTGGTGAGAGGAGCATCCTTGTCTTATTCCTCACCATTGAGGGAAAGCTTTGAGATTTTCACCAGTGCTTGTGATATGGGCTCTGCGTGCTTGTCCTGTGTGGCCGTTATTGTGTTCAGATACTTTCCCCGTCTCCCCAGTTGGGTGAGCGTTCCCATCGTGAAAGGATGTTCACTTCTGTCAAATGCTTTTTCCGCATCCATTAAGATGATCGTATGATTTTTATCCTTCATTTTTTAATATGAAGCATCATATTTATTGTTTTGTAGAATTTGAACATCCTTTCTTTTTTTAGGGGGGCGGAATAAATTCCACTTGATCATGGTGCATGATCCCTTTAATGTATTACTAATTTCAGTTTGTTAATTCTTTGGTAACAATTTTTGCACCTAAAGAGATATTGGTCTATAATTTTCTTTTTCTGTAGTTTCCCTGTATGGCTTTTATGTTAGGGTTATCCTGGCCTCATTAAATGAGTTTGGAAATGGTCCCTCCTCTTCCATTTTTGGAAGTTTGAGAAGGATTTCTATGTATTCTGTGAATGTTTGGTAGAATTTACCAGCGAAGCCATCTGGTCCTGGACTTTTCTTTTTTGAAAAGTTTTTGATTACTAAGTCAAATTTTTACTAGTAATTGTTCAGCTCAGATTTTTTGATTTATGATCTCAATCTTGCTTGGTTGTAAGTTTCTAGGAATTTATCCATTTTTTTCTATATTGTTTAATTTGTTGGTGTATATTTGTTCATAGTCACCACTTATGATTCTATGTTTGTATGATACCAGTTACAGTGCTTCCTCTTTCATTTATAGCTTTATATCAGTATTCATTTGTCTTGATTAGTTCAGGAAAAAATTCTCTGTTTTTCTTGTCAAAAAATATCAACTCTTTTATTAATGATCTCTTTCATCTCTTATTACAGTCTTTGGCTTAGATTATACTTTGTTTAATATAAGTATAGCTACCCCTGCTTAGTTTTGGTTTCCATTTTCCTGGAACACTTTTTTCCATCCCTTCATTTTCAGTTTACGTGTTTTCTTAAAGCTGAACTGAGTCTCATATAAGCAGTATATAATTGTTGTTGTTTTTTCCCATTAAGCCACCTGTCTTTTGATTGGAGAATTAGTCCATTTAAAGTAATTATTGAAGGTATATATTTACTATTTTCCTTCTCTAGTAAGGGCAGAAAAGTAGCAGGATGTAGGTGTTGTATTAACAGAAATTACCATGAGACGGAGAAAGTAATAGTTTCATAAAATGTTGGGGATGCGTATCTAGCTTTCACTTGTTGGTCCTAGTTGGAGACAAGGTCCAAAAATAGACAAGGCAGAAGACACTGCTGTAAATACTCTGAGGTGATTGCCATAGAGGTTGTATTTGTTCTGGTTGCTACGGCGATTGTGGTCAGGATTCATTTGTCGTATATTGTCTAGCCATGGTCCATTGGTATATTTAATCTCCCATCATAATAAAGTAAAATTTAAAACAAAATGTAACACCTCAGAATAAATTCATTGAAATCCCTTTTTTAAGGATCTATGCCAAATATAATATAGCTAATAAACTGCATTTGTTTGCTATATTTTTTTTTACCCCAAACCACATCATTTTTAACGTGGTAAAATGTACATAAGTTTAACAGTGTAAAATACGGTTAATGTCTAAAATGAAAATGCTGCTAATTTATATTTATAAAAAAACAGAATACTAATTTTAATCCGAGTTTCTCACTGTTTAACATATTTGAAGTCCTTTGGGAAGAAGCTTCCATAGGATGGGTGGCCAAGCAGTATGGGTAGAGCATCAAGACGAAGTAGAAATAAAATGCATTTTATGAGCAGAGCTGAGAAAGTGAGATTTTTCTATTTTGCTAGTCATTTGAATTTGAGAAAGTTTTAGGATTTTTTTTTTTTTTTTTTTTTTTAAGCCAAGTGTGGTAACCTGCATCAGAATCACCAGGAGGGATGGCTGCCAAAAATCCACACCACTGAGGTCCATGAGTGGGAGCATTTAATGGACCAAATTTTATAGACTTTGAAGCCTCACATTTAAAATAAAATGATTCTTTCCAAGGTCTTTCCAGTTGCACAGACTAGTAGGTATTTTGTTTGTTTGCTTTTTACAATGACCAACACATTTATACAGGTAAAAACAAAAAGAGAATAACTTAATAAAACTATAATGTTGCATAATATACTGTGATTTAGAAGAGCTTAGGGGAAAAATATTTTAAAAAGTTAGGAGAATTACCACAATTTATTTCTTGTTTATTTTACAAAAATAAAAAATATAATAAATTATTTTAATTAGCATTATCTTGAAGAATTTGTATATATACTTGTATACACAAAGTATAATTCTTTTCCCAGTAATATTTATCAGGTTTCCATATATTTTCTTTACCTGTGTTTGAAATAAAAAACAACAAGGTGAATTTTTATTTCCTTACTTTTGTCTCTCTATCTCTTTAGTTTCATTCTTCTATATGGTAACTGAGTAAACTTGGCAATTCTGTTTTACAGAATAATATGGCTTCAAAGGATCTTGGGATTATTGCTTTTTAGAGAAAATACACATCTAGTAATAATTTTTATTCTGTGCTCAAAGAGTTGTCCCCGGTGTTCCTTAAATACTTTCACTTGCTCTTATTTTGTGACAAAATTTATTCAATTCCCCAAATTGTTGTCATTTGGAAAGCTAATTAGAGGCCTTCCAGAGTGTTCTGTCCGTTCCCAAAAGACACATTGAAATAGGAAGGCAATAAACCCTGTACCTAGTTTCTGAGCTCAAAAAAGAAAGACCAGAGTAAGGAGTCTTCAATAATTTAACAGATCTTTTTTCTCTCCAGAATATTATATCACTGGTACATAGAAGTCTGGCTAAAATTAAATACCATTTTCTTTGCTCTGTGCTATAGGTAAACACTATATACTAAGGAACTGCAAACTATGGGCCATGGATGAAATCCAGCCCACCTATTTATTTTCTTTAATATGGTTTCATTGGAACATTAATGCCCCTTCATTGACATATTACCAGGACTATTTTGAAGCCACAGCTTCAGAGTCGAGTAGTTGTGACAGAGTCAACATGGCTCGCAAAACAACATATTCACTACCTGGCTGCACAGATATAATAAGCCCAATAGTTCTTTGCAGTAATTCATTAATTTTCAACTCAGAAAAATGTCCTGAAGTAAAGGTAAGAATGAACTATTCTCTAATTGTTCTGAATTTTCATTGCTGATGCCCTTCCTGGTGAATGTCCCAGTGAGTTTGTTTTTCTCCTTTGAATCTTAGTTCTTGAACCACCTCTTTAACAAAGGTTTTCTAAATGCCTCCAAATTGAACAAATCCTTCCTCGGTGCTATCTTTATATTTAGAACATGCTTGTACCGCTATAGTTTTCACTGTGATGTTTAATTACATTTTGCGTTTCTGTGTCCCCTGCTATACTGTGAACTCCTAGAGAAGGAAAATAGAATTAGTTCAGTGTTCAATGACTGTTTATTGAATTACATTTACATTAGCATAGTATTCGACGGATTGCTGGTTATGTTTGTGAGGCCTAGTTTTACACTCTATATGAGGCCAGGTAGTTGAAAAAAAAAAAAAAACAAGCAGTATGGAAGCAAATTAGTTGTGTAATATTGCATGGAAAGGAAACTAGAAAATTTTATTAATTAGAATTTTTAAAAAATGGTTTTGTTTCCAAAGCTTTAGAATTCATTAAGCTAGAGAGAGAGAGGGATGGGGACAGGGAGAGAGAAGAAGTGTAGAGGGAGAGGGAGAGAATGTACTGGAGAATGAATAATGAATGCCCATTTGCAGAGATTGAACCTCTAAATGATTAGAAATAAAATTTAAAGCAAACTTTTGAAATATAAGAAATAATTTTAATCCCCTTTTTACAAACTAAATTTTGCATACCTACATAAATACATATTTACATACAAGCCTACATATGATTACATAAATTAAACTGAATTTAGAAAAAGAAATAGGTCCCATTAAAAATATCTTTGAATAGTAGTCATATATTATAAAAACTTAAACACATAGTGATTCATAGAGGAAAAAAATTGTGGAATTGTCAAACCCTGTGTCTCGGATGGGTCATTGAGTGAATGCTTTTTTCCTGGGCTTTGAATTAAACACAGGATATAGTCTTTATTATTGAGTTAGAATAAAACAATAGCATGGTCTATAGCAATATAGGAAGTTCAGAAAAGAACAAAAGAATTTCATAAATTAATGTCCTTTTTCTTAGGCTAACACATTTGAGTGTTTTGTGCAGGCCTGACACACACTAGGTATTCAGTAACCCTGCTTTAATGAGTTTTTTTGGCTAGGGAAGATGAATTCTCTAGTCTCTCTTTTCCCTCATTCAGGCTGTGATTCTCAGCCAAGCTAGATGGTTGGGTTGGGGGTCCCAAACCCCATCTTTCATCCCAACCCCTATTCCTCTTTCACTCCTTCTCTCCTTTCTTCCCATTCTTTTCTCCCTCTCCTACTTATATCTTCTTGCTCTCTGATGCCTTTATTCTCAGGTGCATCTCTGTAGAGGTAGAAAACATGGCCACTAGGTGGTCATCAAGAGCTCTAGGTTTAAAACATCCCTGGCATGTAGGGATCCCATCAAGGGAATAAGAAAGAAAAAGGAAAAAAAGCCACTTTCCTGCTAGCCCCAGGGAGATTCTGAGATTTTGGCCTGCCCTACAACAAATGACAGTTTCAGAGGTATATAACTATTCTTGCTTATGCATGTGAAACTAAGGTGAGCCTTGGCTAAGTCTAATCAAACAGACTGTGTTAGCAGTGGCTGGGGCATAATTATACAAAGGCCATTCTAGGCAGCCAAACAAAAGAAAAATGTCCAGCACAAAAACCATGGCTGTTCCTCATGTCATCACCTAAAGCAGGTGGGAATTACTCTTTTCAAATATCCTTCACATCCCATAGTAACTCATTCGCCTTTGAGATTAAGATTAATAATGTAGTCAGAACAGTATGGACTTTGGGGCCAAGGAGACCTATATTCAAAACCATAATATACCTTTTCTTAGCACCCTAATTTTCTCATCTATAAAACTGGGTTTAATGAGATAACCTCTTTTGTAAATTTCTTTTGTGACATCTGAAATGGAAAACATAGTTATCACTGCATTTATTATAATGAAACATAATCTGTATGTGAGGTTTTACCTTTAGGTTGTAGGCTTCGTGAGGGTTAGAATATTTTTTCCCAAGTGGGTAATACCCAGAAATAATTTATACATTGCCGGCAGGTGGTAAATGAGTTATAAAGGGTAGGAATCTCTTACCTTGCTTCAGCTTCTTGAAGATTGTTACTTGATTGAAGACTCTAACCCTCTGCAATGCCATGTAATAAACTGCCAAAGTGCCAGTCTGCAGATCATACCTATTAGCCTTCTGTTTGAAGGAAAATATCAGGCATACAGTGTACAGTTAATAGATGCTTGTGGAATAAGCGCTAGTATCTCTGTTTTTAAAATGAGGTAACTGAGGCCCAGCCATATTAAGTAATGTCTAAAGATTACCCATGAGACCAGTTTATTGTTTTGGTGGGACTCAGACATGGTTCATTTATTTCTACAGTCACTCAATTCAAACATACTCTGTTGAAACTCCCTTTCTTATGCACTGGTATTATCTAAGGCAGATCCCATGTCTCTTTCCTCCACTTCACTCGAGTCTACTTAATCAACGTTCCTTCTAAAGCCATGCTCACCATGTCCCTCTTTCCAGTGCTGCCTAGGCCCCATGGGGAGAGGCCTGAATTGTGGAGGAGGCCTGCTCTTTTCTTTACTGCACTAAACCCTCTGTTCCAATCCATGTTCCTCTATTGTTGGGACCGGAAGGATGGGTTAGAGAAAAGGACCAAAAGCCATTAGCTTGATTAGCACTGTTGCTTCCTCTCTGTATCCTCTGCCTAGTAAATAATCTACTGCTAGCTCTCTCATGGCTTGCACGGATGAGTTTGGGGAGGAGGCAGGGTGTCTTGCTCACATACATGTCTCTGACAGAAAAGATCCGCTCTGGCTTGGTATTTCTGGTTTCACAGATTTTTGTAGTTCAGCTAGTCACTACCTGGGAAGGCTCACCTCATCAGCAGCCCTCTTGGATTGGGTGCCCAAAAGATGTGGTGACTGCCAACAGTGTGCCTTTGACCCACCAAAAGGTCACTCGCCCTTCCCATGGTAAACTGTTGTTCTGTGGACTCTTTTGCTGCTATACCTTCCTGCCTTCTAAATCTAATTCATTTCTCCTTCTCAGCTTGGCAAAGTACAAAGTATTGCAAGCCCACTGCCTAAGACACCCAGTACCAAGATCTTGGCGTCCTTTCTTTGGTAGCCTGTTTCCCAAAGAGTGATTTGCTCAGTGTGCCTTCTTCACTTAGCTTGGCTTCTGGGGGATAGGCCATTCCTTCCATCCCAAGTAATCTCTCACCAAGAACGTTACATTCTTGACAGTGCTCTCTGTTTTCTTTCCCCTCGTGGCTCTGCTTTTGTATATTGAGGAGAGTCTGCTCAATGTCGCTGGGCTAGGTCTGCCAACTTAGCAGGTTTTCTGGAGACAGATCTGGAAACTCCTTATGGCTTTTTTCAAATGTGGGCATACCTAAGGTTTTCACCTTTGAGACTTTGTCTTATATTCTCCCAGACCCATGGAAAATTTCCTTTTGGCATTGTTACAGAGGTTGACAACCTTCTTTAAATACTAGCTTCTATTAGTCCATTACTATTGAAATAATTGGTTATTTTAATGCAAACATACAACTACCAGAGAAAATCCAATTAGGGCTTGTAAGGAAGTATTAAAAAATGCTTCCTGGTCTGAATGGTATGCCCCAAACCTTACATGTCTTTTGCTGTTCATTTTAACCAATTTTCACAGCATGCCGCATAAGATCTGAGGTCTACCAAAGACTAGCAGCTTCTAATTTTGCAAACTAAATTGTACTCTCTGTCCTCTGTTTCTGCATCGTCATTGATTATATCTGTCCCTACCTACTTTGCAGTGATGTTGAGTGAATAAGTGAATAGAAGGAAGGCCTGGTTTCCTATCTGTTCTATGATTTGGATGGGAATTTCAGTTGTCTCACTAGTCTGGGGAATGGTTACAAAGATTATTGCATTTTTTACTTGAATTACGGTGCCATTGATCACAATGAGAAGAACATATTCCCAGATAGGTTTAAATATATTTATTCCTCAACACTTGTTTGGTTGAGGTTATATACACTGGACTTCACGATATCAACACAAGTCCAAGTCTAACTTAAGCAAAAACGTTAGCATAGTGCTTAAAAAAAGTTGTGTTCATGGTTAGCTTATATCAGTTAATGAAACATGCACATCATAATGTACATTATAAGAAATCACATTATGTAAAGAATTCATTATTGCAATAAAGTAGACAGGAGTATTCTGCTCACTGGTCATAAAAAGGACAATCTCATCTTAATAGGCACGGTGCTCACTGCTCTCACATCCTCCTCACCTGCCATTTTATTTCCCAGAGGAAACATTAACATGTTTTACCCCATCTTTTAATGTAAAGAATGTTTAAGCCAATATCTTATGTAGAAATTACCATGGCATATTAGAGAAAGAAAATTTACTTAAAAAAGCAAAATTATTTCACATGTGCTCATAAAATGACTACTTGCTTTTGTTAAGTCTTTTTTTTTTAAGATTTTATTTTATTTATTTATTTATTTATTTTTAGAGAGGGGGAAGGGAGGGAGACAGAGAGGGAGAGAAACAGCAATGTATGGTTGCCTCTCACATGGCCCTCACGGGGACCTGGCCTGCAACCTAGGCATGTGCCCTAACTGGGAATCCAACCGGGACCCTTTGGTTCCCAGCCCGCGCTCAATCCACTGAGCTACACCAGCCAGGGCGACTACTTGCTTTTGAATTAAATGATAAATCATTTGATCATTTGAATAATATAGCCTTTCAAAATCAATAGGAAAGACAGTTTCCTATACTTTTATTTTACTTCTAAAGCTGATTATCACATAATTGTATAACATTATAAACAAAGGAAACCGTGATATTATTTATTAGTCAAAGGCCAAAAGACAAAGGTTACGCCCTGCATATTTTGGGTTAGTGCACAGGTATGTGGATTCTTTTTGCATCCTTTGAAAGTGGAATGAGTCTTATTACAGGAAGGGAGTTCTCATGGAGGGAACACAGAAGAGTCATTGTCAGTTCTTTAGTCAAAAAGTTTTTAGGGCATATTTTGCCAGCCACCATAAATTCCTCTTTATTTAATCTTTTCAATAAAGCCTGTTTTTCAGGATGTTAAAGGATATGTCAATTAACCACTAAGGCCTGACTATAAAAACATATTTTAACTATAAATTAATTTTTTCAAAATTTAAAATTTTCAACTTGAGAGTTGTTGAGAGATGACATTTCAGATCATAGGCATAATCCTACAGAAAAATCCATAGAACCTCTAAGAATGCAGCTGTTAGGACGTGGACCATGTCCTCAGAGAACAAAACTATTTAGAGAGCATTTGAAATTTAAAATGCCAAGTATTCATCAACTCTACCACAGTGTGATTTAGTAAAGTAAGGCTACATGTTCAGCAATTTCTTTAATGTTTGGAAGTGAAAAATAAGGTATTTGGTTCCACGAAGAGAGAAATATATTTAATTAAATATATTCACAAAATGCCATATTAAGGTAGAATATACATATTGTTTTTATATTTCACTTTTTTACTCCAGGTTCTTTCAGTTGCTGTTTGATTGGTAAGTGATTTGAACTAATTGGTGACTCAGCTAAGTCTCATCAGAAACGGGGCAGAGATTTGTACAGGAATGGGCGATTATGCAAATATGACATTTGTGTCCAGTTTTTTTATTTTATTGTTGTTCAAATACAGTTTATAATCAATGCCATCTTTCTCCTCCAAGCCTCTGAAATTCACTTGGAGCCCCAGGATAGGGTATCAACCACAGAACTCATTTGTTCTTGTGATTTTTTGTTTGTTCTTTCCTGCTATATTGGACAAAATCTTGCTTTTAAAAAATCAAATTATTTTAGTCAGCTTTATTAAGGCACAGCATGACTTAAGGAAATGTAATCATAATCCCATCTTTTATATAATCAATTTTTAGTCCCATCCTATAATATTTTTCTGAAACATAAACATCTTGGTGGTGCCAAGGTACTGTATGTTATTTTTCTTAAAAAAAAAAAATCCCACAGAATAATCTGAAAGGCAGTTAAATCCAGCATGTGAACTTGAGTTTGCAGGGCAGAGTAAGGTAACCTCATAAATAGGACTATTTTCATCTGGGCAGAGATAATCAGTGCAAAATTGATATGAATGAATAGTAACATGGTGCATGGGAGGGGTTTGGAGAGGGAACAATGACTTCATCCCAAATAGTTCTTGTCTTCTTTCACCTCTGAGTGATAGTCTATGATAACAAAGGCACAGGCAGAAATGAGAACTAATGATATCAACGATTGGATGGTGTTTATAACCCATGTCCGCTAAAGTGCTGGCTAGACCGTCAATGATGCCAGGATTCCCTTACCCTTCACTGACTTGCTCTGGAACTGTGCCCAAGGCAAACTTCCTATGAGGTCAGACCTACCCTGTGGGTCTGACTAGTTACCTTGTGAAGAGGTGACTGATGACTTGGCTGACGCCAGGTTGCTGAACAGCCTGTGGTACAGGAACAAATGACTAGAACAAATGTATTTTATCTGTAAAGTAGACATGAAAACCCTTCCCCCCAAAATGGCCTTTCATTTTCTAATTACTTTTATGGGAGGAAAACATTTGTCTTTGATTTCAATGTGCTAAACTATCCCAGTGATAGCATACTCCTGGCCTATTAAATCTGAATAAAAATGCTATATAGATACATTTGATACCTGCATTATATTTGAACTATTATGGCAAAAGTGTTAAGTTTAGAATTTGAGGGGTGGTGGGCACAGAGACAGAGAAAGAGAGCGAAATAAAACATGAACAACTTCATTTAGGGATGTAAAACCATACCCAAGTGACTCACTTAAGCTTTAGCAGTTTAGTAGTCTATGCCCTTCCAACGAAGAGGCTATACCCCATAAAACAAGCGAATTTCTTGCTAGAGTAATGTAATGAACCATAGAATATCTGTCGATATAACTAACTTTGCCTATTCTATCAAATTAAACTAAGCCTATTTAAAGTTTCACAAACCTAGTAAGATATACTGTCTTTTAAATTCTTAATTCAACGTATGAGAAAAGTGATGGTCCATGAAAAACCTTGGAAAACTGTAAAGGTGTAGAATCCTAGAGACATTTTAAAAGTCGTGATGAAGAATTTGCTAATGTAAACGCCAAGCCATTTGCTGTTCTTAAGTACAGCATTTTCTGGCATTTGGGCTCAAACCTTCTGCAAAACTAAATGTATCAGCTATAGGTAGAGAAGCAAAGGGATCTTGACAATATCCCT
This sequence comes from Micronycteris hirsuta, assembly GCA_004026765.1. Taxonomy (NCBI): domain Eukaryota; kingdom Metazoa; phylum Chordata; class Mammalia; order Chiroptera; family Phyllostomidae; genus Micronycteris; species Micronycteris hirsuta. The sequence continues at coordinate 23,996 of PVJI01001386.1, forward strand.
TTCACTGGGTCCATTATGGTCAGAGATAATGATACTTGCACATTATCAATGTGCTTTAAATGATAGTCGGACAAGACCAAACCATGAGGTATGACGCCACTATAACAGCAAATAATTGAAAATAAAGTCTCAAGGTATTGGGCATCACATTGATTTTTAGCCCCAAGTTTGAACTGAAACCTTTTGCTAACTATTGCTGTTTTGGAATTCAACCTCCAGTGTGTTCACCTGCAAAAAGTGGGCTGCTGAACTTGACCAACGCCTTTAATAGGGTCAAGAATAAAACTCATGTGTCCTGACATGTCATTCCAGTGATTTTTTATTGACAGTGTGTTGCATGGTCTATGCTTAACTTGATTGCACATATTTTTAATGAGGTTGTGGTCAATGAAACAGAAATAAGGACACCAGCCTTGAGTCATTACACTTCACAGAGCAGCTACTTTCTGATTTCTAGAGAGGCTTTTGAGCTGCTCCCACGTGGATATTTCTCTGAATTTTTTAAACCGCTATTATTTTATACAAAGTTTGCTGTGCGTAGAAGTTAAATTTGCAGGAGGAAATCTCAACCCCTTGTGAGTTCAGAAGCAACTCTTAGAGGTGGAACATGTGGAATTAGGTTTTATGATTTTGCATTGCAGTTATGCCATCAAACTATATAAGCTCAGACGTGTTTCTTATCCTACGAAGTCCTGGTTTCCTCATCGGTAAAGAGGAGATAACAGTAGCTTCTAATTCAAAGAGTTGTTTTGAAGATTAATTCAGGTAACAGATAACACATATAGTACCTACTAGGTAATCAGTATGCAATTGAAGTAAGACATAATTACTATTTCACCAAAATTGCCTAATTTAGCTAGATTTTCCATATTTATTGAAGATTTTAATTTAGCAAATTATTACTAAAATAAAAATTAACCATATATATTATACTTTACTTTTAAAGTATATTTTTCTTAAGTTAGACTTTAAATATACATTTAGTATGGCTTTTAAACTCCTTCTGAACTGTATGTTTTTACTGTAAACATCTCATTTTAGAAGTTTAAAATAATTTATTTTTTTCCACTTTGCTAATAATGTAAGATAATGAAAAATAAAAAGGGAAGCCATTTACCTTGACCTTTAACTCATATATGTATGTATAAGGGAAAGGAAATGGCTTTTTACTTTTGGTATTTTTGCCTAGGAAAAATAATAAGCTTGCTGTTAATTTGCTATGCTCTCTGGGAACTAAGTGTTTGCTATTTAGCTTGAAAGATATAGCACCTCTGATGAATTTCTGTCTCGTATGGTGGCTGGGGCAACATGACTATAAATGTCATCTCTGACAAAATGGCTTCCCCATTTTAGAACTTTCCCTGGTATTTTCTTTTTTTTTGGTGTGAATTCCCTCCAGCTAAAAACTACCAGAAATACACCTGTGATTGAACAATTTGGATTTATTGCTCATTGCGGTGAGAAAAAACATACACCGTAGGGAATCATGGGGCATCTCAGTAACAGGTTGTTAGAAAGATATATGATTTGGGCTCATATTAGGTGACTTGGGGGATGTTTAAGGAACCAGCATTTTACTGTTGATTAGATACTGTCAGGAAGCAGAAATAACTTTATGACCGGGTATTTCAATAAACCTCACCTAGAAAGAGGGAAGACTAGACTGAGACTAAACTGTAATTGGCAAAGAAGTAGCTGTCCTTGATACTAGGCAGGATACAGAGATGTTTGGTCAGTTTTTTTATTAGAAGTAAGATTATGCTTTTGTCTGTGTTTGAAAATTATTGTGGAGTAGTCTCCTTTTTTTTTTTTGTCTTCATCTATCACGGTCACAAAGTGACCTTGTCTGATCATAATGTTCTGTGAAGTTGTTTATCTCACCAGGAAACTACCATGTTCCAGCCGTGAATGGCAAGAAACAATCAGGCACGTTTTTTCTTTTTCTCGCTGTGTTCATAATACACAGGGTCAGTAAATATTGGCAAATAAAACCAACATTTACTCAGTAACAACTAAGTACCAGGACTGTGCTGGATGCTTCAAATACATGATTCTGTTTGTACTGCACAATAGTCTTAATTTTATAAAACACAAATGCTATCTTTATTTGCAACTGAGACGGAGAATCAGAGATCAGGGGATTTACCTAATGTCACACACATAGTAAGGATTAGTTAGGTCTTAAAACTATCTCTTTTCAAAAAGCATGTTCTTGGACTATGTCATAGTTCTTTCATGTGTTTCAGTTAGCATACTGGAGAGAGAGGGGTTGAACACAAACTTTTCATTCAAAAGAAGTTGGATGATTCTCTTCAAAGCTGCACCATACATTATGGAATCAAGGACTCCAATTAGAACTGTTCTCTCTTTTAGAATCTACTTGCATGAAGTTAGCTGTTTTTTCTAATAGACGAACTACCTGTAGTTCCAGAAAATATGCACCACAAAGCAAAACAGACCCACTGGGGAGGAGATCCTGCAGACTAAGCACACGGCTAACTGCTAGTGGAGGGGAGAAAACCCTGATTACTAATACACACAGATTCTCAAAGACCAGATTCATTTGATACCTTTGAGTATAAAGACAAATAGCATAATCAATCTCTAAGGCCTTTAAAATGTATGATATTAGTGTAGTCCTATGGTGATATTATAGTATCATGGCTAAGTTTTCCAAAAATGTAAAGCAATATGCCTTTTTATTGGGTTTATGAAGGTAATACATTTAAGAAAGTATATTTAAAAAGTCTGAAATACAACATGTTAATTGCTAAATGAGTAAAATGCTGTAATTGAGAAAATTTGCTACTTATATCACCACTTTAGGCAAAACTGACATTATGGTAATGTTATTAAAGATAGAAACCAAGTAATCTCATCCCCATTCTATAACTTGATTAGAGTTTTGTCTTCATTCAGGGGATTTGCTTAAATGATATAGGTGGTTATGAAAGACAGTTTAACAACTAATTTACACTGTAAACCTAATGTTGAAAAGTAGTCGGGTGTGATAGTTTATTCTGAAGGCAAAATAAAATTGGTATAAACTGAAGAAATTATTGTATATTATTCCTTAAAATAGCTAATGAAACTAAAGCAACTGCTATTAATCCTAAGAGATTAATGTCAGGAAAATGAGTTCTATGGGCTACAGAGTCTTCTGGATGAGAGGTGGGAAATGATCAGCCTATGAAAATCTATAGTGTGCAGCCCTGGCTGGTGTAGCTCAGTGGATTGAGCGCGGGCTGTGAACCAAAGGGTCGCAGGTTTGATTCCCAGTCAGGGCACAGGTCTGGGTTGCAGGCCAGGTCCCCAGTGGGGCTCACATGAGAAGCAACCATGCATTGATGTTTCTCTCTCTCTCTTTCTCCCTCCCTTCCCCTCTCTAAAAATAAATAAATAAAATCTTTAAAAAAATATTTAAAAAAAGCAAGAAGCTTGTTTAAAAAAAAAGAAGAAAAAATATAGTGTGCAGACATGTTTTGTTTAGGCTGCAGAGTATTGATCCACTCAGTACTTTTCCTGAAAAAACAGAAGCTGATTTCTATAGAGATAAACAATGAGCCAGCATGAGGGTGGTAAAGACGTCTGTGTCACATGTTTCTGTATGACACAATCAGCAGGAGCTCACAGTCACCTGCCGTTTACAGGGCTGTGGTCCTGAGCATCACACCTGCATTTTACCTGCCTACCCTGGGTTCCTGCGGACATTGGTATTTATGCTCCTACTCGGGATGTTTATTCAGATTTCCTTCTGGTTCTGATTGTGTTCATCAGCATCTTCTGTTGTCCTCTCTGATATTTTATGCATACCTTTATCTTTATGTGTGTGCACGGCCAACAAGAGGAAAGAAGCAATTTTTCAGAGACTGCACATGTGTTTTATCTACTGTATATGGTTTACCAATAAAGTTTTCCTTTTAAATTTAGTTTGTCAGTGATATTTATTTATTTATTTAATAACTATTATTTATTTATTGATTGATTTAATTTTTAGACAGAAGGGAACAGAGGGAGAAAGAGAGAGAAACATCAGTGTGTGGTTGCCTCTCATGTGGCCCTCACTGGGGACCTGGCCTGCAACCCAGGCATGTACCCTGACTGGGATTCGAACCGGTGACCCTTTGGTTTGCAGCCTGTGCTCAATCCATGGAGCTATACTAGCCAGGGCTATTTTTAATAAAATCTTAAAAATTATGTAGGGCATTCATTCAAATAGTCGTATTTTCAATCCATTAATTGTATTTATTAAGTCTGAGAGTTTAGATTGTATTTAAATTATGATGAGTTTGCTTCAAATATAAACATATAATTATGAAATCATACCAGAAATTAAAGCTCACTTATTTTACTCAATGTATTTTTCTGGCTTTTTAAATTTGCTTTGTATAAGATTAGCAGCCTCCTTATGTTGCTTCAGAGGCTTCACAAATCTTTTTTAGAAAGATCTCATTAATTGATGTCTTGATGTATTTATTAAATACAGGACAAATTACATTTTACATTAATGTTTTTAATTCTTCAGCTATAGTTTTAGTTGATACTTTTGCAACTATAAATACTAATTTTTCAGGTGCAAGGGCTGCATCACATTTCTACCAGTTTTTAATTTTTATCAATAATAAGATATAACTATCCATTAAGATACAGTCTAACTATTATGAATAATAACCCATAACAATAAATTTCTTGCAATAACTTGTTTAAAATACCATATGATTTACATTTTTTTGTTTGATCAAAACTGAACTTTGTGTATTTAATTTCCTTGAAATCCTAGATGCAGAATAAGATTAAAAAAAATTTTATTTATTTATTTTTAGTAGAAGGGAAGGGAGGAAGAAAGAGAGGGAGAGAAACATCAATGTGCAGTTGCCTCTCACGTGGCCCCCACTGGGGACCTGTCCTGCAACCCAGGCATGTGCCCTGACTGGGAATCGAACTGGCAACCCTTTGGTTTGCAGCCTGCACTCAATCCACAGAGCTACACCAGCCAGGGCCAGAATAAGATTTTATATGCATTATTAAAGACCTTAGATTTTTATATAAGACATTGTATTCACTATTATGATCCTCCCTAAGTATAACAGAATGTTCCAAAGACTCTGTTTCATATTGTTATACTATAGATCCATTCATTTGCTAGAAATATGATATTTATCTTCTGGATTACTACTCTTTACATGAATAATATATGTTCTAATTTTTACCTTAATATCTGACACTAATTATTCATCACCTCTTTGAAAGTCTTCAAAGAGGAAATAGGAAAGTCTTCAAAGAGGTCATGAATAAAGACTTTCTTTACTGAAACTGGCCAATTTTCTTCTGGCTTTCCTATTTAAGAGACCACCACCAAACCCTTTAGGCACTCATGTGGAATTTAAGACATGTTGATTATATATGACAGCTGTCACAATACAATCTAACAAAATTATTTGAAATGTAGTTAAAGACAACTAAGCACTACTAGAATCATCTTATGGGAAAACCAAATGAACTTTTTGGCCAACACAGTATATGACATGTTCTGTTTCAGAGAAGAGAACTAAGGACCAAAACTGAGGTTAGGAGGAAGATGTGTTTTAGGTCAGCAGTTATTAGACTTGTACAAATTTGATGTCTAAGTGATGGCTACTTTTTTTAAATTTCAGAAAACAATTTTCAACTCTTTTTTAACTTCTAATTTTATTGTTAGCTTGGCCTGATAGCCCATTGGAGACTTCTAGGAGGTCTTTATTTTTATGCTGTAAAGCTGTTTTTTTTTTTTTATTTCAAGATGACATTTTTGGTTGTTTTTTTAATTTATTGGGATGGCATTGGTTAATAAAATGAGAAAGGTTTTAAGTGTACAATTCTATGATCCATCATCCACCTGTTGACTGCATTGAAAGATGACATAACTCGGTATGTTCTTTCCATTATTTTAAACAGTTATCTTTTAGATGATAAAAATGTGCATAAAACATTTTAACTCATATTTATTCCTTCATCAACACTTCTTTTTCACATATAAATCAAAGCTTCTGATTTATAAAATATTCTATCTCTTGAAAAATTTTTCTGGCATTTTGTTTCTCTTAGTATTTATTTTGCTTCACTTTTGAAGGAAATTTTTGCTGGACAGTCTAATAGAAATCAAAGTTGGTATTTTTTTCTTCTAACACTTTACATATTTCCTCTACTTTCTTCTTACTTACATGGTTCCTGATGAGAAGTCCATTCTGATTTTTCACTCATGTTGTTCCAGAGGTAAAGTGTCCCTTCCGCATCAGTGTCTTTCAGGAATTTCCCTTTGTCTGATTTTTTTGCAATTCGAATATGATATGTCTAAGGATAATAATTTTTAGTTTAGTTTGTTTGTGTTTGATATTTATCCTATTCAGTGTTCTCTGAACTTGCTGATGATGTCTGGCATTAATTTTATAAGACACTTGGCATTCTTAATTCAAATAGTTATTTTACTTTGTTCTTTTATACTTCTTCCTCCTATAACCCAATTATACATGTTACACCACAGTTCTTAGATGTTTTTTTTTTTTTTTTAATTTGTCTGTTTGCATTTTGGCTTAAGAAGTTTCTTTTGGCTCACTGATTCTTTCTTCAGCTGGTAAAAAACTGAAGAAAGTTTTCTTGTCTATTGTCAAAGCCTTGACAGTTATTCTTCATTTCTGTTACAATGCTTTTGATTTCTAGCCTTTCCTTTTTATTTTCTTAGAGCCCCATCTCTTTGCTTGTTTCACCCATCTGTCCTTGCATGTTGTCTACTTCTGTCGTTAGAGCCCTTAACACGTCATCCACCATTATTTTAAATTTCCATCTGCTATTTCAATGTCTATGTTATATATTTTTAAAGATTATATTTATTTATTTTTAGAGAGGAAGGGAAGGGAAGAAGAGAGGGAGAGAAACATAATTTTGTGATTATCTCTTACTTGCCCCCTACTGGGGACCTGGCCTGCAACCCAGGCATGTGCCCTGACTGGGAATCGAACTGCAACCCTTTGGTTCGCAGGCCGCGCTCAATCCACTGAGCTACACCAGCCAGGGCAACATCTATGTGATATTTGAATCTCATTTTGCTTGTGTTTTATCTTGCCTTTGACATGCCTTGTAATGTTTTGTCATTGAAAGGCCGACCTGTTGTATTGAGTAATAGGAACTAAAGTAACTTAAGATTTTCGTCTGAGGATCTATTAATCTTTCAAGGAGCTGGGTTGAATGTTTGCTGTCGTTACAGCTTCCAGGTGATTCGAATTGATTTAGGATTACTTCTTTGGTCTCCTCTCTTCATTTTGGGCTTTTCTGGGAGAGAATGAGTCTGTGTCTTGCCACCCTTTCAGCTGAAACCCACTGTTGTCACCCTGGAGTCTTACAGATATGCTGGTGAAGGGTTGAGGGAGGCTAAGCATTGTGCGTTCTTATGATTAAGTCTCAGACTTTTAGGGGGCCTGGGCCTCTGAACTGTGCTCTTCACGTGAAGTTCACGTAGCGCCCCTCTCCCGTTGATTAAAGAGAAAGGTTAGAATAGTCTGATGGGAACAATGTCCTTCTCTCAGCCGAGATAAGGCCGAAGTAAAGGCTTTTCCCCTGGAGACTAGGCCTTTGTTATAAAGGATGTTCTCAGCTTACTTCATAGTCATTATTCTCCTCTTTCTGTTACTGCTAAGAGCTGATCTTCTTTGGATGATCAGTGAAAATCTTGTGGTATTCCTAGAAGTGAAACCCACAAAATAAAGGGGTTCCCCTAAGATTGAGGCTTCTAGCAGTTTCTCACTGTCATACTGGTCTACACTCACCTCCAGCAATTTGTTAAAATCACCTTATATGTGTTTCTACCATTTGATGTTCCAGCAGCTTCTGCTCCAGATAGGCAGCTCTCAGCTGTGCCTTTGTGAATTTGCCTATCGCTTCAAATTTCATGGGGGTGATTTCCCCTAAAACTCAGTTCTTTCATGGAGCCAAGAAAAGTTACTGACATTCCATTTGATCAGATTTTTCTTGTTGTAAAAACAGGAATGACAGTTTACAATGTCTTTACATATTGCAGCGAAAACTGGAACTTGTTCTATGTCTTTGCTGTAATGAAGACCTCAGAAAATTTTACTCCTATGGAGTGTGTGTGTGTGTGTGTGTGTGTGTGTATCATAGGCGATTACACATTACTATCCTATTACCATTCTGCAGTCTGTGTTAATTTCAGCAATAGATATCTGATAAAAACATGGTATACTATTTTAAGATACAAAGACATAGTATTATGTACAATTATCATCTCACCTGCTTTTTTTAGAATGGAACAGGAAGCTAAGGGCAGGGGCTTGGGAGATCCCAAAACATTGACTGTGTCCTGGAATGAATTTCGATCACCATCAGATTTTGTATTGTCAAGTTTTCCTTCAGAATTCTAAAAATCCTATAGTTTTTGCCTGATGCAAAACTTATAACAAGTTACAACCTAGGAATAACTCATTCTCTGAAAATATCCACTCAAATTGTTTTAAACAACAATGCAGTGACCCTTTGAATATTTGTTATTACATCTTTTTCTCCCAAAGTCTTCCTCTTGTTTACCGAGATGTCTGAGGTAGTACCCTTTACCATAGCTACATTATTACTCTATTTCTCTGGAATTTTCAACCTTCCTGGTAAACATTCCCACCTAAATAGATCAAGTATCCCTCTAACTTATGTCTAAAACTCGAATTAACACTTTATCTGATAAAAGTCTTCCTATTTCTGTTAATGATATATTATAATTGCAGGTCTACAAATTAAAATGTTTGAGGTCATCTTTTGCTTCTTAACCACATAATTTCTAAATCCAGTGGATTCTACTGCTAAAATCTCTCCACCTTTTCCATCTCCAGCCTGACCCAGATCTTCTTTCTTCCCCTCCCACACTCTTCAGTAACCCCAAACTCGCTTCTGCCCCTCTGTAACCCCTTCTCCAAAATGGGTTTTATGATACTTCTAGATAGATCTCCCTAAATGACAGTTCTTATCAGCCCAAACCTTCACTCAAAAACCTCTCTACAGGGGTTTACACACTGTCCATTCACATTCAATATTCTCCATTATTTGGTTCCACATTTCTATTTATTTCTTTTACAAACATTTATTGATTATAATATATACACATATTACATATGTAAATACATGTTTATGTATATGTGTGATTGTATGTGTATGTATTATATATGCAGTTATATGGTCTGCAGTGAGAAGTTATTCCTCCTGCTTCTTGAACTTGGTATAATATGCCAAGCGTCGTGATGAAGGCTGGATAAGGGAGACAAATAAATTGCAGTGCATACTCTAAAAAGATAAAATTTAGACCCTTCAAAATAATGAAAATAAAAACTGTGATAAGTGTATTAGTACATGCCCTTGTTAGGTTCAGCTAGAAGGCATTCTATATTATGACTGTACCTATTATTCTATGTTAGTCCCATTATAGAAATCAGATCTAGAAGGGCCCTCACATGTCATTTTACATGACATACTCATTCCAGGCATTTTCTCAAGTTAAACCTTAGTTGCTTCTTTCTCTCCTAAAACACCTCCAGCCGCTCCACCCTCCATAATATACATTCAGAATGGGAATAGGAAGCAGACACTGGTTTTCCCCTGATGATAAATAGCACTGCCACACTACGTTTATATGATTCCAGGAAGAAGGAAAGAAACAGGTGCATCTTCCATCGGGCAATTTGCAATAACGAGCATATTTTCATCAGAAGCCAGGTATTCCTCAAAGACACAGAGGGCATACAGATGCCCCAGGATGGAACCTACTGCCCGTCAGATGTACCCATATCTACCATATATTTGTCCGATCATGTTTTATCTGGCATTATTATTTGACTTTGTGTGCCTGTGTCTCCTTTAGTCAACTAGGAAAAAAAGTTACTCTAGTGCAATGATCCTATTGTTTGCCTCTTTCTTTTCCTAAGGGCATTTCACACAGCCGTTACCTGTTGTAGACAGCGCAGAATTATTTGTGGCCGACAGACTCCAGGCTTTCATAATTCAGTTTGTGGTCAGGTATTGGTCGCATTTAGGGAGAAAAAAATTCTAACTTGCAGTCAGTCCTGGCCTTAGGGGTATGCCATAGCTTGCCATCTTTCTTCATCGTTGCCTCCTACTGCAAAGCCCGTTTTTAAAAAGGAATGGCATGGGGGAACTGTAGTTCAACTGTCTTCTTCACGTTATCAATGAGATTCTGAACTCTAAATGAGATAAAGCATAAAGCCGCACGAATGTCCATTAACGTCATGTCAAAGATGTATTTGATTAAAAGCAGAAAAGGTCCTAAGTGTCTAGAAACCTCCCTGGTCTCAACAGCCCTCTCCTTCCATTTAGGAAGAACGAGTAGGAAGAATAATTTTTAAAAATCTCTTCCATATATTTGTATAGCATTTAATAATTTACTTACTAATCCAATAACCTTGTATTCCATTGTTTGGACAAATTCATGCCACCCAGCAATAATCACGGCATGCTATACAAATCTACTTGCTTTCTGAATGCTATTCTTTTGCTCATTTTGTTGCTTTATCCTAGAATTCCTGCTTCCTCTCTCCCTGTGCCCAAATTTTAGTGTCTTTAAAGATCTGATGAAATGTCATCAGACTTCCTTTTCCCTGCAGTGAGAAGTTATTCCTCCTGCTTCTTGAACTTTACAAAGCACTCAAGTATATATTTTCTAAGGCAGTTAATCACTTTGTCTTATATTACAGCTATTTTTATTCTGCTAGTCAGAGTTCAGGGATATATCTTTTATGTAATTTGGTTAATTGAATCATTTTCAAAATAAAGAGATTATGCCTGAATCATATTTCCTTTCTCCATTTCAGGCCTATAAATGCTTGACTAATATTGTCAGAATTTTCTTACATGGCTTGTTAAAGGAATAGAATATATTTTCCCATTGGATGGGGATTAAGGGGATAGGGTGACTGAATTTTCTCCTAAGACAGAGAGAAATCTTAGACATTCAGGGATAGATAGAGGTGGTTGCCTTTGATTTCAGAGTGCCTGTACAATGTGGTTAATTAAATAAAGTGTTCCTGTTCCAGGGAGAGACGTGAACAATAGATTCTTCTATTGGCCAATTATTAACATACTTGCTACTCCTTGTTTTGTTTTCTAATTCTTTTTACCCATCTAAAGAAGAAGTATTCCTTTTGGGGAATTGAAGGAAAAACAAAAGAACTTGGTCTTCTCTACAATACTGTAAGCTCCCTTAGGATATGATCAAAGTTTTTATATTCTCTAGGTACATGGCATTCTGACCTGTCCTGTGTCAGTACATAAATAAATGATGAAGAGTTGATTTAAAAAAATTGACTGCATATTATTATAATAGAAATTAAAGCAGCATATTCTGTTTGAAAGTCCTCGCATTGATTCATTTACTTCAATTTAATTCAACCAATGTGACATAGTATCCAGGAATATGAAAAGTGACATTCAACTTTAAATTTATTATTTTACAGATAACATAAATTTGTATGAAAGTTATAAGAATGCACAAAACAGAAGCCATATTTTTATTTCAAAGAATTATTCTAGTGTTCTTCCAAAAATTGTGCTCAACTTTTGAATAGTAAAATTAAATTATCTGAAGAGAGAGTTAATAGTAATTCATAAGAAAAAATGGCATATAACCCATATTAAATTTGCATGGTTTCTGGAAGTCATTTCATTATTCTTACAGAAATTCAAAATAATTTAAAGCAAAAAGTAACTATGGTGACTTTTCCTGGAGACACCAATAGTTTGCCTTTCATTATCCTCACACACACTAAGAAAGAGCACATGTTGCCTGGCTGGTGTAGCTCAGTGGATTGAGCGCGGGCTGGGAACCAGAGGGTCCTGGTTCGATTCCCAGTCAGGGCACATGCCTGGGTTGCAGGCCAGGTCCCCAATGAGGGCCATGTGAGAAGCAACCATACATTGCTATTTCTCTGTCTCTTTCTCCCTCCCTTCTCCTCTCTCTAAAAATAAATAAATAAAATCTTAAAAAAAAAAAAAAAGAAAGAGCACATGTGCATTCGGAGAGCATTACGTCATTATGCAGAAAGAGCACAGAGCCCTTGCTCCACTGCTTTCGTTGCATGCTCCTCATTTTCCAGGAGGTAAATGCCTTAAAATGAAATATTGCTAAGTTTCCTGCAGCAGGCTACCTAGACTGGAAGGGAGAATTGTCTGAAAGCTCCCTGTTTGCTCAAAGGAAGAGTTCTTAGCCATATTTAATTGCTTTACCAAGCCATCTGAAGGCCCTTTCTTGAAAGCAGTTGAATGAGTTGATCCTTTCATCTCAGAAAGTCTGTATTCTGCTTGGAAATGTGTCAAGTGGAAAAAATTTGGTAAGCATAATTATTCAACTAGGTCGAACTCTAACTAGAATTTGAACTAACCAGGACTGGACAATACTATCTCCTTTTGTATTCAGCCCCTTCACTAGTAACATCAGCCATCACTCCATTAACAGTGGGGAGATGAGGAAAAAAAAATTTAAATCATTAATATCACCTATTGTTATTGTTTAATAATGATAACAGCAAACCTGTAAATAGGCAGTTCCACACAAATTATTTTTCAGCATAGAAATAAAAATATAAGTCTGAGGATATTGCAGATCCAGAGTATGCAGATTTCTGAGGTATTTTGGGGGCCATGTACTTTTACACAATGTAATGGTAATACTTTTTTTCTTATTTATTATCTTGACCTCCTTTGCACCTTGAGATTGACAGTAGCATTTCCAGGAATATCAAAACATAATATTTTTGTGTTTTTTCAAATTTTATTGTTTATAGCTTCTTGTTGTTGTTTTTAAATGAATTGAAGGGGAAGCCAAAAAGCTCTTATTGAAAGTCAGTTGGAAGCTCTTGACAAATCTCTAAGAATTTCAAAGTCAGTCAGAAGATCCTCCATAGTTAACGAGGTTCATTTGGAGTGTCTCATTTGTATCACAGAAGATGCAGAAGGCAAACAGAGGCTCTCCTTATGCTACTCCTCCACCCAACTTTAACCTCGATTTTTGAGATTTATTTCCCAGGGTCAAACAGCTTAGCTCTACTTGTTCTTTTCTGGAACATGAAGTCCTACCTTGTTCTCAAACCTCTCTAATGATTCCCTGAGAATATTTTTTATATCAAAAATTAGTTCACTATATTCAAAGCAATCGATAAGTATATCTATAACTCAAAATTCCCACTGTAATAGAGAACTACTGTACTATATTCTCATATTCAATTTTGTCCACCATCTCTGTTAAGTTTGGCAAAGTTTAAGGCAAGATACCTAAAAAATTGTATAGAAGTGCTGAAATGTTATTGGTTAAGGATTTAAAGGCTAAATAAACTAGCTTAAAACCATTAAAAATCTGTAGTTTTCCTAACTATGCATTATGTACTGTAAAGACAACTTTATACTAGCATGTTGAAGCATTAGGGAGATATTGCTTTGTAATTATAAAATATGCATTTGTTTCTAATAAGGAATTAGAAGAGGATGTAGATTTTTGTCAATAAACTGCAAAAGCATAATCCAAATGCTAATAGAGAAATTGTAAACTTTGTCGGTATTGCTGTTTTTACATCATTTTGCTAAATGATATGGAGATTACCTAGGAGCTAATAATTTCTGCAAAAGAAACTACTAACAAAGTAATTATATTAGCAACTTATTCTAATGTACTGAATTCATAAGTAATAATCATTCATAGAAACTAGAAAGCAGATGACTTTATTATTTCTAATTTACAAAAAAAAACTGAGGGCTAAACTCAGTGTCGTTTTCAATGTTTCACCATAGTGAAACTAGAACTTGAACCCATTCTGACTTCCATGTTCTTTCCACTAAACCGACCTTTTCCCAGAATGGTTCCACTGAAGATACTTAGTAGAGATAAGTAAATTACCCACAGAGATGATAACCTTAAATGACTTATTCAGGTGGGAATTTAAAAGTGCATCACAGAGAGCCAACTCTAAGTGTACATTTCAATGTAAAGATAGAATCACTTTTTAATATTCAAAAATTTATCAATCTTTATATTCAAAATTGTATATACTTTAAAATTTTTTAAGTTTTTTTTTTTTTAATTTGAGGACTGGGTCTAAAAAGTCAGGTGAATAAAATTTCAGTTAAAAAATGAATTATTTTCACAGATTTCTGACCCTTGTGGAAATATTTGAAGTTCATAATACTGTCATGATGTTTTATTTATGACAACTGATTAGGGATATGAAAATTAGTAATATAAAATTAGTTTTTAAAATCGCTAAACTCTCATCTCTCTGAGTATTTATCCACTGTTTTCCACCTTTTGAAAAATTCTGTCTGCATTTACATGTACTCTGTTGTCTCACATGTAATTGAAGGTTTGGCTCAAACAGTTGCAAAGAAGATGATTGACACCCTCTAGCGTTTTTGGAGTTTAGTCGCCTTTCCTGCTGTTTCTAGGGTAACTCTCCAAGTGCCAGAGAGAACAGGTGGATTTCAGATGGATGATGGATGGATAGTGGCTAGGTGGACAGATAGGCACTGACTGTGATTAAGGGATTCTCCAGGTCTTGTTACCCAGGTAATTGTGAGTACACAGTTCATTAAATTCACTCAACCTCCCATTCACCCTTGTGTGTTGTGGTGATGCCATTTAAATACACCTCACATTTTCCAGATGGGAACTAACTCAACCATGAACGACTCTATCATTGATTACATTTTATTTTATGAGAATATGTCTCTTTTCACTATATATAATTAGGATGAGGACAGTCATTATAATTAAAGCAACCAAGAGAGAGGCAAGTTCATGGCTCTTTTTCATGAAACTCCAACTCTGGATCTTATTTATCTCTTTCAAAACAGTGTCTTGCTAACCCATTCATTCCTTGAACTCACTACTTTAACAAGTTTTATATTTATTAAAACAATGAAGCATTTCATTCTACTACTATAACAGTAGAATTGAAGATTGTTTTACAATTAAGACCAAGACTCTGACATTTTCATAGTTCATAAATATTTGTTGTGTACCTACTATGAGCCAGTTGGGAAATCCAACACATGGAGATCCCTTTACAACATAAAAGTGTGTAAGTACAAACCCAGATCGTATGTTTTCTCTAAAGGGTATGAGTAAACCAAGACCATTTTCCCTACTCCAGTGTGTTTTCTTCTCTCATATGCTTAGAGATAAAGGTCTCAGTGAGTCTCAGAAAATTAAGCCATGAAAAGGAGGAAGTACTATAGTCAATAAATAATATGATGGCACATATCAGTCACTGTATCATACAGAGTATCTTCACTGCCCAACGTCAATAAAGTTTTATTGGAAGATACACAAAAAGTGAATCTAAAATTCAACCATACATTGGGGAAGGAAAGTTTGCCCTCCTGTTTTCTGATAAGTGCTCTTGAAGAAGAAAGTTATAACAGAAATTTTTAATTATTAGATACTGAGGGCCCTTTATTGGCTATTATAATACAGGATGGGGCAAAAGTAGGTTTACAGTTGTCCTTATGGAAAATAATACAATTATTAAAAAATAATAATATAAGAATAAACTCTATTTCACATTCTCACAACTGTGAACTTCCTCCCACCCCTTCCTGTATTCATCATCGTGCAGTTTTTACAGTCTGGTTAGTATTAAACTCTGCAATCGATCTCCTAGACAAGATTTGAATAATGAATGTGATGCTCGAAATTGTGCCCTTGAAATTCCCCACAAGATAACATGTTAGTTTGTGGATAAATATATAATGACAACTGAATTTACATTTCTCCGTGTTTTCCATAGTGTCAGCACTAATTTACTAGTGCACAAGGATTTCCATTTCTCTACATCTTTGCCAACACTTATGTGTTGGCTTACTGATAATAGCCATCATGAAAGGTGTACAATGATACCTCATTAAAGGTTTGATTTGCATTTCCCTAGTGATTAGTGATGTTGAACATTGTTTCATGGATCTGTTGGCCATCTGTCATCTTTGGAGAAATGTTTTTTCAGGTCCTCTGCTCCATTTTTATTTGGATTTTTTTAATGTTGAGTGTGCATGCGTTCTTTATATGTTTTGTATATAAATACCTTATTGATGTTGTTTGCAAAATTCTACCAGCAGGTTGTTTTTTTCATTTTGTTGATGGTTTCCTTTGCTGTGCAAAAACTTTTTAGTTTTATGTAGTCACATTTATCATTGCTTTTGTTGAACTTGGCTGTGGAGACATATCCAAAAAGAAGTTGGATCAGTGTCAAAGAGTTTATGTTTTCTTACATCAGTTTTATGGTTTAATGGCTTACATTTAAGTCTTTAATATATTTTGAGTTTATTTTTTATATAGTATAAGCAGGTGGTTCGGATTCCTTTTTTGTACATGTCTATCTAATTTCCCCAAAACCATTTACTACAGAGACTGTCATTTCCCCATCGTGTATTCCTGCCTTGCTTGTTGTAGCTTAACTGACCATGTAAGTGTGAGTTCGTTTCTGGGATCTCTGTTCTGTTTCGTTGGTCTGTGTTTCTCTTTTTGTGCTGGTACCCATCTCTTTATTACTATGGCTTTCCCATATAGTTTGAAACCAGGGATTGTGATACCACCAACTTTGTTCTTCTTTCCTAAGACTGCTTTGGCAATTTGGGGTCTTTGGTAGTTATATATACATTTTAGGTTTATTTGTTCTATTCTGTGAAAAACGCCATTGGTATTTGATAGAGATTGCGTTAAATCTGTAGATTGTTTGGGGGTAGTATGGAGATTTTAACAATATTAATCATTCCAATCCATAAGCATGAAATACCATTTTTTTAATTTGTTTTGTCTTAACTTCTTTTCGTCAGTGTCTTACAGTGTCTTAGTACAGGACTTGTATCTCCTTGGTTAAATATACTCCTAGGTATTTTATTTTTTAATGCAACTGTAAATAGTACTGTTTTCTAAAATTACTCTTTCTGATTATTATTGTTATATAAATTTATGAATATTCATTTTGTATCCTGCAACTTTACTGCCTTCATTAGTTCTAATAGTTTTTTGGTGGAGTCTTTAGGGTTTTCTATATATAGTATCAGGTTACCCACAAATTGCAACAGCTCTACTTCTTTCCAATTTGATTGTCTTTTATTTCTTTTTGTGTGCGTAGACATCCTTGTCTTGTTCCTGATCTTAAGGGAAATCTTTCAGCTTTTTACCGTTGTGTGTGATGTTAGCTAAGGATTTGTCTTAGATGGCCCTTATTATGTTGAGGTATATTCCCTCTATACCCACTTTCTTGAGTTTTTATCACAAGTGAACTTTATCAAATTCTCTTGATACGGCCTCTTGGTGCTTCTTGAGAATGTGCTTCACAATGATTCTTGTTTCTGTTACTGTTCAACAAAATTATGTAATGTATCTTTTTTCCAATATGTAGTTACACAAAGTGCTGCATAGCTTTGTGCTGCATTAGGAAAATATAGATTATTGACAAAAGAAATTCTTTTGAGGACTCATGAAAAAGTAGAAATAGAGATAAATCTGATAGAATATTCAGAACTAAAGAAAATCTAGGTAATTATTGTGATTAGTTTGAATTTATTACATAATAAAATTTTTAAAATCTATGAATGAATAAGACAAAGGTGATAAGTATTGAAAAGTAATAGAAGTTTAGTAAAAAGTAACTTGAATCAATCAACTTTATGGGGGTAAGAGATCGGTCTATAAAGAGAAGTTCCAAATTTAATAAGCATTGATTTTAGCAAGGGATTTGATGATTCGCATAATTAATTTAATTATTATCTTGTGATATTGAAAATCAGATATAGTATTAAATAACACCAAACCGAACTGCAGAATATGTTCAACACTTCACTTTTGTAAATGCCCTCATTTAAATTCCCCGGAGAATTCTGAGGCAGAATAAATTAAAAATATACTTACTTTATGGTCACTGAAATATAAAAAATATTTCCTTACATCTTGAACTCTCCTATCCTACTTAGAAAAGCCACAATTGCCTCTGGGCTGGGTCATGCCTTGTAAAGTTGTACAATTTATTCGATCCTATAAGCCTCTATTTCCTGTAATGTACAATTAAACAGACTAAACTAGGTAAACCAGAAGGTCCCTCAGTCTTTGATTCTGACCTGCATGTGACTTTTCACAGTGACCTGTATTAGGCATATATTTAAAGATTATTTAAATTGGTAAAAACAAAGGAGTTTTAAAACTGTATATAGAGATTCTGTTACTAAACCACATGACTAACTCTAAAAAGAAAAGCATTGCAAAATAGTGAAAAAAATTTGCTGATAATATTTTTTAGGAAAATAAAAATTGTAGCCTATGTACATATCTGGCTAATTCTGAAAGAATTTCAGTTACTTGTGAGTAATGACCACAGATGTGGAAATTAATTAACTTAAATATTTAGTAGCTATTTTGCCACAAAACAGTAGAATATAAACACATGAGCTAAGGACTGAGCCCAAATAAAGTCCCATAATTGTTTAATCCACTCATTTACTGATGGGCACTTAGGTTGTTTCTAAAAAACTGTGGTACATTTACACAATGGAATACTACACAGCAGGAAAAAAGAAAGAATTCCTACTTTTTGTGACTATTATGCTCAGTGAAATAAGCCAGTAGGTGAAAAGATATATACCACATGATCATATTTATAAGAGGAATCTAATGAATAGAATAAACTAGTGAGCAAGATAGAACCAGAGGCATAGAATCATGGAACAGACTGACAGCTGTAAGGGGGAGGGGTTTGGTACTGTTTAAAAGGATAAGGGATTAGTCAAAGAACATGTATGCATGACCCATGAACATGATTAGTGTAGGGACTGATTATGGAAGTGGGGGGCAGGCTGGGTGAATGGGGACAAAGTGGGGAAAATTAGGACAACTGTAGCAGCATAAACAATAAAACATTAAATAAATAAATAATCTTTGTAGATGTTATCAAAATATTCATATATGAAATATGGGATTTATATCATAATTTATAAGATGATTTACAATGTGATTATTTCTCAAAAGTACTAAAGAATCTAAAATACTTTTATTTCACTCATTTCTTTTAACAAAGTAACCAAAATCTTATAAACATAAAATAAAAACATATTTAAATAATATAAAATCTCTATGAGTAGGAACTTTTCTAAAATAAACATACACTACTTTGATTTTTCGTAGTCCTTTATTTCAATGGCACCTTATAGTTTTAAATATGTATTTGTTGACTTGTAAATTTATTCGTCAAATATTTATTGAGCTACTTGGAATTTTATCTTAGGCCTTGTGTTAAATAACAGTGGGTGGAGCCCTATTCTTTGTATTCTCTTTGACTTGAGTGATCTTCCCTGATATCCACATGACATGCTTCCTTATTTCTTTCAGGTCTTTGACCAAAGTCATCCGTGTGTTGCCTAATGTTAGAAAGAATGTAACTGACTTCAGTTATGGAATGAAATTAACATGTTATATATTTCTTTACTAATCCACAGATATTTCAGTTTGTTTTTATTATTTACCTTTTAATGGAACTCTTCTATTTATTTCTTTAACAAATTGATATTTACTCTTTAACTACCAGCACAGGTGCTGTCTCCTCAGGAACGCATCATTTGCAGAAACAATGATGCTGTTTTCGAAACAGCATCATCACTGACATCCTGACGCCGACCTGAATGTTGCATTTCCCTACTTCCATTTTGCCTGACTTACGTGCTCACACTGTTACTTTAAGGAAGAAAAGGCCATCAAGGTAGCTCAGATAAGAAAAGGTTTTATCAATGGGAAATGGGAATCTTTAGTGTTCTGTGGACAAAACAACTCTTTTCATCCGAGCCACCACACATCCTTCATTCGCAGCCAAATGGAAAGCCACGCTTCAGGGCGACCCTCTCTTCACCCCAGGGGCCTTCGGAGGCAGATAGTTTCGCTTTCTTCAAGTACCTTCAGTTTTTCTCTTCTCCACTGGCTTCATTGACCCTTGTAGCTTTGAATTGCATGTGACTTTATGTAGGCCCAGGTTTAGAAGATCTGTCATCTCTACCACTGACGTGGATTGTCTCGGTGTCTCAGTTTCTAGTTCCAAATTTATGAAAAGAAGCAGCTATTTAAATAAGCTTGGGCTAAGACATTGAGTTTCCCCTAAGGCAGGTGGCCTGTGTCAGGTACCGGCTATGCACTTGACTGTGACCAGCAAAGCGGGTCATTTAGGAGGAAGAAGACCATCTAGGCCCGCCTCTTCAGAAGAGTCTCTGGATGGAGAGAAAAAAATATCTGAGAGAGGAGAACGGGTTGGGCAGAGAGTGGACAATATGTCTTTTTGACATTGGATATATTTCTGAGGACTACTGCTCCACTGCTGTGCTGTCGTATACATCTATAAACCCGTGAATTCAAGAATCGTGACTTCAATAGTGACAATTTTAAACAGTAAGTCATAAGAACTGAGAGACCATTTCTGAGTAAAATATATTTGTATTAGTGAAAGATGAATACACAATGAAAGTGTGAACATCAGGTACTGTGTAATAAGACATAATGCTGGACACTTGGAAATAAAACAGTGTTGTGATGGCAGTGGCAGGAGGGGTGGGGGGCAGAGATGGAAGAGAGTATGAGGGTTAATGGTGTTGGAAAAAAGTAAAATAAAATAAATTAAAAAGGGTGAAGAACCTATGCTGGCTAACAGCAGGATTATTATGTCTAGTTATGCCCCCCATGCTTTGGACGCATACTAAGTCAAGTTCAAACAGAACAGGGTGACTAGGGTGGTGAGATTTTTGAACATTGTATCATATAACAAAATATTTGAAAAGCAGACAAATGCACAGAAATTAAAATCCTAGCATGGAAGATGGGGTAGCTATTTTTAATTAACTGAACAACTCTAATTTGAAAGATGAAGTATAAGTACATGTAAGCCATAACAGGATAAATGAAATGCTTCTCAGAAGCCTGGGAATACTACATATTAGATATCTGCTGAAGCTATAAAATTAACATCTGACATAACTGCATGGACATTTCCTGTCTTCTTAGCAGCATGGTGACCTCCAGGCTGATCACATTTGCTATTACTCGGAGAGCCATGGCCCTATATGGATAGACGGCACTATGCTTATTCCCAACCATTTTCCCCCGGTGGCATTCACTGTTGGGCCATGTTAAGATGCTGTCTCTCAGAGTTTCAGTCACTGACACCTTATCACATGAACAGATGCAGAACACCTATAAGAAAATCCGTGTCCACCAAAAGGTTATAAAAATGGAGTTATAGAAATATGAGAGTGGGAAAAACAAACATTCTCAACCAGCCTTCAAGAATGCCCATAGAAGAATACAACCTAGCACAAGAAATGTGTCTGTCCAAGCTAATTGGTTTCTGAGTCTCTATGGAATGAATAGTTGGGTCCACAGCATCACTAAATATTTGAATTAAATAATGGACTTCCTTTGTTCTTATTTCATGCTCAATCAACTTTCCGATTATAATTTGTGTTATCCTGTAGGTTGTTGCATTGAGTGACAAATCTACAAATATGATATGTAGAAGAAATGGAGACTCAACTTACTTAATTACCCTTTTTATTGTAAGTTCAAAAAGTTTAGCATTAATGCTTTATTTATTTGAGTTGTCGGTCCCAGTGAGCAAAATATGGCATTTTATAAGATGTTTCAGCTTTTGTTGACCAGCTTCCCTGTAGACCTCAAGTGCCCTGCAAGATTTTATATCTATATCTATATTTAAATACATACACATATTTAAATATTTTTCTATATGTTGAATGTAACACCAATCAAAATCACAAAAGACTTTTATGAACTATGAGAAACCAATTCCAGATTTCATATGAATAAAGG
Organism: Micronycteris hirsuta; assembly: GCA_004026765.1. NCBI lineage: Eukaryota > Metazoa > Chordata > Mammalia > Chiroptera > Phyllostomidae > Micronycteris > Micronycteris hirsuta. The sequence continues at coordinate 45,885 of PVJI01001386.1, forward strand.
ATATGGAGGGATTGAGAAAAGAAAGAACTCATAGATACAGACAACAGTGTAGGGGGTGCTGGGGGCGGGGGTTTGGTGAAGGCGGAGGAGGGACAAATGGTGATGGAAGAGTATTTAACTTTGTGGTGGTGAGCACACAATACAGTATATTGATGATTTGTTGTGGAATTGTGCCACTGAAACCTGTGTCACCCCAATTCAATAAAAGGGAAACTAAATTTTTTTTTTTACAAGAAAGTACAGTGATCATGATCTTCCCTTGGTACATGCCCCACAAGTTCATTAACCTAGAATAAAAGAAACAGTGTAATACACATGAATTTTTTTAAAAAGCCAGATCTGTAGAATACATATTAGATTCCAAAACAGTCTCTATCAGGAATATACTTTATGATAAAGTTGTCATTTTACTTTATTTCATTTATTTACTTTACTTAAATTTATTGGGGTGATGTTGATTAATAAGATTATATAGGTTTTAAGCATACAATTCTATGATACACCATCTGTATATTGCATTGTGTGCCCACCACCCAAAGTCAGATTCTTTTTAATTATTGTTTTATTGTTCATCCTATTACAGTTGTCCCAAATGCCCCCCCCTTCACCACCATCCCCCAAGCCTGCACAGCTGATCCCCATACCATTGTCCCTGTCTATGGGTGCTTCATATATGTTCTTTGACTAACCCCTTCACCTTCTTTCAATCTTTTCCTGGCACCATATATTTGCCCCCTTTCACCCTTTTCCACCCCTTGCCCCTGCCGCTCGTCTCTGGTAGTCACCATGCTGTTGTCTGTGAGTTTTTGTTTGTGCTATTTGTTCAGGAGACTTATTCAATTAACAATGCTTTGAGTACTGTCTATACATTGGTAAATAAACAGTTAAACACCTTCCTTACCACACACATTCATACACTGAAGATGGATACCTGTGTTCCAGATGAAGTCAAGAGCTAAAATTAAATGCACTTAAAAAGAAATAATAGTGGAAAGTCATTTTATAATATTTGATGAGAAAGACTTTCCTAAGTAAGAGCCAACACCCAGATGCCATACTGCAAATATTTGCATACTTGACAAAGGCAAAATTAAATACCCCTCAATGCTGAAATGTAACTGGAAAGATACAAATGACAAGTAGGAAAATTTAAAACATATAAATAGCCATTGGATTATCACATGTATAAACATGAGTGAAAGATACCCAATTTAAAATGAGCAGAGATTATAACAATTTCTATGTATGAAAAGTTACTTGGCATCACAACATTCTAAAAAATATAATTAAGAAATAATGGTTATTTTAATCCATGTAATTGACCATCATCAGAGAGACTGATATCTGTTGTTTTTAAGGATATAAAAATAGAATCAATCAAGGACTATCTAGGTAAAACCAGTTTGAAGAAAAATTTAACCCTGTTTTCAAATTTAATATATGCATCCCCTTTGACATTGAATTTTCTCTTCAGGAATCTAGTCCAGGGCAGTAGTCACACATTACTGTCAGAATGTGTGCACAGAACGCTCACTGCAGAATTGCATATCATACAATGAAATAGAGAGCTAACCGAGGGTCCATTAGAAGGTCATAATTGAATAAATTCTGATGCAACTAAGCTACAGCCTTTAAAATAAATGGCACAGAGCTATACATACTGGCAGGGATCAATTTCCAAGACATGATGTCGAGGAGGAGAAGAAAAGACAATCTATAAACTAACCTCCTATTTATATACAAATATTGTGTATGTGTGTTATAGAGGGGCTTGCCCAACTTACTGATATATATCACATTATTTTAATATGTTGCAATAATGATTTATTGATCTATTACTATATTAAGCACAATATTTCTTTAATAATTTATGTTTTTACAGAGTATTGTAGTATATTACTGTACTACTCCAGCCAAAGAAAGCACCAGTGAATAAATGTTACAGAGGGACAACATGGAGCATTTCTTTAGTATATAGTTGGCACCGACTGTGTTCACATTGCGGGCAGGACGATATTCTATCAGTGATACCGTGAAAGGGCTGCAGCATCTCAGGAAACCTGTGCTGGTTGATATACTTTCATTCCATGATTCGAAATGTGAACCTTGGAGTGACCAATCTGCATGTTACTTTGATTCGTTACCGCCCGCACAGGTGCTATTTACTGCGTGGCTATGACTCAAGCTTTCCTACCGTATTCACATATTTGGAAATGACATCACTACTAGAAAGGGAACATTTCCAGGACCCTTTACATTTAAATATGTTACACTTAAATGTGTTTCATTTACATATGTTCAAAGCATTGTACAAATTGGCCCTTTTTATTTAACCCATTAAGCTTAATGCCTTTTTCCAGTTCACAGGAGAAACAAGTACTGAATTTTCTAAGCTTTCTAGCAGCGATAACAGAAACACGGAAAGATAATGATGGAGAATTTTCGTGCAGCAAGAAGAGTGCCAGAATTTTAGGGAGACTGTTGTTGCAAATAATATGAAAGCTGTTCTAATTAACTTGAGTTTAAAAGTGGATTAAATGGTTCTCCTCAAGCATTGAACTATGACTGTAAATTTGCAACTTCTAAATTATGATTTGGGCTAATGCTCCTTAAATAAATCTCACAGCAGTCACTCCATTGTATAAGCGTTTTAAGAGCTACCGTGGAGTAGACACCATTCCGTGACATGGCCTGCAGACTGGACCCTGGACAGAACAGAGAGCGCTTCCTGCACACCCCTCCTGGAGACTGCCTGTGGAATGGATGTTCATTCTGACATGACTCAGCAGCCCTGCCTCGTCTCCTGCTGTGTGCTGGTTCCTAAACAGGTTTCTGTCCTGACCGGGTCAACCACGTCAAGTAATTTGTGAACCTGGTAGCATTTGTGTACCAGTCCCTGTAACTAGCCCCCCTTTATATAATATAATTTTCTGACACCTGCCATGTTGTACAGAAAAAATCCACTTCATCTTGCAGCCACCAAAGTTGGGTTTCCTATGTTTCTCTTAGTAAACTCACTGCGAGTTACCAGGTTGAAATGGCTTACTTCCTCCTTCTGTCTTTTCCTCCCCTCCACTTATGGATGTATATTTTCAGTCTCCGGGCTTTTCCCTGGGTGTACTAACAGCTATCAGTTTTTCTTTTATAGTTTTAATTTTAAATACTAAAGATGAGCTATGTCCTGGCTGGTGTAGCTCAGTGGATTGAGCGCAGGCCTGTGAACCAAAAGGTCACGGGTTTGATTCTGGGTCAGGGCACATGCCTGGGTTGGGGGCCAGGTCCCCATTGGGGAAGGAGCATGTGGGAGGCACCCACGCATTGATGTTTCTCTCCCTCTCTTTCTCCCTCCCTTCCCCACTCTAAAAATAAATGAATAAAAACTTTTTTAAAAGAGAGCATTATGCTAAATGAAATAAGCTAGGTGGTGAGCTACAAATATCATATAATCTCACCTTTAACTGGAACATAATCAACAAAAGAAAAAAGCAAACAAAATATAACCAGAGACATTTAAATTAAGAAAAATCTAACAATAGTCAGAGGGGAGGGGAGAGGGGATGGGGGAAAGGTTTTCAGGAACTACTATAAAGGACACATGGACAAAACCAAGGGGGAGGGTGGAAGCAAGGGAGGGAGAGGGGTTTGGCTGGGGTGGGGTGGGTGTGATGGGGGGAAAATGCAGACAACTGTAATTGAACAATAATAAAATAATTTTTAAAAAATTTTAAAAAAGATGTGATATCATTCTGGCAGCTAAATGTAGTCTACTTTAGCCCAGCAAAAATATCACTTGAAATAGGGAAACTATAACACGTTTTCGATAAAATTATATAGAATTTTATACTGTAGATCACTTGATCTACAGTATAAAATAATCCATTCTAAAATGTTTACAGATAATCTTACATTTAAAATTTTAAAGATTAACTATTTTTTAGTATTTTTTCTGAGAAATTGTTCTATGTGGATATTGCTATGTGAAAATATTCTTTTCCCTTTTATTACCAATGGGAATTGTGATTTATGGTAAGTGGTTTGGACTTTATGTTTATTGAGTACAAACATAGATTCAACAGGACATTTGACATTGTCCTAAGATAATTATGTTGCATGGTGTTCTTTTTTCAAAAACAAAGCCAATTAATCTCTTAGTGTTTAATAGTGCTGGTTTTTTTAAGGTGAATATGTTTTCACTTCATGATTAATTAGTGTCATTACCACTTCACCGCCCTGTTAAACATCTGTTTAAGTACCATATTCAAAGAAATAATTTGTGCTTAACAATTTATATAAATTAGCTATTTTACATATAAGAATCAAGATACAACTTTTATATGTGTGTTTTATATAGGTGTATATGTATATGCATGCATCTGTATTTATGTATATATCTATATGTATGCATATATGTGTGCATGCATGTGTGTATATTACATAATTGCACACTTCCTATGCACACAAGCAGATTATTAGCCTTTAACACACACTTGTACTTCTCGACACCATGGTTTAGATTACATTAATCTGGAGTAATAATCATTAAGTCAAAATTTACCTTTTGAATATTTCAATCCTCTGTGTCTCTGAGGACATACCAAAGAACATATAAATACTCATGTATTGCCAGTAATTCCTACCATAAAGAGTTTGGGGGAAATAAGAACATTTTATTCATTCATATTCAAGAAATGTTTACTATGCTAATCACTGTTCAAGCCATTTGGAAAACATCAGAAAATAAAGCAGACAAAGAACCCTGTGCTTATGGAAGTTATGTTTTATGGAGGATAGAAGGTCAATGAAAAATTAGCACACTAATTCATAATCAGTAAATGATATAGTGTACCCTGTAAGAAACTACCACCTGTGTAGACAAATCAGGCCTGACACTTGTATTTGTGTCATGTGACCTAAGTTTATATATATATATAGTACACATATATGTATATATTTATATATATATATATTTTTTAAGATTTATTTATTTTTAGAGAGAGAGGAAGGTAGGGAGAAAGGAAGAGAAACAGCAATGTATGGTTGCCTCTCACATGGCTCTCATTAGGGACCTGGCCCGCAACCCAGGCATGTGCCCTGACTGGGAATCGAACTGGGACCCTTTGGTTCCCAGCCTGCGCTCAATCCACTGAGCTACACCAGCCAGGGCAGTACACATATATTTTATACGTACATATATTTTATATATGTATTATATGTACACATTTAAATGGTTTTTGTTTATATATATATGTAGATGGTTGAAAAACTTTAGAAGATTGTATGATGTGCAAACTTAAATTTGCATTCAAAATTTAAGTTTCATTGGAACATATTCACGATCATTGGTTTAAGTTTTTTTATAACGGCTTATGCACTGCGAATGTTGAGTAGTTGAGACAGAGACCATGTGGTCTGCAAGGCCTGAAATATATCCTGTCTGGTTCTTTATAGAAGGACTTTGCTGTCACTTGTACTAAATAACTTAGTAATATTTTACTTTGCTACCAAAATTCACAGGTAGTATGTTTCTAGAGATAAATACATTATACATAGATTTCAGTTTATGAATACTTAATTTTGCTAGAAACTTCTCCAAATTAAAATTCAAACATAGGGGCATTTGCTGGTAAGAAACACAAAGAGAGCATGTCAGGTCTACCAAGTGCCTTCTCTAGTAGACACGATACTGTCAGCTATGTGTAGAATTCAAAATACGATTTGCATTCAACTCAAAATTACGGGGCATGTACTATGTGCCAAATGCATTACCTGTATCATCAAATTAAGTTCTCAAAGTTACCAACTGAAATAGGTGTTTTCATTCCCATTTTATAGACAAAGACAGCTGAGGCACTGTACATTTGAGGGACTTGTCCAAAGTCAGACTGGACTGGACGCAGTGAGTGGTTGAGCCTTGATTTAATCCTAATCTCTAGACTTTAAATCTAGTTGGTTTGAGTCCAGCTGCCTGCCGCTCTAAAAGCCAATACTTGAGAGGCAGATGCTGATGTAAAAGAAAGTGGTTTATTTGCAGATGCTGCCCTTCTGGAAGATGGGGGACTCATGTCTCAAAGCCCCTCTCTCCCTCTCAGTGGAGGCCGAGGTTTCTATAAGGAGGGAGAGGGGAACAGAATAAAGAGATCAAGGGAGGGGGCTGCAAAGTTCTCTATGTGCAGTGAGCAGGGTCCATTCCGTTAAGGCAAGTGGTGGTGCCGTGTGTGTCATCCTGGTTTCATGTAGTCCTGGCTTCATGTCATCCCGGCTGCACGGTTGAAAGTCAGCAAATCTCCCGGGGCTGAGGTGTTTGAAGGTCAGGGTATCTTTTGAAACCAGTTCCTAGGATTCTCATACCAACATGCTGTTCATCTACAAACTACATATTAGAGTCAGCGCTGCCAGAAACAATGTCAAAAGAATGGTGGGGTGGGTCACAATTCCCCACCGTTCCAATTTTCCTCTGTTACAGTGCATTATGCAGAGTTTAGTTTTAAAGCTCCTTAACACTGCTTAGCAATCAAGCAACACTGAAATTTAAGTATTATCAGCAATTTAGGTACAAACAACCTTAGAAATGCCATCTAAGTCTAGAATACAGTGAGCAAATCAAGCTTATTTTCTTGGCCAGACACTCTAAACAGGCAGGCTTCCTTCTTAATGATTTCAACTCTATAATTTTTAGGCCTGGAAATTAAAAATTAGGAGAGGTTTCTTTCTAAATGAGGCTGGAGTTGGCAGAAGAAAGAATATTTGAATGAGCCCTAGAGTTAGGAGAGGAAGAACGCACTGTTGGAAGGATAGAAGTGAATAAAAGGAAAGAGTCTGAATGCAGAGAATACAGGAGAAAGGAGAAAGATGTGGTCTGGCCACTAGGCCAGGGTAAGCTCATGCATTCACTTTAAAGACATGTTCATGACTTAAAATTTTTATCTTACCAACAAACTATATTAAGTTATTTTAAACGGAAGCGGGATTCTTAAAGTAACACTCTAAGCCCTAAAGTAAATTGGTAGAACTCCAGAAAATGTGAAAGACCAGTTCAAAAATAATGTCATCTAAGTGAAGGATAAAAAATGTAGTAGTGGCAAGAAGCAGGAAAAAGTAGATAGGTGTGATGTATATCTAGAAAATACAGTTATATGTATCTAGTCATTAACTGACATGGGAGGAAGTTGAAAATGAGTCTAGCTTTCTATGCCTGGATGAATGAATGCACCACTTACTGGGAGAGAGAGAGAGCAGTCCTGGCACCAGAGTTCAGTGGGAAATACCATGACTTGGGCTTTGAAACACTAAGTTTGAAGTGACTCTTTCATGTCTAAGGCAAGATGTTGAAGATTTACATATGAATCTGATACTCAGTGGCAAGCTCCAAAAGAAGATTTAAGTTGAAAAGTAATAACACAGACCTGGTAGTATAAGCCATGGCAGTGGGCTATGCAGAACGGACTAGAAACATGCCCTGAGGGGTTCTTCATCACATCAAGGGAGTTGTGCCAGTTTTGAATGCTGATGAGAAACTAAGGAAGATAAATATTGAAAAATACCTTTAGATGTAGTACCATAGAGGTTATTGGTGAATTTGCAAGATACACTTTTGTGAAAGGGGCAGAATGAAGACATAGTTAGGCATAAATTATTGGCAAAGACATGGAGAAAGCAAATATAGATAGCTGTTTTTAGAAATTTATCTCTGTGAAGAAAATGAACTTTTATTATGGTATTAGTTATTATATTATATATATTATGTATTGATACTAGTGATATAGTAATGTGGGTAGAATATTTAGGATAGAAGGCACTAGAATATATGTTTAAATATATATATATTATTTAAATAATACATATTTCAATGCTAAGTGGCATCCACTAGAAAGGAAAAAGTTGAAATTTTAATAAAATTGCAGTTTTACTCTGTTCAGGCTGCTATAACAATTTACTATAGACTGTGTACCTTAAACAACAAAATATTTGTTTCTCACAATTCTGAAGGCTGAGAAGTCCAAGATCAAGGTACTGGCAGGTTTGGTGTCTGATGAGAGCCTTCTCTCTGGTTTGCAAATGGCTGCCTACCTCTACGCAGTCATGGAAGAGAGAGAGGAAGCAAATTCTCAGCAACCCTCCTTCTAAGGGTGCAGATCCCGTCACACGGGCCTCCCCATCCTACCTAATTACCTCCGAAGGCCCCTTCTCCACGTACCATCACATTGGGGATCAGGCTTCAGCATATGAGTTTTGGGGAACATACACAGCCAGTTCACTACATGCGTTATATCCTAGTTTGACCTTAAACTTTAGGTTGCCATCTGTTGTCACTGCAAAATTATTAACGGCTTCTTTTCAATCACAGTGTAGATTTAGATGGGGTTCAGATGGTCATCATAGACATAGAAAAAGGAGGTCATGATTTAAGTATAATAAGGGATTCAAACACCGAAGACGCTCAATGTCTTTTACAGCATGCTGGAATGAGGTCAATGCAAGGTAGACAAAAGTGACTGTAAATTTAGTAGTAAAAACTGATGCTCTGATTTCCGAAAGAATTAACAAGGCTGCGGAGATAATGTAATTGGGGTAGAACAGTCTTTTCAACAAGTTGTATTTGGGCAAATGCATATATCCACGTGCAAAAGAATGAAGTTGGACTTCTACCCCACATTATACATAAAATGTAATTCAAAATATGTCCCAGATACAACTGTAATATTTTAAACTATAATACTTTTAGAGGAAAATGTAGGAGGAAGTCTTTATAATTGTGGATTATGCAAGGCCTTTTAGGTATGGTGTCGAAAGAATAAGTCATAACATGAAAAAACAGATAAATTAGATTTTATCAACATTGAAAACATTTGTGCTTCATAGGTTGTGATCAAGAAAGTAGAAAGACAGCTCACGACATGGGAGAAAATATTTGCAACATGCATTCAATAAGAAATTATGTCCAGAATAAATAAAGAACTTTTACAACTCAATGAAAAAAAATAATAAACCAATTTTAGAACTGGGCAAAGGATCTGAATAGACACATCTCCAGAAAAGATACCTAATGGCCAATAAACAGAATAAAATTCACTCAACACAATTAGCCATCAGTGAAATACAACAGCACAATGAGATGTCATTTCACACTCACTACAGTTGCTGTAATAGAAAAGATATATGCTAAAAAGTGTTGGAGAGGATGTGGAGAAGCTGGAACCCCTCCCCCCCATACCCTGCTTTTGGGAAGGTAATGCATTGCAGCGTCTCTAAAGGTTACACATAGAGCTGCCATATAACCCAGTAATTCCACTCCTAGATATAGATCCAAAAGATATAAAAATATGTTTACACAAAATCCCATACCCAAATGTCCATAGCAACAGTATCCCTAATAGCCGAAAGGTGGAGATGAGCTGGGGGAAGGGGTGGGGAAAGGTGCAGCATGCTCCATAGAGAAGGCCACTGGGTCATCTTTCTTGAGGGTCTTTATCTGCGGGTCTCAGGGGAGGATCCCAATAGAATATTCATCAACTTTCCAGGTGTGTCCTTTCAGGGTTTTTGTCTCTACTGATTGGTTGGTGCCAGGGCAGGTGGTCACTAATCAAGGCAGGTGGTCCTGAGGTCAGCTATGGTATCACTTTTCTGGGCCTGGAGCTGAAACACAACTGAGGCCTCTATGTATTTGGTGTGGGTCAGAACCTCCTACTTCTGGGAGCTTGAGGGCTCTTCTCTGGCCTTCTTGTTTGTCTCCCCTCTGAGGGAGTCTAACCCACATGACTGGGAACGTGTGAGGGAAGAAATGTCAGGGGAGGGTCCGAACCACCTGACCAGTGATATGAAAGGTCAGGGGGTCTAAACAACGTGACCAGTGATATGCTGGAGGAGGAAAGGTTAATCTGGGGCAAGATCCTTGGTTTCCCAGTTTTGCCTCTTGTTGGGCACCCAGGGCTTCCACCCTAATGCCCTTTTGTACCTGGCCCATAGTCCCTGCCCTGCTCATGTCTGTCTAACTGCTTACTATGGACATAATCCAAATGTCCATCAATTAATGAACGGATAAACAAAATGTGATACATACATACAACAGAATAGTACTGAGCTAAAAAAATGAAGTACCGATGCATGCTCCAACATGGATAAATCTTGAAAGTATTGTACTACATGAAGCCAGACACACAAAAATAAAAAGTTGTATGATTCCATTCATGTGAAATATTCCAAAATAGTCATATCTAGAGAGGCAGGAAGTTGATTAGTGACTTCCAGGGTTTGAGGGTAGGTGGCCAGGTGGAGGTGGAGAAATGGGAAGTGACTGCTAATGGATGTGGGCTTTCTTTATGGGGTGATGACAGCGTACTAAGCTAGACTACGCGATGCCTACTCAACTCTGTGAGTCCCTGGAAACCATTGAATTGGATACTTCAGGTGGGTGAGTAATATATGTCAATTATATCCCCATAAAGCTGTTTTATTAAAAAAAATACTGAGATGGGATTATATATTCGATAGTGAGCAGAGAGAGGAGAACAGACGATTAAGGAGTAAAGAGATTTGGAATAGGTAGTTTTGGAAAGAAAAGGTAGAATAGCCGTTGATTTTAAAGGATCTGAACAAGAAAAGGAGGAAATAATGTTACAGAGAGCTGAGGGACAGTGAGGAGACAAAGACCGTTAACATGTTCAAATTCCTAGTTGTGTAGGATATATTCCACGGAAGGCCAAGCTTGGAATGTATCGTGATCAATTTTGGTTCTTCAGAATGTTACATTTAGTCTGATGGCACAATGTTAGGGTGCAGATAAGAGCCACTGATTGTACTTTAGTCTGAGTTTCTCGGGAATTGTTTTTGTGTCCATGGAAATTGACCTGCTAGACAAGAAAGCCATAGTGATTCTGAGGTCATTCTCCTTTGTGCATTCAAAAGAAGAGTGGATTTGGCCCTGGCTGGCTGGGTCAGTTAGCTGGAGCATTGTCTCATATGCCAAAAGGTTGCAGGATCGATTCCAGGTCAGGATGCATACCCAATAAATATATCTTCGGGTGAGGAATAAAAAATAAATAAAAGCGTATATTTGCAGTAAAGTCGTGTTAAGATGGTTTTAAAGTTTGTTTTCCTTCTTTAGCCAATATGTCTTTGATATCATTACATCTTGTGTCATGTTCTAAGAGAAACTTCACCTTGTTTTTTTTTTTTTTATTTTGCCTTTTTAAAAGCCTTTGGAAGCACAGTTCTTTCATGACAAAACAATTTGTATTTGTATCCACTTAGAGGTACACGCATTTGACAGTACATATTTAAAAGTATGCACAGAAACTTCACCAATGCTGTCTTTCATCATTAAAATACATCTTCTTGGGAAAAAAAGAACTTGGACAGATCAAGCTTCAGTTTTTAACCATTTGCTTCATGTTCAGCTTTTACACATTGAACAAGAGGAAAGGCAAGTTACCAGAAATATTTAGAGAAATAGGCAGAGACAAAGCCTTATATCTACAGGGCTGTTGCCTGAAGAAAACATAAGAGTATCGCCAGGCAAACAAATAGCTACCTTCCCATCCCTTCCATGGAGTTCATTCCCCACTCCAGAGAGTCAACATTGACCCTTCAATGTAAATAATAGAAATTGACTTCTCTGCACGTTGCTTATAAGATGTGTAAAGCAAAGGGCAAAAACAAATCTGGGTAAACCAAATAAAATGAACTGTCGATTCCACTCAGGGAAGCACATAAGACTAGCTCCACATGCACATAAGGTGCAGCGACGCATTTAGTCATAAAAATCAGTAAAACTGCCACCTGGGCCATCAGGGAACCATCACCACTGCAGGAAAAGTAGATTTAGTTAACTCTTCTTCTGTGGCTTCATACCATCATCTCTGATTACCCTCTAATTCTCTCCCACTGGTTTCCTTTTTTGGCCTCTGTCCTTTAAATACAGATATTCCTTAGGACTGATTTCCCTTTTTTTGCTTACACACCCTGTTGGTTCTGCTGCCACATTTGTACAGTTCATGCTTAAGTCAGTGTTCGTCTACTCATCCATCCCTCTACCCGTTCACCAAAGCATGCCTTCAGCCAACATCTGTGAAGTGCTACTGCAGTTCAGATAAGTCAACCAAGTGCTAGGAATTCAGAGATGATGAAGATGCACTGCTGCTGATTCAAGGGGCAAGTGCAGGTTGAATATTTCTATCTGGACAGTTGGGCAGTCTCTCAAGTTCCACTTACCTAGCATTGTCTTTTCTTATCCCAGACTGTATTTCCAGGTGATGTTTTCTGTTTCTGTTCATGGTTATTTCACGTTTCCAGTCTCTCAGGTTAAATGTACTGACCCGTTGTCCCTGTGAGGCCTCTCCATCAGTCCCCACTGCTGCCTTGTAACTTAGTTCTCTGTTACTTCATATCAGAGCCACTCGGTTTGACAAATGTCTTTATTTATAAAAAGCAGATCTAACTAAAGTTTTTATTTTGGTAAATCATGATAGAACAAACAAATACATTGATTGGGTGTCTCCTGTCCATGCCCTGACCCAGCAATCTAACCTGCGACTAGGTATCTGCCCTGACCAGGAACTGAGCCCCAGCCTTTGTATGGGATGATGCTCCAACCAACTGAGCTACCCAGCCAGGGCTAAATGCATAAATGTTTTACGTATTTTGTGGCTTGTTTATATCTTGATTTTAAGTTGTTTCACTCAAACAATGGTATATTATACAATGTTTTTCTACAACTTGCTTTTCACCTAAAAATCTTGCTAATATTATATTTGTACATTTCCAATTGTGTTATTTTTTAATGGCTCTCTGACACCCTACAATACATTGTAATTTCCTTGCATTTACTCAACCAGCCCCTCACTGATGGGTATTTAGACACTTACACTCTTCTGTTGCAAACAATATGCTATGGCATATAGGATACCCGTGATTCCAGATTTAGGAATACTTTTCTTGGGGTACGCACACCCACAATGGAAGCTTTAGTTCTCCCAGGAGTTTGTTTATTCCATGAAGAGCCTCTTCCACCCTTCTCTCCCCACCTACAGTGCAAACCACGTTGTCAGTCCTGTGAACAAAGGTGGAACAGAGTGTTGAAAGTCTCAGGATCGGGACCCCCAGTGAATACCCCTGCTTAGCTCTGATTCTCACTCCTAACCTTCATAATCCAACTCTGAGTGTGTTCTCTGTAGGTCTAGCAAAAGTGATTGGCCACCATGTCTCCCACGTTGACGTCCTCTGCTATATTGTTTTTCTCCTAAGTTTCAACCTGTTTTCCATATTCTAAAAGAAATTTTATACGTCTTATGCAGTGGCAAACTTTCCAAATTTTTCATTAGTTCCATTTACTCTTAGAAAAGCAGATAAAAAGTATTTTATATGTTCTATAATGGAAAATTGTATTCATTTTAAAATGAAGTATTTTATTGCAGGGCTCGTTGAAGAAAAAAGGAAACATTTCACCTGTTTTAGCATTCTTCTGGGTTATTTTTATGTATTTGCACATATTTTTGCTTTGTATATTTTTGTACACCTACTTTTGAGTCAGGGTTTGATCACAAATGCCATTATATATAATTCAGAAAAGAACAGAGAAAAATTATAAATTTGGTAACTATAACTTCAGAATAGAGACCAAAGACTCAAAAATAGAATATGAAATGTAGACCATAGGTTATACCCATTCCAGGGCAATTGTCTCATCTGTCTACCTAATTATAATGAGTTAAACTACAGGAGAGCGGTGAAAATGAGGAGGGAAAGAGAGAACCAGTTAAACCATGCTGGGAAGTGGTGCCACTAATCCTAATGAGCTGGTGGTAGGAGATGCGAATCTGCTGTCCTGACCATTACCGGGGCTCACTCAGCTCTAGCTGCCTCTTGAAGTGAGAGCATCTTATTGCACAGATTGTGAATTTGGAGTATGAGCATATATGTAAAACAATTTCACCTAGTAATTATCTAAGCAATGGCATTCATTTTCTACATTGGTTGTGTTAGTTTTGATTCATGGTAGGTTGGTTTCTAAGATGGAGCCTAGCAAGGAGATTTTTAAGGACAAATTTGACTATATTATTTTTTTCCTTCTGTGATAACTAAAACACCTAACTTCTGTATAAAATAGGTCTCTTTTGCATTGCAGTTGGCTGGTAACTGACATATGAGACAACTTCAGATAAGTGAACCAGGTTTGATACATGAAACAATACACGATTCTTTATATAATTCATTTTGTCCAATCGAAGAAAATGTACAAAGTCCTCAGCGGGGAGCAACGTATTTCCTGGAACTCAGCTCTGGCATAAATTTATGAATGACTGCATTGAGGGAAAATCGAGAGAGAGAGCATGAGCAAGATGTTTGACAATGTTATGAATGTCACCTACCAGGTAGCTGACAGTGACAGGAAGAAAACAACTAAAACAGGAAACTACTATAATAAGTAAGCCTGGTGAAGTCTCAGGAGGTATTCATAAGAAAATCAATTCCAGCTGTTACTAGAAGTGATTTTTTTATGATTTCAGTAGGGTCAAGTCATCATGCAAGACACATCCTTGAAGTAGATTAACCTGGAAATATGAGTATAAACCAACTACTTTTATTATTTTTTTTAATTTTCATGTTTTTTAAATCCTTACCTGAAGATATGTTTATTGATTTGGGGGGTAAGGGAGGGGAGAGAGAGAGAAAGAGAGAGAGAGAGAGAGAGAGAGAAAGAGAGAAAGAAACACTGGGGATTGAACTCTCAATGTAGGTACATGCCCTGACCAAGGATCAAACCCCCAACATTTGGTGCATGGGACAATACTCCAACCAACTGAGCCACTCTGCCAGGGCCATAGAAACTTCTTTTAGAAGCTTGTGTAAAATAGGACCAAAAATCTCAATTAGTAATGAAAATTCTTTTTATTCCAGCCCCTTCGTTGTTAACAAATGTTACTTATGAGAGATGAAGTAAAGAGGATGTGTTTGCCAAAAAGTATTTAGAATATAATCAGTGTCTCAAAAATACATGGATAGAAAAGTTTGACAGTAAATTAACAATATAAAATCATTGTTTAGTTTATATTCAGTCTGTACTATTTTTTGGTGTCCTGCCTTCATGTTTTACTTAGTATTGTTGACAAATGTTTTATTAAATATTTAGTCAACCAAAAAGAGGAGTCCTTATGCCGCCATTGTAAAATCAATCAATCAATCAATCCATCCATCTATTATCTATCTATCTACCTACCTACCTACCTACCTACCTAATTGATTTCAAATATCATCTGGCTTTCTCTTTCTCTTTTTCTTTTTCATTGAATTTATTAAGGTGACTTTGGTTAATAAAATCATACAAATTTCAGGTGTATAATTCTATAATACATCATCTGTATATTTTATTATGTGTTTACCACCCCAAGTCAAGTCTCCTTCCATCACCATTTATTTCTTCTAAACTCTCTTCTCCCTTCCCCCTCCCCCACCCCCTTTGCTCTGCTAATTACCATGCTGTAGTCTGTGTCTGAATTTTTTTCTTAACCCTTTCATCTTTTTAAGCCAGCCAGAGAAAGACAAGTGCATTATTACTTCCTTTATATGTGGAATCTAATGGTTTTCTCTTTCTTGACCCAACATGATAATCTCATAGTCTCCATCACAACAGGTATAGCTGTTGCCGAGCTAATGATAAGGATCTGATCTCCTGTCCTGGACCTTGTCTTCGCTGAGTTAAGCCATATTTTGATTTGTTTGCCTTGCTTTGACCAGAAATATCATTCTAAGTGTATCGAGTCTGAAAGCATCACTTCAATATAATACACCCTGAGCCATCCCTCTGCCTCCTAGAGCTTTGGCCCTCTCTTACAGAGTTTACCCACAAATCCTCATTCTTCGGATGCCAGCTTGTCTCTGACTGGTTTATATTTCCTAGGACTATTATAATAGGACTGAGTTCTCTCACTGAAGAGTTGATATTTGAGCATTATTGGCTTAAATATGTCACAGAAACTGAATTCGAATAAAGAGAAGCATCAACATGTTCTAATGATCTGTTGATAGTGATAGCTTAGCGTTATCTCCAGTTCATATTCTATTTTGTACCAAGTGCACCCAAAGGCTTGACATTTTCCATGGCAAAATTTACACACAAGGCCTGACATCTGTTTTATTTACTCCCACCCCTAGGGCGGAATTTAAGAATGCTCCTGTACAGCTAATCATTAGTAATCAATCCTACTGATCGATGCTTTTGAAAGTGAAATCATGCATCTAACAAACAAATAAAAATACATC
Organism: Micronycteris hirsuta; assembly: GCA_004026765.1. Lineage (NCBI taxonomy): Eukaryota > Metazoa > Chordata > Mammalia > Chiroptera > Phyllostomidae > Micronycteris > Micronycteris hirsuta. The sequence goes on from PVJI01001386.1 coordinate 62,139, forward strand.
TATAGCTAGAAAAGAAGTCTGGTAAGTCTTTGGCTTCAATAAATTCTTAGAAAACAATTTTTCTGTACATGAGAAGCTTACTGGAGACATATCTATAAGGAAAGAATAAATCAGGATGCCAACAAATAGCTTAAGGACAATCAGCTAGCTTTTTGGGCAAATATCTTATATCTTAACTTCATGCATTACCACAAATAAATCCTTTGCAGATTCGAAGTTTAGAGTTGAAAAATTAAAAACAAAAGATGGCAAAAGTTTTCTGTTTATAAAAGAAAGCACTTTATAATACTAATTGTATGAGATTAAAATGAAAGCTTAACAGAATAATTTGTATACAAATATCTGTCATAAAAGCCATTCAAAATTAAAATAATAGGTGGTCCATCTTTGCAATAAAATATTTTGTAGCCATGAAGAATTATTAATGACATAGCATCAATTCTAAAAACAATATTTACATAGTTCCATGAGAACAGGGGCATTTTTCTATCTTGCTCATATATATCCTGTATGCAGGGGTGTCACTGTCATTTTTACCAGGGGCCACTTCAGCCTCGCGGTTGCCTTCAAGGGGTCAAATATAACTTTAGGACTGTATAAATGTAACTCCTCCTTAACTAGGGGCAAGGAGCTCAGCGCTGCTGCCGGGTAGAAACAAGGTGCTGGGCTGGATCAAACAAGGTGGAGGACCGGATTCAGCCCACGGGCCTTGTGCTTGCCACCTGTGCTGTGTAGGAATATATTGTGTGCTTAGAAAAATGGAAAAGCATTAATATAAAGAAATATGCTATGTGCTCAAGTTAACAGTGGTTACCTATGACCATGGGATTATAACTGATCTTTATCATCTACATGCTATTCAGTACTTTCTAAAATTTCTAAAACGTGTATTTCTTGCATTATTGGAGAGGTTATTTCTAAAAATACTAACTATTAACAAATTGTTGTTGTGCAGCATTCACTAAGAAAGGATAACTGCTCAAATAATTGATCTCAGTGGTTTTATTTGAGAATTAATTGCAGCATCACCTGCTTTAGAATCATCTGGTGTGCTTACTTAAAATGTGTATTTCTGAGCCAGAGTGCAGATGCGGCAGAATCTCCGTTTTCCCCACATTTTTTTGTACTATCCAGACGGTTCTCACCCACATTAAAGCAAGAGAATTAGGAAAATAATCAAAATTCAGAAAAATTCAAACAGTGAGAATGGCGGCATTTTAAAGGAGTTTCTTAAAAAGCCTGTTGAAAGTGTCTGGTAAACTGGTGTAACGAACTTCCCGAAAGAACCTATGACTATGTGAAGGATAATCAAATCCTAATTCAAAGAATGAAGGGGTCATCAGCAATAGACAGCATTGTTTATAAAGAAAAATCATTGTAGATAAAGTATGTGGCTTGGGATTTGGTTTTTACATGTATGAATGCAAAAAAAATAGTTCTCACCATAAATGGTCACTTTTCCCAACATGGGCGGCAAATCATGAAAAATGCCATATGAAATATTTCTCAATTAGTAGTTTTTGATACTGACTGGCACTATGCAGCAGCTGTGTGGTAAACACATAATTTAGCTTTTTAAAAATTCTCTGTCCTAAGCCAGTTTAATTCTCCTGATAGTCTGACACTCTGCATTTTAGATAATCCTGATATACGTAAACCACAAGGCTTCCATTCTAATGGGCGAACACAAGCATAGGTAAAATAACAGACAATTTAAATACTAATGACTACAATAAAGGAAATAACGGAGCAGCATGATTGAGTATGAGCTATTGAAGAGGCAGCTTTTTCTTCTTTTAGCTTAAGACGGCCGTCAGAGGAGCCTCTGTGAAGAGGTGACATTGAGCTACACCTGAGGCAGCAACACAAGGGTCTGTCAAGGACAAGCGTTTCAAGAAGCTTAACAAGTAGAGAGGCTCCAAACTGTGAACACATCAATAGTGTGGGGAAGATGGAGCGGAGGTGATAGAGATGGAGCAAAGATAAGTGAGGTCACGGTAAGGAGAGGTGCTGGGAAGACCTTGGAAGATTTTATACAGGAATAACATCAGTAGATCTAAACCGATGACTCTGACTATAATGGGCTGAATATTTGTGGTCCCCTTGCATTCATAGGTTGAAATACTATCCCCCGGTATGAGGATATAGGGCCTGTGGGAGGGAATTAAGTCTTGAGGGTGGAGCCCTCCTGAATGAATTAGTGCCCTTCTAAAAGGGCCCCCGGAGAGCTCTCTGCTCTCTGCCATGTGCGGGCACGATAAGAAGTTGGCAGTCTGCCGCCTAGAAGAGAGCTCTCACCAAAATCTAACCCTGCTGGCACTCTGATCTTGGACTTCCAGTCTCCAGAACTACCAGAGATACATTTCTATTGTTTTATAAGCCCCTCAATCTATGGTAGTTTGTTACGGAAGCCCAAACTAAGACAGTGACCTTTGGGTTTACAAGATCTTACAGACCAACCAGGAGATAGAAAGAGACTATTTATAAGGCTATTGCTGTGTTCTAGACAAATCACAAGGCTTGAACTTGTGTTGAGGCAATAGATGGCGATATGCAATTATCTTTGTGGGTAAATGGACTACAGGAAGTATCAGAAAAGGAGGGATTGAGGATATGTACTAGATACTGCAGACTAAATTGTGCCCCACCCCAAATTTATATGTTGAATCCCTAATGCCCAATGTGATATGTGTACATGAGCCTTTGAGAGGTAACTGGGTTTAGATTAATTCATGACAATGGAGCCTGTGTGAGGGGATTAATACTCTTAAAAGAAGAGACACCAGAGCGTTGTCTCTCTCTCTCTCTCTACCTTTCCCTTGTGAGAACAGAGCAAGAAGGTGTCCATCTACAACACAAGTATCTCAGACTTCCTGCCTCTAGAACTGTGGGAAAAGTAAGGTTTAAGCTACTCAGTCTATGGATACCCTGATGGGTAGCCTGAGCTGACTTGTATATTAGTTTTTAGCCTGAGAAACCCGGTGGTACCTTTTACAAAGTCAAAGAAGAGTTGGAGAAAAGTAGGTTTAGTGTGAGGGAAAATCAAGAGAGTGGTTAAATATAATATGTCAATTAATATGTCAATTAACCTTAAAGTTGTTAAATAGAGAGGGGGATTTTTTTTTTTTTAGTGTAAAGCTCAGGAGGAGATTCTAGATGAACATAAATATTTGACAGTTATTGTTATGAAAATGATATTTAAAATTTTCTACTAGATAAGATCATTAGAAAAAAGCATGCATAGAGTAGAGAGGAATATCAAGGACTGTAATTTTGAAAAACTTGATTATAACGAAATCAGGTGGTAGCGGGAGGAGAATCAGTCAACAGAAACTTTTAGGAGGTTAATACTAAGACATGTTTGTGTGCTGATGGTAAAGAACCACAGAATGGGAAGAATGTACAGTGCAAGAGAAAAAAACAGGATATTCATAAAAGTGAAAAACTTTGAGAAAGTGAGGAGGATGGGATTCAGAGCTGAGATGAAAATTGGGATATGTTTTTCATTCCAACCTGAGGAGAAGGTAGAATATATACTGTATTTTGCTGTGTCTAATGCATTCCTGTGTATAACACATACCCATGTTTTTGTGCACATTTTACATGGGATTATTAAACCCATGGTATGTAATCATTATACCCATGTGTAATGCATATCCTTATTTTTCCCTCAGAAATTTGGGCAAAACTTTGCCCATTACACCTGACAAAATATGGTAGATATAAAGGAAACCAGAGAGACAAGTTTTGTGAATGCAAGAAGAGGCCATTATGTCTAATGACACCTATTTTCTCTATGAATTAGGGGGTAAGGTTGTCATCTGAGAGTGGAACCTGGGATAGCATTAATGGATTGAAAGGTCTGATGAGACATGAGACCTGAATGAATGAGAATTCTATAGTATATAAGATGAAAAATAGAAAATATTGATCTGAAGATGGAATGCACGCGATCATGATTACAGAGCGGGTGACATTATTAGAGATGACAGTCAGTTCATGACTGATGACATTTGGAGCCATAGATAGTTGAAGCTGAGGATACCATGAACTGAGCAATCAAGGTGCTGGATGGATTATCTATATGAATATTATCTTCAATAACTGATGCAGACATAGGGTTGAATACAGCAAAACACCAGAAGCAATCAATAAATGAACCGTAAATAAATAAATTACCAGTTGATAGATTATATAAAAAAAAAGAAAAATGTCTGGCACACTGTATTCTTAAAAGGCCAGGAAGTTTAAAAAGAGTCAGGGAAAGAAAGGGTTTGGAAACAGCAGAGGATGACACCGAGGTATCCTTGAAACACAAGCAGCACATGGAAGGGATCCTCAAGTAGCAGCCACAGATGGACTGGGGGAGGGAAGTGGAGCTGTGAAATATACACCTTGGAAAATTGAAGAGTAAAAGTAAAAGGGTTGTATAGTCATTCTCTCTAGCAATGTTGAGGGTAATTTTGAAAAATTTCATGAAAAATTAAAATGAGTCATCAGTGTGGCTGTAAGATTTCCTCCAGCATCTTCAAGAACTGATGTTCAGGAATGTATTTTAAAGGTAGCTTAGAGTTACCATCATCTTACAGCATATTATCTGAGTGTTGGCCAAGTAGAAAGCCCTGAATGGGAGTGACTGAATGTATGTGGTCTGTCTGGAAAAAAGTACAATCATTGTTAATACAATGGTTTGTGTGACATCAACATAACTTGGCAGCCAAGGAGAATGGACTGCAATGCACATGAGTGAACAAGGATGACCTCACTGTACTAGTCAATGGGGGCAGTAGCCTCTGTGGAGTAAGCGTGTGTGCTGTGTGACCATTGTATTCAAAGTGACTGAGCAAGTAGAGCAAGGAATCTCCATTATATTTTGTGTTAAGCTTGAACATTCCTCCACAGAAACTATTTGGATGATTCAGAAGGCTGCAGCTGTGGGCAACTGGTGATTGGCAGCTTCATCACAACAATGTGCTCACTCATGCATCACATCTCCTGCAGAGTTCTTTTCTGTGAAACATCAAGTCACCCAGGTGACACAGCCCCGCTACAGCCCATATTTGGTGCCCTGTGACTTCTGGCTTTTCCTCAAACTAAAATCACCTTTAAAAGGGAAGAGATTTCAGACCATTGATGAGATACAGGAAAATATGATGGGGCAGCTGATGGGGAATGAGAGAACTGAGTGAGGTCCCAAAGTGCCTACTTTGAAGGAGACTGAGGCACTTTTCTCCTATGTATAATGCTTCTTGTATTTTGTATCTCCTTCAGTAAATGTCTCTGTTTTTCATATTACATGGCTGGATACCTACTGGAGAGTCCTCTTGTATACTAGGCACTGATAAAGAGCTACACACACTCAAGTACTCACTCATGGCATGCTTAAATAAGAAATATTGAAGTAGGGCCCTGGCTGGTGTGACTCGGTGGATTGAGCCCCAGCTTGTGAACTAAAGGGTCCCCAATTCGATTCCCAGTCAGGGCACATGCCTGGGTTGTGGGCCATGTCCCCGGGTGGGGACATGTGAGAGGCAACCACACATTGATGTTTCTCTCCTCTTTCTCCCTCCCTTTCTCTGAAAATGAATAATAAAATCTTTTAAAAAAAGAAAAAGTAGGCATAACATTATACCATATCATACCATATTATCAATAAAAATCAGACTTTTGTTGGACCTGAAGTCTATAGCATTTCTCATTAAACCCAGGAATTCTTAGTGAACTGGAAGAACATAGCATTCAAAGGGCCTTGCTGTTGAAAGAAGAAAGAAATGAGTTGTTCTTGCGACTGTGTCTGCTGGGGAAGGGAAAGTCCATCGAAGTGACAAAAGCAGTGCCTCTGAGTTCAACATAAATGAATGTACTAGCCTTTTGATCTTAGAATGCCCCTTCCCATTTTTAGGCCAAAGGTTTCTTATGTGGAAAATTAGGATTTTGATATCTGCAATGTAGCATCATTGTAAGCATTAAAAACAGCAAAGAGATGACACCTAATCAAAAGTCTAAAATACAGAAAGCTCTCAAAAACTAATGGTCACATTCTGCTCTTTTCTGAGATAGGCTAAAATTGCATAAACACATACATATCAAATATCAGATCTTTATTGTTATTCACTAGTGATCAGACTGTTTTGCTATTCTGACCTCCAAATTAATCAGCAGGTTCAATTCTACTTCTAAAATAAATTCTGTCACCTCTTAAAAGTCAGTTCCCTCTACACATCTTTTAAAATATTTAAACTGGTAAAGACAATCTGTATTTATATAATTGATTCATTCTGTTCTTCAGTTTCAAGGAGCCATGGTTAATATTGTTATGTTCAGGAAGCTGTCAAAGCTTCCTCTCAATGAACCATGGATTCTTAGCTCAAAGAGAAGGCAACATTATGGGTGAACAATTGAGCAATGGAAGACTCACTCAGTCCAACACTGGGGTGATGAGGAAACTGGTTCCACTATGTCAAATGGAGAAACATGGGAGAATTTAGGGGCTGAAACTTCAGAATGAGGTAGAAAGAAAGGTACAAGGGACATGAAAGAGCAACCTAAACAAGGCTTTTCCCTGAGAGTTCTGAGGGGCATTTTAAGTGAGTGGAGGTAGACAAAGCAAAAAACAAGGCAAATATGAAGGAATCTGTTTTGGTCACTGCTGATGCAGCCTTTGGCAGGTGACAGAATTAAGTTTGAGAAAACAAATCAATCTACTCTTATCAGTACCTTATGAGTTTTGATGAATAATTAATCTGTATAAAGTGGTGCTTTAATGAATATAATTGTTTTTTAATGACCAGGCAGAAAGGCATTAAGCATGTGGTATAGTCAGTGAAATGACTTGAACTTTCTTGAACATGAACAATTAAGCTGCTTATTATTAATCCCCTGTAATGAACAACCACCAATCCATACCCCACTTGGTTGTTAGAGGAAAAAAGAAAAAACATTTGGCTAGTATGGTGTGCTCTAGTTATCTATTGCTATATAACAAAACACCCCAAATGTAGTGGTGTAAAGTAGTAGTTTATTATGCTCATGGAATCGGTGAGAGAAATTTCGGCTAGATCACAGAAAACAATGATGTTCCATGATGTCTGGAACCTAACCTCAGCTGGAAAGACTTGAAGGCTGGAACTGAGTGAACAGCTAGAGACTAGCATGCTCACTCACTCACACATCTGGAGCTTCATTGCTAGTTGTGGCTCTGGTTGCCAGCTGAAACCCCACCATGGCTGTGTGGCCTCTTTGCTTCCAAGGTGAACATACCTGGAACTCCAGCCTGAAGCTGACTCACCTTTTATGTGATTCTCCAAGAAGAAATCCCAAAGCATCCTTTATGCCGTAGTCTCAGGTTGGGTTAAATTCAAGGGAAGAGAACACAGACCTTATTCTCATTGGGAGAAATGTCGGTATCCCATTCTAAGGACAGGTGGCCATTTTTGGAAAATCTAATCTGCTAAATATGGGGATGGGTGCTATCAATTTTTCTGAGATCTATTTCTGAACTTTTATATCCTCGATATTTATTACATTTTGTTCATTAATACAGCTTTAATATCTTGTTCACTGCTAATGAAGGCTACTCACTGATACAATCATGCTTGAAGCTATACTTGGAGAATTCTCTACTTACTTTCTTTTATATAACTTTGATCACAGTTTTATTTTCAAGTTTTAATGAAATTATATTAAAAAATGATAAATGCATTGCATGTTACAGATATAATTTTTTACATATCCAAATTCCTGATGTTAAATGGTATAATTACTTAAAATACAGTTAAGATGATTTACTAAACCAATATAGGTTTTCATATTTATAAAGTATTACTGAGTTCCTTGTGAATTGAAGCCAGTAGCATTTGGTTTTCATTTTCGTAAGACAATTGATTAATGTTGCCATTACTTGAGGATTTTAGTTAGTATTTCTAAAAATTTTGTAATTAGTGATCATGTACACAAGTTAAAATTTGTATTTAATGAGTATTCAATACACTTCAATACAGTACCCTGAATGTTCTTCTTTTAATGTCAAATAACCATAACAACATCATTTACATTAGACAATACATTTCTAATGTATAACCATAGTCAGTACTAGTTGATCACAAGGATTTAGGCCACCATAACAACCTCAGAAAATGACTGTCTTTTTTTTTGACACAGTAGAGGATTGATAATCAAATAATGTCCCAAGCTCCCTTGCCATGGAAGTTAAACTTTCAATTAGTTACGGTTCTATACACTGGAAGAAGAAAGATTACCTACCTTGGCTAAGAGAAAAATACATTTTTCCAGAGCCATAATGGAAAACGTTGGGAAACTAGCCGATATGCAGGATGATCTTTTTTCAAGATCTCATTAATTTATTATATCTTGTGATATTAGGATAGAATAGAATGTTAAATAATCCCATTGTAGCCTAAATTTGTTATTGTAGAGGTTGAAAAACTTTTAAAGTAAATACCTTAAAGATACATTGATTTAAAAAATTAAGAGAACTCTTTAAGGAAATCTCATTTCTTATTTAGAATTATAAGACTTGTCCAGATATATTAAATACCCACTCAAGTTCACTTTTAGTTAATTCAAGTTAGGATCAGAACTGGGTCTCCAAAGAGTGGGAGCCATTGGATTATCCTTCACAGAGGTCATATTAACTATATACAAACACAACAATGAAATTTTACTATCAATATTATCATTAAACTAGGTTTGTCCCATTAAAATTTGGAGAAAGCATAAAGACTACTGAGTAACATTCATCAGTGTTTTATTATGACTTATTTTGATTGTGAATACAGGCCATGAATCAATATAAAAAGGGTCTGACTATAATGAACATATAAATAAATCTAGGAAGTGGAGGGTTGGAAGCATAGAACTTCTATAGAAGGTGTCTTCAAAAACTATAAAAAATGTAAAAAAAACTTGAAAATATTAGAAAGAAATAGAAACATTTTGTCAAAGAGAAAAAACAATTCCATCTGGGCAAGAAAAAATACTCACTGGAGAATCTGAATAAACCAATATTTTGTCGGAAGTAGGATGTGAAGGAAGGCTTTGCAGAGACAAAGTAGAATGTCTGGAAAGAGAACTGAGTTGTGGGCAAACCACAGAGAAGGATGTATAGGTGCGAAAAAAAAAAGGTCGTCACTGGCCATTGCTGATAAAGGAAAGGAAAAGACTGAAATATCATGACTTTGATTGACTGACGTATTTATGACTTCATGTATGGGAACATTGGTAAATCAGAGAAGGCTAGGCATGTTTGATTAAGGTAATAACTGAACATGTAATTTAGCAATACACTAATGTGGCAGATATATTTATGGCATTTATGCAATTTAATTCAACAATAAATAACATGGGATGCACATTTTATATCTTTAAAATATAGCACTGCATTTGCTAAAAGTACATGTACCAAAAAAAAAGTGTGTGTAGCCACCATCAGTGATCCTGAATTTAAGAGATTCATTTAACAAAATATTTATTTTTTAATTAATCTTTTAAGATTATAACTGGTATATTATATTTTAATTAAATTGATTGAAGTGACAAAGGTAATAGCAACCAATTGATTACATTGGTTGTGGTAAATATGTCATTATTTTGATATCACAGTGATTCTTCCTGGTCATGGGATACCAACCAGTCAGTTAAGATTCTAATCACTATATCACCTGTGAACATCGATAGGAAAGTGACCAGAATTTAGTTTTGTGTTAAGGATGTTTTTTTGTAGTACCAATTGAAATATGTATTTCTTGTATAGCTAAAATTTCTGGGCTGTTTGGAAAAGTCTACCTCAGACTTACTCAATCCAGTACACGGCAGTATGTTTGGTGTGTGTGAATGAATATACAGCTGTGACAGAATTTGGTCATTCATATTGTGTTTCTGGGCAGAAACATCTCCTTCTCTCCTTGCTTTTGAGCCAGCTGCTTTGTATGTTCCACCAGCATCCATGAAACTCTGGCAGAATAACTCGTTCTCAATTATAACTTGCAAGTCTATATTTTAATGTATAGATTTCTCTTCTATAACCTTTCCACTCAGAAAAATTCTGAGCACATTCTTTCTAGAATATTCTTGGACTCAAACTACTATTGGAAAATTTGACCTTTTAGCATTTAAAGGCTACAGTATTGGGCTGATGCACTACCTGCTACTTTATTTTGCATTAAGATCAGTTTTGCAGGACATTATCCAATATCTGATATTCATTTTGACTAATTTGTCTCTATTGTTTTACATGTCAGCATTTTTGCATTTTAGGAAGATAATGGATGGTACATACACCATTTATGACATGGCACCTCAGTGGGGTCTGGCACAGTGCCCCGTAGTATTACACTTCACTTTTATTTCTCTTGTTTAAAAAACTGGTAAAATGCACATAACATAAAATTCATCATCCTAACTATTTTTGTGTCCATCCAGTTCAGGATCATTAAGTACATTTATACTGTTTTGCAACCAACATCACCATCAATTTCCAGAACTCTCTTCATCTTGCAAAACTGAAGCTGCCCCCATTAAACAGTAGCTCCCCACGCCCTTCTCCCCTGGCACTCGCAATTCTACTCTAAGAATTTGACTACTCTAGGTTCCCCACATAAATGAAAACATGCAGTTTCTGTCTTTTCATATGTGGCTTATTTCTCGTAGCATCATGTCCTCAAGGTCCATCCATGTTGTAGCACGTTGTAATTCCCTTCCTTTTCAAGACTGTATAATATTCCATTGTATGTCTATGTTGCATTTTATTTATCTGTTCTTTTCTCAGTAGACATGTGAGTAGCTTCCACCTTGCTGTGATGAACATGGGTGTGCAAATGTGTCTTTGAGACCCTGCTTTTCATTATTATGCGTGCATGCCCCAAAGTGGGGTTGCTGGATCAGATGGTACACGCTTCACTTTTATTGGATTACCATTTTACAAATCTTCATTCTAAATTGGATTTTTATTGCTCTTTTAATTTTTCTTTATTTGTTTCAAAGTTATTTATTTTCTGTAAGGTAAAGATGTAAAGAAACTAAAAGTAGTCATTTCAAACAAATTAGCACACAAACATGTTTGAGCTTGTCTCACATTTTTCAGAACAAAATAGCTATACTTTTTGGACTTGTCCGACATTTTTCAGGGAAAAAAAGCTGTAAATCTGTTGTAATCCCTTTTTTGTTGTCTGTTTCCCCAATTTTTTAATCAACCCCCACATAATTTCTCCCTTTTGCAAATATCAGCTTATTTTATATATCTGTGAGTTTGTTTTGTTTTCTTTTGTTTATTTATGTTTAAGATTCCACATATAAATGAAATCATATGTTATTTAACTTTCTCTGTCTTAGTTTACTTGACATGATACCCTCTAGTTCCATCTATGTTGTTGAAAATGACAAAATTTCATTCTTCTTTATTGCTGAATAATATTTTATTGTATGTATATATATATACCACATCTTTTTAAAAACTTTCAAAAATATGTTTATTGATTTGAGAGAAAGAGAGAGAGAGAAAGATCAATGTGAGAGAGAAACATTGCTTCCCATATGTGCCCCAATGGGGGATCAAACCCACAAGATAGGTATGTGCCCTGACCAAGAATAAAACCCCAAACCTTTTGGTGCTCCAACCAGCTGAGCCACACTGGCATGAGCTATACTGCATCTTTTTTATTTATTCATTCATCAGTGTATATCTAGGTTGCTTCCATATCGTGGCTATTTCTAGTAATGCTGCAATGAACATAGGGAATTAGTGTTCTTTTTTTTCCTTGGACTAAAACCCAGAAGTGGAATTTCTAAATCATTTGACAGCTTTTTACTTGGCCATAAAAAAGAAGAAAATTTTACCCTTTGTGACAACTTGGATGGACCTGGAGAACATTATGCTAAGTGAAATAAGCCAGTCAGAGAAAGACAAATACCATATGATCTCACTCATGTGTGGAGTCTAATGAACAAACTGAACTAACAAGGAAAATAGATACAGACTCAGAGATAGAAAGCAAGATGACAGCTAAGGTCAGGAGGGAGGTTAGGGGTGGAAGGATTGCCCAAAACGGAAAGAGGACTCAGGGACGTGGACAACAGTATGGTGATTGCACTGGGGAGGGGTGATAAGGGGACTAGATGGTAATGGAAAAAATGCAATACAGTTTTTTTTAGGAATCTTCAGACTGTTTTACACAGTGGCTGCACTCATTTTCAAGCTCACCAACAGTGCACAAGCGTTCCTTTTCTTTACATCCGCAACAGCACTTGTTTGTTGATTTATTGATGATGGCCATTCTAACAGATGTGAGGTGGTATCTCACTGTGGTTTTAATTTGCATTTCCCTGATGATTAGTGATGTTGAACATCTCTTTTCTCTATTGGCCATCTGTGTGTATTCTTGGGAGAAATTCCTATTCAGGTATTGTATTCAATTTTTATTGGATTATTTGTTGTTTTGGTGTTAAATTGTATGAGTACTTAATATAGTTTGGATAGCAACCCTTTACTGGATGTATCATTTTCAAATATCTTCTCTCATTCAGGTTGTATTTTCATTTTGCTGATGGTTTCCTTTTCTGTGCAAAACTTTTTAGTTTGATGTAGTTCCCATTTGTTTATTTTTTCTTTTGTTTACATTGCTCAAGGAAATATATTTAAAAAGCATGTTTTTATTCAAAATGCCTGACCCAGAGTGTTCAATAAAAATTTAAATCAGCCCTGGCCTGAGTGGCTCAATTTTTTGGAGCATGGTCCCATAAACCTAAAGGACACGGGTTCAATACCCGGTAAGGGCACATGCCTAGGTTGCAGGTTTGGTTCTCCCTCAGAACATGTATGAGAGGCAGCAAATTGATCTTTATTTCTTGCATTGATGTTTCTCTCCCTCCCTTCCACTTGCTTTAAAATCAATAAGCATGTTCTTGGATGAGGAATAAAAAAACTTTAGATCAATCAACACAATATTTCAAAGATTCATCTAAATTTTCCTTTATAAGATCCTTTAAATATCCTTAATTATTGAAGGGAAATATGACCAAAAAGAAAGTAGGAATGTACAGTTTTCATTTCTTTCTCATTATAAAATATTTTCTTAATAGACTAAAATGAAAATGGAATGAGAAATAAATGTCAGCCAACAAACCACAATCCCAGGACGGCAGGTAATTTGAATACTTGGTTTGAATAAGCAAACATTCTACATGTCTCTGGCATAGCTTTAAGCATCGCCTCTGGGAAAAAAATGGCAAGCCAAAACAAGAACACTAAGATAGTCACCCAGGGAAATATGTCAGAGACAAGACATCAATGGAATCGACCCTTTTCAAACCAGTGACAAGCACTGAGTGCTGATGAATCATTGAGTCACTAATATTACTGCTGCTATTGGAGTCTATATTTAGATGGAGATCTAAATCAGCGTGTCCATAATAGACTTGTTAAATGTATTTTAACACTGAGAAGGTCTTGGCTTGGAGATGCTGCTTAAATTACCCATGAAACATCAAATGATTTAATTGAAAAATTAATCCATTATTCATTCAAAATAATGTATACATTACAGCTTAAAAATATACTTTTACATCCAAGAAGAGAAATGCTTAGAGTTTTTATTGTATTTTTAACATTGTATTAAGGCCAATCATTCCATACACATTTATTCAACTACAACTGGCTCAGGAAGTGTGCTATATTAGTTTTCTATTGCTGCTGTCACAGATTACCACAAATTTAGTGGCATAAAATAATATGCACTTATTATCTCATAGCTCTTTAGGCCAGAAATCAAAGTGGGCTCAATTGTCTTCTCTGCTTAGAGTTCACAGGCTGAAATCAGCCAGGCTGAGTTCTCATCTATAGATTATAGGGAAAAAAATCTTCTTCCAAGTTCCTTCAGGTGGTTGGCAGAATTGGCTGGAACGCTTTTTATGCTCTGAATCTTTGGCTCTCTCCTACTAGAAGCCGGAGAAAACTCTCTGCTTTTAAAGTGTTCATGGGACTAGAGTGCACCAGTTGTTAATCTACATTTCGATTAGCCTGAAATCAACTGATTATTACCCTTAATTGCAAATGTGAAAATTACTTTATTATGTAACAACATAACAACATGACTTACACTGTATCATATTCATAGATTCCATCTATCCTCATGGGGTAAAAAGCATACAAGAACAAAGGTCATTCATTAAGAATTATTTTTAGAATTCTGCCTCCCACATGAGGTAAGTTCTAGGAATAAAATGATGAGCAAAACAGACTCAGTCCTTATTTTTATAACTCTTAAGTGGAGGGGGATATACAGTGACACCTAAACTCTAAAGGGAGGCATGGTGTATGTATAAGCACATAAATGGAACATACGCTGTTTCCTGGGGGAAATACTCAGATATATTCAGTAAATAAAGATCCTTGTTAGGGTGAAAGGGTAGGAAAGTGTTGAAAGCAAAAGAAATACAATAATAAGGCATACTTTGAAAGAAGTTCAACTTAAGCGTGGATGACATAGTTTTTAATGTCTGCAGAAGGTGGGGGATGGCTAGCACTGGGAGAAAGGAGCATAATGGGATAATATATAAGGCTTTTAAACAAGGGTGTTATCTAATCAAATCAGTGTTTCAGAAAGGTTATCCTGGATTCAGTATCCAAAGCAACTCTGAGAAGTATAATATCTGAGGGAGTGAGACCAGTTATAAAACTATGAAATATAATCTGGGTGGGAGATGATGGTTATTGGGACCATGGTAATGACATGATTGTAAGTGAATATATTGAGGGAATTTGGGAAGTGGGTACAAAAAGAGTTGATAGTTAAGTAGATATAGGAGTGAAGGGGAAAGGAAGTCAAGAATGATGCCCAGGTTCCTGGCTTAAGATGGGCTGTTTTCTGTAGTGAGAAACTTGAGAGGAAAAGTAGGCATAGGAAAGACAGGAGTAGCTTGATACTGAAGATGAAAAGTTTGAACTCATTTTAAGACAGGCACATGTCGATGTTAATTATACTGTTGGATACACTAGAGCGCAGATGAATGATTTAGGCTGGAGATGCACAGGTGACAAGCCGCAGTACATAACATTCATCGGAGTCGCTAGAGTGAAAGCTGTCCCCCAGGGAAGGTGTGTGTAGCATGAGGAGAAGAGGATCAGACATAATCCCCGTGTCCACTAACAGGAAAGGGATGCAGGAAAAGAATACATAGCTGTCTAGATAAGGAAGAATCAGGATACTTGCTATTATGTAAGACAAGGAAATGAGAATTTTTTTTTAATTCCAAATTTGGAGACAGTAGCCACCATTTTTTAATTCTATAGGGAAGTCATGTAAAAGAAGATTGGTACGTGGGATGGACTTAGTGACAAGAAACTCATTGGTCACTTTGACAAAGTGTGACTTAGGGGTACCGTGGGGGTGTAATACACACTGAAGTGGGTTTTTGCATAACTAAAACCCAAGGAATTTCTTTTTCAACAACATTCCTTTCATAATTGATACTCTTCGGTACAACCAGTCTCAAGCTAAGAGTAAGAGTTGGAACAACGATCAAAGAAGAATTTGACAATGGAGGGTAAACCAAGGGCTTTACCATGAACCAAGGATACTGGAAAGTACAATAGCTTGGTTTCAGAAGAGAGGAGGAGTGGAGGGCTATTGCATGGTTAGATTTCAGGGAAATAAATACGTATTTTTAAAAAAGAAGATTAAACAATAGGGTTTGGTCTGAGGAACCCATAAACTAAATATAATGGTATGTAATGTATTGAATTTAGTTAGTGTCGAAATAACAAGGCATGGAAAAAAATGAATCAGTAAAGGAGAATGGAATAACCAGCCCATTGTGATAGGCTTCTGATAGAAAGAAGGTAGTCAGCCCTCTCAGGAGACAGTTATGAACTTGGGGAGAGTTCAGACTTCTGGAGGAAGGAGAGTGCTTATTCCTCTAGAAGGGACAGGAGCCGCATAGAGCCTAGATTCAGTAAGAGGGCTTCAGGAAGAGGCCTGTTTCTTAAAGGTGCTAACACCCAGGCCTCCAGGAAGTGATCGGAAATAGGTCCTGCATAGGAAGGAATGACTGCTAATAGATGTGGAGCCAGTGGTGGAGGGAACAATGTTATGGCAAGTGGGATAGAGGGACAGTGAGGACTGTACACTTAGTACCATTTTGAAATATATCAATTTAATACGAATCATTTTAGAGGCCAAAAAAAACCCAGTAGTTTTTGACTCACAAAATAACACATTTGGTTGGTAGGAGTATACAGAGTGAAGTGAAATATTGTCAAGTAAAGAAAATAAAAAATACCAGTCTCAAATGATTACTAAAGACAATGATGAATCAAATGGAATCAAAATAAATCTATCTGTATACGCTTGATACATTGAAATCGCTGGCAGTGTACTGAAAGATCAATAGTGACCCTTCTTTAAACCCCAAATTCATAAGATAATATCTAATCCTCTCCATTGGGTTATCCTATTCTTTTCGTGCTATCTAGGATTCAGGTAGATATCCAGGAATTTATGGAATAGCAAATTTAAGAGGAATGTAAGAATATAATGTAGACTCACTACACAAGCCACTTTAAGAAAAACTTTCCAGTAATTTACACCAAGGAAGACTGCATCTGAAAGCAAGCTGTGTAACGGTCCGAAAGACCATAGGATGTTAAGGAAAGTAGAAATCCATTACCTTTAGTATCAATATTTTCTATGCCTGTGTCAAAAATGTTTTTACTCAGCAGTAACACCTGAATATGGGATTCTTTGAAAATGATAGATAAGGATGGTACAAAGGAAATAAGTGATACTGAAATCTTCCACACATCTTGAAAAGGTAGCGGTCCTTCATTATCCCAGAATTCCTAGCTTCAGCTACTGGCTGGAGAATGGAGATGGTACATAGAGAAGAATTGCCAGTTTTCGGTGGAGTGAGAAAAAGGGCAGGACTAATTTTATTTATATGTGCTTTTTATACTTCATATGACTTTATCCAGTAAGCAGTTGTGTATTCATACTTAAAATTCATGGGTTTTGTCAAAGCTGGAGCTACAGACTTGAACGTTCTTAATTTATAGATGGGGGATGAGATCACCTAGTTAAAGAATTAAGGTTAGAAAAGGTTAGGAAAGAATAGAAACTTGAGAACACCCAGCATTTAAGAGCCAAGTGCAGTAGCAGATTTAGTGAGAAAGGAAGAGACTGAGAATGCTGAGTATAATTTGAGTTAAGGGAAAGAAATCAGGAGAAAGGGAGACATTGCAGGGAGAGACATATGACTTATTAAGAAAGATGCAAGAGGATTCGGGAGTTGGCAGGACTGAAACTATTATGGACAGGTTGGCATTGAATAGACCTTACCCTCAGAGACTGGAGGAAAAGCAACACTAAAATATCCACAAACAGCAACTTGTCGTTGTAGAATTGGGAAGGGCTGATGGCTTTCATGCCCAGTGGCTTCAAATGTCTAACATGATGAGTAAAGGTCATCATCTCTGGAAAGAGAGGGAAGGAAAAATATGGAGAAAGTAGAAGATCTGAACAGTCTCTGATGAAAATGGATAGCTGACCAATTGCAAGCATTCAAACTGTAAGAAAGGGAATGAGATACAAAGGTCTGACATATTGGAAAAATTGGAGGGATTCTGGGATTTGAGTTACACATTTTAAAATCTGTGCATAGATATGGGAGGAATGAATGCACTTTAGATGTTGTCTGGAAGAGGGATTGTAGTTATTCAGGTATATAGATTTTTGAGGTGACAGTGTTTCTATTAAAAAATATGAGGAAATCAATAGAGTCAGTTAGATGTGAGAAGAAAAGGGAAACAGCAAAGTTATTCATCCAAAAATATTTATTGAGCGACATCTATGTGTCAGGTCTTGTATCAGCTGCTGGAGATACTGAAATGAGTAAGACGCCACGTTTGCTTTCAGTTGCGTTGGTCTTCAGGAATGCTTGATGCTTCCATGTCAGCAGATATGTGAATGAGAGTGTGGCAGTTTGAAAAGTCAGTACGTAAATTAAAAAGTCTGTATCCCTTTAGTACAAATAACTGATATATAACAAACCAAGTGGCAATATAAACCAAACAAGCCAGATAGGTGAATTCTTAATTATGAGAAGTCAGACCTGAATAGGAAAGACCTAAGGTGTCCCTAGAGAACATGCAGAGGGAGAGAAGGGGAGAGTGGGTTTCTGAACTCTAAGAAACTCCAAGATTGAGGAGTAGGTGAAGGAAGAAAGGAGTCATTGAAAGAGAGCAGAGATGATACAATACCAGGCAACTTGCTTTTAAGAAAAATGAAGAAGATTCCCTGGCTGGTGTGGCTCAGTGGATTGAGCACCAGCCTGTGAAACAAAGGCTCACCGATTCGATTCCTGGTCAGGGCACATGCCTGGGTTGTGGGCCAGGTCCCTGGATGGGGGTGCACAAGAGGCAACCAACCACACATTAATGTTTCTCTTCCTCTCTTTCTCCCTCCCTTCCCCTCTCTCTAAAAATAAATAAATAAAATCTTTAAAAAAATGAAGAGCATTCTGAAAGAAAAGTGGTCAATATAAGTCCAATAAATCAGAGATCCTGATGAGAAAGACCAAATTGCTTGGATAGATTTGGCAAATAGAAAAGCATCAATAATCTTAAAGGTGCAATTTAGGAGGCTGGGGTGGCACGCTTTCCTGTGGGTGGAGGAATATATGAAAAACCCATGAAATGACGTTCTGTTAATGATGACCAGCAACCCTCAGGGCTGTCAAACGATTATGAAATGTAGGCTGTGTATCATTGGTCGTTTCAGGGAAGAGGAAGATATGTACATTTATTAGAGTATAAGGTATATAACTGCAATAAGTATAAGGATACATAAGATTTAAAAAATTAACACTGAACAGAGAAGAAATTAAAATGCAATAAGAATAGAGGTCTTTTTTGGGGTAGGGATATATTATTTGGAAATAAGGATGGTTAAAAAATTGGTTTCATCATACGGTAATAAAAAAAAAACTTGATAGTTTAAGCTAAATCCAATTCTTGACAAACTTCAAGTGACATATGTGTCCTGCAGAAGGTGAAGTTATATGCTTTTGCAAGTAAAGTCATAGATTATTCTGACATGGGCAAGTAATTCCACATATTATTGTATTCAAATTTTAGAGGTGTTGTGAAATGTGGAAATCTTTTATATTTAACTAGTGAATTCTGATTTCCAGAAAAATGACCAACATCCAGGGCTTGGGGAAGTGAGCATATGTTTAAGAGTGAAACTGTATTTTCAACATAATGGAGTCACCTAACTGTGTATCCAAAGGAAGCTAAAGCGTTTCCCTGTAAAATTAACTATGATATCTAAGGGTATTACAGTTTGAATTGTTTTCTATCAATTTTCTTATAAATATTTCCTACCAATCTGCTAATTATTCACAGACAAGTTTTACTTTGAATAAATTAAAATCTATTTCCATGCTGTGGCATATATAGAACAGCAATTAAGAAAGATGGCTGTAGAAAATTAATTTAGTTTTACTAATGTTTTTCCAAAAGGAAACAATATTTGAGAAGTTATGCAAATAATTTTTTAGTTCTATTCTAAAGATGAATGAGACCTTTAAAATTATTTTATGATTTAAAAGAGTAAGTACATCCTTCTATTTTTAATAGCTTCAGTTTTTATTGATCTAGATTTTATTTGGCTATTTATTTGGCTAGTAGAGTATATAGATGTATTTTCTTTGTGATCTTGTTGAAGTATATGTGGAAGTTAGAGTATAACAAATTTATGACTCACTTTAGGCTTATTCCTCAAATAGAACATGTTTCTAAAGTGTACAAAAATAAATCCAACTTGGTTTAGAAATAACCAGCCACAGGTTATTTTAAAAATTGGTTAAGAATCAGATACATGAAATGCTAAACAAAAGCCATCTGAAGTAATATGAGAGAACTAAATGGCTTCCAAATAATCTCAAACTCTGGGGGTGGGTAGGGCAGGGGAGAGAAATGGGGAGAAAATGGGGACAACTATAATTTCACAACAATAAAAAATGTTTTAGAAATGCTTAGTTAAGTACTGTAGTAGTATATATTAACATTATGTTATCTATATTTTAAAACAAATTACATGCTTTCCCAGAAAAAAATTAATGTGATATTGATGGATATAAAATTGAAGTAAACATAATTGGCAACACGAGCCTGAGGAAAATTTTGATTAGATTTTGTTGGTTTTATTATTCCACTTCAGTGTAAGAATTGCTCATTCAAAATGTCACTAGAAATTCTTTTTAAAATCAGTAATTCAGCATATAGAAATAATCCATATTATAACTTCATTTATCCTAGGTTCAGCACTTTGGTAGATTGCTACTTAATAGTATGAAAGAGACATTCTTTAGTGATGGAGCTAATATAATTTCCCCCCCAATAAAGCTAACACTATTGGATTCTGTAAAAGTGCCTACTGGCATGGCTATGAGCTATAAGAATCAAGAGTTGCAAAGTCAAATCATGTGTCACATAACTTCATTGCACATGTCCTTAGACAGTTCTCGTAAATCTCAGGTAAAGTGTAGGCTCTGGGCTCTCTTTACAACCAACTTTATGTAAGCTCAGCTTTTCTACTGACAGATCTTCCTAAGGTTCTCATCACCCCAAAGATGTTCTAAGCATGTCTTGCTCAAGGCTTCTTCCAGGCATATCTCCCACACAACCAGTGATGAAGCAAAAAGAACAGTAGTGATTAGCACTTAAAAAGCTATGCAGTCCCACCCATTTAGTATGGTGCTGCTGGGCTGTGAAAGGGTTCCTTGTTCCTTTAGCTCTTGACCACTGAACTGCAATACCTTCCCTTGTTTCTAGTTCCCACACGCAGGTCTCTTGTGTCATTGAGTTACGTGGGTCATTCACTCCACTAGGGAGTTTCTCAAGCAGAGTAGGGAAGTACCAGACCACCTATACTTTTCCTTTAAATATGAATGTAAGTATCAATGTATGTTAAATAGGAATATAATGATTATGCCTAGTGTTTTTGTTGGAATGAAACTTGAAATCTAAAGTTTTAGTTTTTCAGCTTTAACAATAAACATTAGGTAATACAGTGATTAGATTAGCTAAAGGCAGAAATGAAAGAGAATAATTATAAAAGAATGCTAAAAGAACAATTGAGTAGAGCACAATGTTGTTAGTTTAGAGTATTTCACAAATACTGAAAATCAAGAATAGTAATCATCAAGCAATGGAATTCTGACTTGAGTATCACACTTTGAAGATAATGCATACAGATGGATTGAATTAAAACAAAAGCAATAATTTAGCGTATGTTTTTATGACCATGTTGTTAAAACAATACTACAAAATCATATGTATACTTCAATGTTATTATACATTAATCATAGTCTAACAAATTAAAAACTGAGGCTTCAAAGACCTGTGTCTCAACCCTTTAACAAAAGAAAATCTGAAGTACAGTTTATTGTTGTCATACATTAATCATAGTCTAATATATTAAAATCAAGAGCAGAAAGATCTGGATGTCAAGCTTAAGTACAAGGAAACTATACCTAAATAGAACTTGTGAATTGTTTAGAAAACTTCAGAAGTAAAATATTTTTCCCCCTCTAATCTACATTTACAATGAACCTTGAAACACTGAGAACTTCGGGGAAGAGAAACTGGGAGCTGGTTTGTACATTCCCTGGGTTCCTATCTCCTACCCCAGCACCGTAAGCAGAGATGGAGTACTTCCATTTTCAGTTTCATTTAGGAAGACTTAGGAAGTAAAGACAAGCTTCTGTTTAGAAGCAGGAGGCTGGTTGCTGCCATAATCCATGAGGTGACAAAGAGAAGAACATGTAAAACTGACCACTTGAATACAAAATAAGGCCAACATGCAAATTGTAGTTTCTTTTCGATCTGTAATTGGGAATCTGCCAACACAGAAGGCCGATTTCAGTTACGGTATATGTGGCTTTCCGACTGTGCAGGTGGCTGGCACCTCTAACCCCTCATGTTGTTCGAAGGTCAACTATACACTGTATCAATCAGAGCTGTTCAACATCATACAGCTTTATGTTTAAGAGATTGATTCCTAAATGAAGGTTCTAGAAGAGGCTTTGCATCTTCCAAACCAATCTGTAGCAGTCAAAAGTCTTGTCTTAGGTTTTTTTCCATCCTTAATGTAGAATAATAAGTTACTGTGGAAAAATAGAATAAGATAAGGAAGGTGGATATTTTAGCTGGTTCCTAGCACAAAATCCTCCAGAAAGATATTCTCTTACCTTTACTATGAAATATATTGACTTTTGGGTATCTATTTTTTACCCCTTATTTACAAATAGAAATAACTAATGAATTACTATTTTTAATAGAAATGTGTATATGCACTAATATACTGTATAGTAGCCTTTATCTTGTGGACTCAAGTCAATATTCATTGTGTTTCTGGTCCTACCTGAAACAATAAACTGCAATTCTCCTTAAGTGGCAGGCAGGGTTCAAAATCACTTTCTGCCACTCTGGCTCTGACTGCCAAAGTGCCAGGAGCCAGATGGAGTCCCCTGGGTTCAGCAGTGCATTACCCAGTTGTTAACTGACCAGTCCCTCGGTGAAATAAGATGAACAATCTGGTCTAGGTCTACCCAAGCCATCTGTCTAGTTTTGTAACTTTCTATGCAATCTGTACTGTTTCCTCCATGTCATGCTCCCTACTATTTCCATCAATATAATATGTGTAAAAGATAACATATTAACTCAGCACTAGAACAGAGAAATGACTGCCAACATAATTTTAGGACCATGAAGGATAGGAATAAAAGGGATTAGTACCAATTTTATGACAACTGAGATTTCTATTATAATAAGATATATGTGGCATAAATAATAAGTTCTGTGTTTGCACAATCAGCAGTATACATTTAAAAATAGATAATCATAGTTAATAATAAAAGTCTCTAACCCAGTCTTGTTTTTAGAGTAGTTACCAAGTGTTGGTACAGACTGACTTGAGTTTTAACTATTTTATGTTCACCTCGGAATCACAGCAGTTTGGAATTGCTGCAAAATTGGCAAAATTTCAGGTAAGAGGAAAAGAAGAATATATATATATATTCATGAACCTCAAATGAATTCAACTTCTAGGAAGTTGGAAAAGAAGAATATATATATATATTCATGAACCTCAAATGAATTCAACTTCTAGGAAGTTATGTGTAGTCCTAGTAGTTGGTTTTTATAAATATATGTTCGGTCCAAGCATTTCCACTGTAACAAATGGTTTCCAAACAAAAAGATATATCTACTCTTTAATATCATGCACTTAAAAAAAAAAAAAAAAAGGACTAATGCTTTCAGATTGGGGCCCATTCTGAAAAATTTATGCAACTTAGTAGCCATAGACAAATGTAATATAATTCTAATACAGATAACAATACAGTTAAAATAGTAAATCTCTGGTAGGTGAATATTTCAGATACTATAGGAATTTATCTTTTAAAAAATTGTGATGGAAGCAACTTGGAGAGCGATAAAAAGGTGTTGAGTCTGCTATCAAATGAAAGGGGTTCGTTCACCTGCACACCTCAAAGCGCAATCGAACGTGGATGAGCATTTTCAGCAAAGAAAGTAAAGGTTTATTTAAGGAAATGTCACCAAACCTGGAGTCGCGTGGGTGGCCATTGTTCTAAGAACTGGATCCCCAGTAGCTTCCCGAAGAAGGGGAAAAAAAACATTCATCATGGTGACTACGGGCGTTAGGGTTGCGGTATCTACTGACTGGTCAGGGCCAGGCAGGGGCCATAGATCACTGTGTTTGGCCCCATGGTCAGCCATGGCGTAGTTCTTTCTGGTTTGTTAAGGATGTGATCCATGGGGTGGTCCTGCTTTTCTGAGTCTGGGCCTGAAATACAGCTGAGGCCTAAATGTGATCTTTAGTTTGTCTGAATTTCTGTTTTCATAGTCAACAGAAAGCAGGCTTTGTTCTTCAGACTGGTAGATATTGATCAGAACCTCACTGTCCTGAGGGCAGAATGATTAAGGCAGTGGACATGCAAGGGAGAGGGAGGTGGGTGAGTCAGGGTGCTGGTCAAGGACTGTTTGAATCAAAAGGAAAGAGGAGAAAAGGGCATAGTAAAGAAATGAAGATTCTACACAGTTACAAGACTTAGGAATTACAGAAACAAAGGCAAAATGTACATGTAAAAGATATAGTGAGCTTTTACTTATATGTGCAAAGATACAGTGACTATGATTATTTTAATAAGTCGTAGTTATCAAAGAAAAAGAAACCTTCTTGGAAAAGTCACCTTTTAAACAAAATCCATACAGAAAAGTGTGCAATAAATCAAAAATAACACTAAAACTAGCTAAAGCTCCTAGAAGGAGTAGAATAAAAATACCTTAATAAGTAAGACGTACTGAAAATATATTTAGAATTTGGAAAAGAAATAACATAGTGAAATAATAACTCTCATTTGACATCGTGATTCAGCTTCGTTCTTTCCACTAACTTTTACTATGGATAAAGCCATGAGGAAGGAAGGCGCAGGTTACTTGCCTTTTATAGGTAAAGAAATTGGCACAGGTTTAATACCACCTCTATCAATTACTTGCAAAGGGTGCACACACAACAAGCCCTAGGTCTGGATTTCAAAGGAGGCAAAACGAGCTCTGAAGCCTATGTCCTTCCCCGAGCTCTGTGTCACAATGCTGTGCCCTGCTCAGCAACTTCGAGTGAAACCGTTATTGTAGTATAAACATCATCATCTAATGATTTTTATCATCTCTTTCTAGGATAATATAGGAAGGAAAGTATACCTTCTAAAACACGAAATTTTTTTTTAAAGATTTTATTTTTATTTATTTTTAGAGAGAGGAGAAGGGAGGGAGACAGAGAGGGAGAGAAACAGCAATGAATGGTTGCCTCTCACATGGCCCTCACAGGGGACCTGGCCTGCAACCCAGGCATGTGCCCTGACCGGGAATCGAACCGGGACCATCTGGTTCCCAGCCCGCACTCAGTCCACTGAGCTACACCAGCCAGGGCTAAAACATGAAATGTTTTACAAATATAATATAAATATTCCCTGTTACAATTTTAGTTTCTACAGGGGGCTGGCAAAAGTAGGTTCACAGTTGTGAGTGCATGAAACTGAGTTTATTCTTGTGTTATTGTAATCACAGCCTGCATGTCATTTTCCATACAAACAACTGGAAACCTACTTTGTCCACCCCTGTACTGCATATATCAATTAAAAGCAAGTTCCAAGTTAGTGGGTACATTAAGAATGCACCTTCAAATAGAATATCATCCTCAAATATTGTTTGCTACTTATGTGATCTCGATATTTATGGAGTTTTTGATCCCAATCAACATGGAGGGGGCTTCTCGGTTGCGGTGCGAACCTGAGCATGAAAACTAGGTTGAGCTGGAAGCAAGCAGTGGAAGAGCTATCTTGGCCAAATCCCACTAGTACACGGAATGCCGTGAGCCCCATGCTGACAAGAAGATGAGAAAATAAATTGAATGAGGAGAAAGTGAAATCACACCAACTAATATGAGTATTTTATAATTTCTTATGAGAACAGAGCTTCAACTAAAAACATCGAAGTGTTTTGAAGACTCTAAAATATTCTGACGGAAATTGCAAATTTTATTTGCAGAGCAAATGAAATCAAATTGCCTTTTCTCCCTAATCTCCCTTTAACATAATGCATGCATGCCTCTGAGGAGAACGGGAAGATGGCATCCTAAAGGACGGCAAGGTAGTTGTCGCACTGCAGGTTTTCCTTGTTAGTCCAGGCTGTCATCTTTGTGTAAATGTTAGAAAATGTGACACTACGTTCCTTTCATTTAAAATCACCTATTGCATGCTGTGGCAAGGGCAGGCCATATCCACATCCTTGTCAATGATAGGAATCTCAATTGTCACATCACTAGCATGCAACCTGGTCTAATTTGATCCATCTGCCTCCCAGTATTCAACAGCAGCCTTTCGGTTGGCGGGAACTCGAAACCCCAGGGCACCCAGCTCAAACCAAGGTTTCAGAAAGCGCCACGGTTCAACACACCTACCCTTAGTGCGAACCGCCTTTGTCAGGCTCAAAACAAACCAAGGTACTTCGGTGATTCATCTTTATGACTATAACGAGTTATGTATCTTAAAGACATCTCCCCTTTTGCAAAGTTCAAGCATTGCTCTGTAAGACTTGGGCACTGAATTTCTGGAAGTGCATTTACTGGTATTTTTGTTTGTCTGCTTGTTTGTTTTTGATCAGAAGCTGTATGGCTTCACTGTCTTTTTGACCTCAAGGAGTCCTCACCATGGATTCATGAATGCAATCCCAGATGCAAGGCCCAGAAATAGTCTTTTGCATTTTTGCAGCAAAACCATGATAAACACCATGACCTGGACTTAATTCTCATAATAAACAGAGAGTGTTTGGGGTGTGTAACCATGATGAACCGGAGATGGCAGGACTGGTGGGCAAAGTTGACCTGGTCCCTGTCCTCTAGGAGTTTTTATGCTTGTGAAATCTGTCTTGATTTGGTATAATTTTTCCCATACTTAGAGTCTGCTTATGGAGCCAAAGATGGAACCTTCATCCTAGACAGTGATGGAGACTGAAATTTGAGAAAAAAAATCAATAAAGGATTTTGCGGTTCATTATTTTTCACCTTTTCACACTTTTTAGTAATTTTTTTTAGCCTCAGTGTTTACATCTATAAAACAAAAAATAACTCCATTCCACTTAAAAAGGCATTATAAGAAATAGCTAAAGTGATGAACTTAATTTCACAATAAAATAGGCTCTTGTAATAATAGGCTCCACTACCCACTAATATTCTTAGGAAGAGGAACTGCATTTTTTTTCGCCTCAGTAACACTCACTCAGTTTGCAGATACTATGGATTTAATACATGTTGTGAAGGAACAATGAAGTCAGAATAGCAATGAAGAGGAGGCAACTTCATCCCCCCCCGCCCTGGAACTGCCCTGTGAAGCCCAGTGCCGCACACTCAAACCGGAAATAGTCCTCTGTTAATGGTAGATGCTGAAGACTGAAGGGACTTGGTGACTTCATTAGTTGTACTGAAGGTGGCCATTCTTGCTAGAATATATCTACTCATAAATAGAATGATGTCATCTTATCTCAGTTTTTTTCCTCTAAGACAACAGAATAGGAATATTCAAAGGTAAAAACTTTTCAATTTCCCATAAAATATTCTGTACATATTTCACATGTCCCTCTGAAAAAAATTAATGGCTTATTTGGAAAAATTCAGCTGATACCAGCAAAATAAATAAGTTTCAGGTATAATCAGTTTATAATGTCTCTATAAATATGTTTTGCAGACAACTCTTGTATAAGCAGTATTCATGGAACATAAAAACATACTGATTTTATGGTAATTATTATATACTACAAATGGATTTTAATGGAGCAAGCATAGAAAAGATATTGTATGACTGATCAGATGTATGGGAAAAAATAACAGTGAAAGTAAGGCTATAATTACTGTCCAGATTCTGAGATATATATATTAAAAAGAAAACACAAATAAGTTTTAAAACATTTTTACTTATGTAAAAAAGAAACCTAGCATTTTAAAGTTCATTTCAGGGCTAGCATCTATTAAAATATAAGCTTTAGGAATTGTTAGCATCTGTAGTTGCAGTGTGGCTAGGGCCATCAAAAAAAAATAAACACAAATAATATCACCATTTCAGCTAAATGCCCACACTCACTGAATAGTATAGGTTACTAAAGTTGTGCCACTTCTAGGAAGGAGAATGTGTTTCCTCTGGGTTCTTTTATAGAAACGCAGGCTTTAAAGATGTCTAAATGCTTAAAATCCCTTCAAAATCCCTGGGCACTCTGAGCCTGGGGCCTCTGTATCTACACAGACTTCATCCGTCTCATTTAAATGCCCTGATACCATGGGACTATTGTCCTGCATTCTTGAAACTGCTTTCTCTGTGTTTATTTTCTGTTCTTCTAAACCTTCCCCATAGTCTACCCTCTGCACCAGGGCTCTCAACTCAAGCACTATTGCATATTGGACTGAGAATTCTTTGTTTGTAGGGGGCTGTGCTGTGCATTTAAAAATGTTGAGCACCACCTATAGTCTCTACCCATTAGATACCAGCAGCCCCCTTCCCTATCACAAATTTTGATCATCAAAAATATCTCCAGATACTTCTACATGTTCTCTCAAGGGAAAAACTGTTCTCTGTTGGGAACCACTGCTCTACATTATCAGAGTTCTCTTTACAAAATATGGAGATGATCATGCTATCCCATTCATAAAGCTTTTGAAGAACTCTTCCAAGACTACAGGGTAAAGTACAATACTTTATCATGATATTTAATAGTTGTCATAACTTGGTTGTGTTTATGTCTCCAATTCAAATTTAGCCCATTTATCTCTCTTGAACATCTCTCTCTATATTTCATTCATCCTTGCAAAATTGCTTACAGTTTTATTCACATGCGTGTTACTATCTTGGTAACTGTACTTACTAATCTCTCTAATTATATGATCCTGCCATTCACCTTTTCTCTCAACCCCAAATTCCTGGATTCTTAGTTTTTAAGATTAAGCTAGAATATCATCTTATTTTAATGAAGTTTAGCTATTTTTATTCCATCACACACAAACTATTATTTTCTTTTGCCCTGTATTATGCCCAATCAGTATATTGTATAACATGCTGTTCCTAAATCTAACGTGATTTGAAAAGGTTTAACTTTTCAGTTCTTCAAAGCATTTCCACAAATTAAAAGAATGAGTCTGTCTTCAGAAATATTTCATTGAGGCAACCCAATTTACTTTGCAGCACATGTTCATGTAGGGAAATGTTTTAAGTAGAAAAAACTTCTATGTCTGTTGTGTAACTCATAAATTGTTATTCCACTTTATTTTCACATGCCTAATTCAATATACTGGTCTATATATCCTTTAAAGCTAGGGAGCATTCATTGTATATATTTGTATCTCAGATATATAGCTTATTAACACATAGTAGGCATCCACTTATTCTTCGTTAAAAGAAAGAAGGAAAAGGAGAAAGGAAGGAGGGAAAGGAGGAAAAAGAGGGATGCAAGAAATAAGAGAAAAAATAGGGAGAAAAGGGAGAAAGAAGCATTTTGAAGAAGAGCTTCGAGTCTTGCAATAAATGAGCTGTAGATTAATATTTAGGTTATCTTTCCTTACCTCTCGGCATATTTGTATCCAGATTCTTCATCACCATCATTATATCATCACTACCATCGCATTCACAAACACATTAAGAACATAGATGGGCACCTTCTAAGCATTTTATGTACATTGCCTTTGAAAGACACACATACATGGTGGTGCCTACTCTAGGGGGTTTGAATGCTGCTGCTGTTATTAATCCATCCACCCTAATGTTATCATGAAAAAGCTTATAGTTTAACATGTTCATACATATGCATATTTACTAATGTGTATTCTAAACTTTGTCCAAGAAAAGGATATTGAATTTTACCAAAAAATATTAAAGTTTGCTTTTTGAAATCTCTGCATGCTATTGAAAACATAACTTCCAGTTAATATAGAAAAGTATTACAAAAATGAATCACACACGTCGATAAATGTCCTCATGATTTTGGTAGCACATAGATACACTTTACATGATGGTGGACATGCTCTCAGGAATCAGGACACAATTCAATGACTAATGTTCAATGTATGTCCTTCAGTGATGGGTTGACAGAAAATTCTGCATCACTGTTCTTCATGATTACACTTTGATTATGAATTTACATCACTTGAAGTCCATCTGTGCATCAAAGAGTAATTCACTGTCAAAACCAGTAAGTGACAGGGTATCCCTTTTCTTTACTTCTGACCTTGTTCTTGGCACAGAGGAAATAGGTTCAAATATGACAGATTTCCCCCTGACAGCTGGATGATTGTTCACTATGGCCAGACGAGAAGTCCGTTGCAGACCGTAGACAGGCTGGATGCACCAAATATTTTACCACTCTAAAATGTTCTTCTGAATGCATATATTATTGTTTCGACCTAATGCTGCTTTATTTAATAATTTTCTACCTTTATGCTGAGTTAGTCCTATGAAATGCATATATCTCGCCTATGACTGCTTTTGATATGCAACCTGTGCTGCAAGCTTTTCTTATTACTATTTTAAAACTGAAATTCCAATTTCTCTTCCTTTAGTCTCTCTAGTTTAACAGATCTAGTGAACTGTAACAAAAAAAGAAAAAGCATAATGTAGAAAGAGGAGGGAGATTTATCTGTCTCTTATCATTATGATTTCCTTGAAGTTGAATAATTTATCTTTACATCTCCACCAAATAGCACAAGAACTGTTAGAATTTCAATAAAAAGATTCCTGGGAAATAATCTGAAGTACTTTTAAGAGAATTAATATAATATAATCACTCATTATGTAGAACTAATTTAAGTATAAACAATCTTAATTTTGCTTATCATAAAATCTCCATTTGAACATGCTGTAACATATCTGTATAGTAAAGCTCTTAGTTGTCAATTACATTTATACCAGTTACCAATGATTGTTTTGTACTTTGCACACTTAAATGGTGTGATTTGTATCATACCTATTGCAATATCCTTAAAAGTTAATATGCATTTGTTAATGTCTTTTCACTGCACAAGTGAATGCATTGACTTTAAAATGCACAAGTCAATGCATTTTAAAGAGCAAAGTGTGGAATACATGGGCATTTTTTTAAAAGATTTTATTTATTTTTAGAGAGAGGAGAAGGGAGGGAGAAAGAGAGGGAGAGAAACAGCAATGTATGGTTGCCTCTCACATGGTCCTCACTGAGGACCTGGTCCGCAACCTAGGCATGTGCCCTGACTGGGAATCAAACCAGCGACCCTTTGGTTCCTAGCCTGCACTCAATCCACTGAACTACGCCAGCCAGGGCTACATGGGCATTATTTACTCTTCAACCAAACTAAATACATAGAATTCAACAAAATAAGGTCACTCACTACCAGCCCTTCCCTCCCTTCCTTCTTTCCTTCCTTTCTTCCTTGTTTCCTTCCTCCTTTTGTATTCTTTGTACAAGGAAAAAGTAAGTGGCCAATATGTGCTAGACACCTTATGTGTTAGATAAATAAAAAAGTAATCACTAGGTTTTAAGGTTACATGTCCAAGAGGATATTGAAGAAATCTGAGTCCTTATGTAGCACTCAAATAGCTCATAATATAGTCCTTGAGAACCACTCAATGCTCAATTACCTCACACACTAAAAATAAAGTAGTTATTCCAATAAGAAAGACATCAATATTACCAAGAAAAAATGGAAATTGCTATAAGGAGAGGGTCCACTCAAACCAAGTTTTAAAGGCTGGCTAGTGTTTGAGGAAGTAGATAGGGAAAAGAAGACCAAGTATTTTATTTCTTTTTTTGTTAAATTTACTGAGGTGGCATTGGTAAATAAAAGTATATAGATTTCAGGTATAGAATTCTATAATATATCACTATGAAGTAGAACAAGAATATTAGAGTATGTGTGAAAGTAAAATAAAAAAAAAAATGTGTTCGAGCTAGGAATATAAACCTCAGGGCCCCTGTTCCTAGACAGATGTATCTAAAAATGCAATTGGGAATTCTAGATTCTAGGGTAACGTGAGCGAAAGTGTGCTTTCCCAGTAGGGTATACAAGATGTATTATAGGAAAGGTATTGCAGTTTGGGAGACTGAAATATGAGTGAGACTTAGAAACATTGCAAAGGAAGAAACAATTGGTCTGAAAAACAGACTAGTAAGATTTTTTTCCACCCTCATGGCTGTATAAGTCAGCATTCTCCTCTTTTTCTGGAAATCAATCAAAAACTTCAAGGAGAATGAGAAATAAATCCTGTAAACTTTATATTTGGTGAAACAAAGTAAAATGCATTATCTGTATACTCGACTGCACAGAAAAGATTCAACGAGAAAAGTACAAAGAAGAAAATGGAAAAAGTTATTAATTGATCCAACAACTGGGCATCAGCCTCCGCTGTGGGTCGGGCCTTTCTTTAACCATGGTATAGTTGAGAGAGACATACAGTTACAAAATAATTAGAAATTATAGTGTGATGAAGGGCAATTAATGCTATGAAGAAAAACAAAGCAGAGAAAGGAGATAGAGATTATACAAAAAGGGAAAGTTTAATTTTATTAAACTGGTCAGTCTTTCAGCCTGCTCTCTATCCATGCATCTGTCACTATTTTGCTTTTTAGTTCATTTGGTTCATTAGGTGTTTTAGGGGATGAAAGGTAGGTATGGAGTGGAGAGATTAAGTAAAAGAGAAAAAACTCATGGACATGGACAACAGTATGGTAATTGGGGGAGGGAGAGGGGGAGCGATAGGAGGAGCTGGAAGAGGGAACAGAGCAGGTACATGGTGAGGGACAGAGATCTCACATAGGGTGGTGAACACACAATACAGTGTACTGATGATGTGTCATAGAATCGTGCATCTTCAACCTGTATCACTGTGTTAACCAGTGTTATCTCAGTAAGTTCTGCCAAAAATATAAATGAATGAATGAATGAATAACCAAATAGACAAACAAACAAACAAATTGGTCAGGGGAGTTTCTATGGACTGAATGTTTGGATCTCCCCCAAGTTCTTATCTTGAAACCTTAAGCATCCTCACTGTGCTGGTTCTTGGGGGTAGGGCTTTTGGTAGATAATTTGGTCAGGAGCATGGGGGCCCTTCTGGTGGGACTGGTGTCTTTGTAAAGGGAGAGGGCAAAGTTTCCTCCCCCTGTTCTCTGCCAGGTGAGGGAACGATGAGAAGATGGCCATCTGCATGCCAGAAGGAGGGTCCTCACCAGACCCCATTTCTACTGGCACCTTGATCTTGAACTTCTTAACTGCCAGAACTGTGAAAAACAAATGTTTGTTAAATTACACCATTTATGATAGTTTCTTAAAGCAGTTCGATGAGACTAAGACAGAAGGTCCAAATAGGCAATATTTGGGTGAAGACCAGAGAGAGGGGAGAGGGGTAAACCGAACAGCAAGTGGAAAGGCCTGGAGGTCCATGATGTGTGAGGGGCAGTAGGGGTGCCTGTGTGGCTGGACCCGAGAGAAGGCCCAGGAAATGATTAGTTCTGTGGTCAGAAATACCGGGATGTCAAACTGTTTGGGGCCTTGTTTGAGGGAATGAATGTTGTGCATTTAATCAGAATGACATAGGAAGCCACTAGAGGGTTTTGAGCCAAAAGACTGATGTGATCTGATTTACATTTTCACAGGATCTTTTTAAAGATTTTTATTGAATTTATTGGGCAGACATCGTTTAATAAAATTATGTAGGTTTCAGGTGTGCAATTCTATAATACATCATCTTGTATATTGCAACAATTTTCAACCTTTTAAAATCTCATGGCACATATAAACTGCTAAAATTCTGAGCACACCGAAAATATATTTTTGCTAATCTGACAAACATTAGAATAATTTTGATTGATTTGCACAGAAAATATAGTAATTATCTCCCTTTTGTTGCAGTGAATTTTTTAAAAAATCGGGTGCCTATACTTATATATAAGGATCTCTGATTCCAAGAATTAACCAATCAGGTTGAGGTGGGCAAAGAGGGAATAAATGGAGAAAGAAAGAAAGAAAGAATGAACCAATCAGATGCAACCTTATTATGCAAAGTGACCAATAAGATCTGACCTATATATTTATGGTTCAAGACAGGGAATTCACACCTGTAGGGTATTGTTCTGTTGGTTTTTGTCATTTCTTATTTGACACTATAAGGAAAAAAAGGTCAGTGCCTCTGACTGAAAAGTCATGTATTGCATGTTTTAAAAAGTCTTGAGGCAAACTGGTTGCAAATCACTGGTGTAGTGTATTGTGTGTTCACCACCCCAAGTCAAGTCTCCTTTAATCACCAATGTAAAAATTTTTAGCAAGCATCTCTCTTCTTTGATACTGTTTTATTCTTCCATCCTAAAGAAAGTCAGAAGTTTTCATAAATACAAGTTGACTGCATGTGTTTCCCATCAATTTGACTGTGATTAACAGAGTTGATGAATTCAGTCAAGAACACCTTCACACAATACAACCTCCCTGAGTGTCTTTGGAGAGGTTTACACTTACATGAAATAGGGGCAACATTCAGTCATATTGCTTATGCGTGGAGTAACCCCAAATGGTGCTATTTACTCAAACTATGGAACTAGTGACACTTTTGGAGTCACATAGTAAAAATTCCACAACTCTGCACCCCAACCTGCATGGTATAAAATGTATTCCATTTAGAACCATGATTAATTTGAAGTTACATACTGTATAATATATTAACCATATCATTAACAATAGAGAAGCTTTTGAAAATCATATTAAAGCATTTAAGCATATAGTATGTTATGACAGAGTTAGAGTTACATTCAGTATATGTTTGTTTGTTGGTGTCCTCTTACCCAAAATTATTTGAGGAAGACTATATAATTATGTGAATATATCTAGATTTACATAGAGTTATATATCTAAACATAATTTTATATAAATGTAATATATACTTTAATATTGCATATGTTAAAAATAAACATAAGGGGAAGAAGCACATATCTTAATAATAATGTCTAGGAAACTGACTGTGATAAGTGGCATTTTTACTTCCTTGTTTCCCAACAATCAATATAAGGAGAGAGGGCAGAATTTGCAAAATTATTTTTCTTCAAATGTAGAAAGACTCAGATTTTCAAAGGGCAAGCACAATTTACTAAGCAATCAATTCTAAAATAAATATCTCACATGTGCTTTTATTCAGGGCACGGGGCCCATATACAAGTGCACGTGCCGTAGAATAACCAGAATTGTTGTAATAAATAGGAAGTAGTTGTTTTCTGCATCTCTTTGTTTTAAAATTCAAGCCAGTCTTTTGGAATGAGGCTTCTGATGAGATATGGGTAGAATATAGACTAGTTAGAAGAAAAAAAAAAAGGATGAAGAACATGTTCTTTAAAATAGGCTAAGTGGGCTTTACTTCAACATGAGTATTTAGCTGGATGTCAAACAGTTTGATGGCGTAATTTGACTTCACCTAGGTAGGTTGCTTATAGTCTATCCTAATCAGAAAGAGATGTTGTGTGTATGCTACAAATTAGATGAGCTCATTGAGAGGCAGGACTTTGTTTTGATACTTGAACACCCAGCCACAGTTTTTGTTTCTTAGTGTTTTTTGTTTGTTTAGTTGGTTGGTTTTGGGTTTTTGTTTTTGGTTTTTCCCTGAAGTGGATGACCATATATTTTCACATTGATTAAATCACTGGGGTTCCTTCAGGCAAAATCCTGTTGCTGTCTCTCAAAAAGTAATTTTTATTTTACTTCAGCATTTGAATAGGAGCTGAATAAACATCCCCACCGCCCTGATATCCACACCTATTGCAGAGGGGTTTTTATCACAAAACTTTAGCCCAATGATCAGGCATAAAAATAACATTTCATTTAAAATGGTATAATCTTGCTGTGTGGCCACTGTGGGAATTTCAGTGATAAAGCAGCCTTGCGTATCTAGACAAATTAACTTAGAATATGCTTTGGAAACAGTGGTCTTCATGATACCAAAAATAAATATTAGGTTGATAACAGAACACTGAACGACTTCCACTGGGTTAGTCAAAAAGTTTGTTTAGTTTTTTTTCCCATATACTGGCTCTAGTAGTGCCTTTAACTTCATTTGAAAAAAAAAATTGTTAGACTGTATTGTGATCAGCACACATTTAAAAATATATCAAAATTGGTGGATTTTTAAAGCCTTTTTAATTTAATATTGAATGTGGAAGAAAATATGCAACAATTTTGGTGTATTATGATTTATTATTTCAAGGAAGGCAAAAAAAAGCAACTGAAATGCAAAAAACAATTTGTGCAGTGTATGGAGAAGGTACTGTGACTGATCGAACATGTCAAAAGTGGTTTGCAGAGTTCCTTGGTACTATTGACATTTTGGTCAAATAATTCTTTGCTGTGGGGCTGTCTTGTGCATTGGAAGATGTTTAGCAGCACCCCTGACCTCTACCCCCTGGAAGCCAATAGCAGGAGATAGCTGACATACTCAAAATACCCAGATCAATAAAGTTATTGGTGAAAATGAAAAACATGTCTTTTATTTTATGGAAAAAGTTAAATGGACTTTCTGGCCAGCCCAATAGTTTTTGTATAAAATCACCCCGTCAAATAGTATGGACTCGTCTCTCTGTTTACTCTCAGAGAAAGTTATTCATGCAGTTAATCTCTTAAGAGTCTCCAACCATTATGGAATTAAAGGATATAGGACTAAAACACTGACTTACAACACATCACTCCAGTTTTGATCTTGATTCAGTACACTCTTCATGGTAAATCTAATTCTTACAGTGGCAATAAAATGTCTATTTTATAGAAGCAATAATAGCCAAGGCTTTTGACCATAGCTGATTTCTCTTCTAATCAAAAGCCAATTATGGAGTAATAAAAAATGGTAAAGTTTTATGTTGTTCTTGGTCATTCTCTCCATGAAGTTTTAAAAAGTGGTCAGTAGTACCATGGTGGTACCTGGGAATCCTGTGGTTCATGGTGTGAGATATTGAGTTAAATATATAAATAAAAACAAACAAACAAATGTAAAGCTGACATGAGCACCATTGAGTAAATATCAGACTTTCAGTGAATATTGTTTTCTCTAAATGCAAGGCAAATGCATTTTGATTCCGTTGAGAGGGCACTGAACAGGAGGTGTTGAGTAAAGATGCGGTGCCCACCATGCTAAACAGGCTTCCCACTGTTCTGGCTGAACTTTCCAATAAAAGCTGGAGGAAGGAGACCTTTGTTTTCCAAAGGTAGAGCATTACTTCTAGTTTCCGTCTAATGCTTTGAGTGTCATATGCAAGCAAGTCTTTCTTAAGTGGCTTTTGGAGCAACTCTCAGAAGGTGTTTGGACATTATAAGAGTGTTTGGAGAGCTAATAAGGGCTTTGAACCATTTCACCTTAACCTTCTGAGCTTTTCCAACACTACTGGTGTCACTTAAAGACATTAAGAAAAGGGGAGGATAATGGACAGAAGCTCATATCCATCTTAAGAATGAAAGTAAGCACAGAATGACTACTGAATAATCAAATTGGAAATCCAATTATATCGGCATACAGCAATAGGAGTTTATGCTTATAGATGAGTCTGGCTAGATATTTTCCTTTTTACTTGCATATGCCTATTCCTAAGTACAAGCCTGTAGAGAAAAGGATATCCCAACAACACATATGTTGAGTGTTTATTATGTATCCAACACTGTTCTATATATATATATAATGCATTCTTTTATTTCTCACATAAAATAAATATGGTTTAGTTCCTATTATTAGTCTCCATTTCACAGATGGAGAAACCAAATCATAGAGAGGTAAAATAACCTGCTCCACCTCCCCAGACTGTATGGAAGAATGTAGAAAGACCAATATTCTAACTCCCGTGTCATATTTTTAACACTGCTATTCAGATTTGCCTATAAGTGGACCTAGTTTGGAGGCCCAAGGAAAATTCTGGACTTTAAATCCCTCTTCCCAAAACAATTTATGTCATTAATGTTGAAATTATAGGCTGCTCAAACAGCTGTCAGATGCAAGAGCTTTAAACTCAGGAGGCTGGATGCACCCTGGTGAGGTGCAGAGAAAAGTTCGGATGCGAAATGTCCAACACGAAGTGGAGCTCAATAAAAATAAAAAGAGAGCTAAGCATTTATTCCTCTGTGACAAATTAAGATGAATGTTTCTAGCTTAACTCGCCCACATTTCCCCCTCTCTATCCTTAAAATAAAGATGGTCTGAGTGGTTCTGAGATAATATTGATGTTATGAAATCCAACTCTTCTTAAAGGCAAAAAATAGTGTAATACCTGGGGGAAGCTAATAAATTGGTTGATTCAATTATGGATTGGAGGATTCCTCTAAACAAGTTTCCAGGTGCTGCAAACTTGCGACTACAAAGTGATTGCTTCCCTTCAAGGGAAACAAGCATACAAACAGCAAATTACAACTTTACGGGAGAGATGTTTCCGTAAAGACAGGCAGAAAGCGAAGTGGGAATACAGAAAAGGTATGTCTCACTCTAGGAGAGCATTCTTGGTTGCTTGGAATATGAATCCAAAGCCTGTTGTGTCTGGGGAGAAGCAGCCTCTTAGCTTTTGAAATTCCTGCTCATCTGTATTGTGCTAGTGAATGTCTGACCTGAAACTGAGCAAATAGACCTGATTTCCTTGGTTCAGGGATGTAAATATATTGGACCTTGTGGCACATCGTTTTTTGGAAAGCATGTTTATTTACATGAGTAAAATCTTCCACACTTTTACAAGAAGAGTGCTTAGCTACATTTCTGACATCATGTTTTTGCACGCCTAGGATGAATGCAATGCATGCACACAGGAACATGCACACAAACACCGCCTGTCTGTCGTGTGAGGGAAGCACACAGCAGAACTGGCTGAGCACCTCCCTTTTTCTGCATCACGGCCGTCCTGCTCCAGCCATTCAGAACTCCTCCTCGCAGTTCCTGGCAAAACACAAGTGTCTTCCTGTATCCATGCCTCTCCACCTAGAAAAGTCACCTCCAGCCTTCGCTTTGCCGTTCCTTCAGTACTTGCTCTAGGCGTCACTTCCTCCTGAGAGTCTCCTTCAGGGCCTCACTGTGTGGTTTAGGGATGTGCTCATAGCATCCTGTCTCTATTACATGAATTAATACTCTGTCTTGAGATCGTCTGTTTAACTGTTCCCTAATGTCTTAGTTTTTTTTTTTATTTTCCTGTGCCTGGCACAGGGCAGGGTGCATAGGACTTGGCAGCAGACAGTGATAGCCAAAATGAAGAACAGTTGTTGCTAATTTTGTTAAAGGAATACTTTTTACTCCCCCCAACCTTAACTACAAGTTGTCCCTCAGTATCCCTGGGGGATTGGTCCAAGTTCCCCCATGTATGCTAAAATCAACACATGCTCAAGTCCCTCATATAAAGCGGCAAAGAACGATGCGTAGGGCTGGCCTACTGCACCCACCATTCCCAACTGTAGGTCTAAAGTAACGTTTTCAACCTACAGTTGGTTGAATCTACAGATGCAAAAGCTGGGGCTATGGAGAGCTGACTGTATATTTTTTAAATAAAATCCATGTATAAGTGGACCAGTGTAGTTTAAACTCATGTTGTTTAAGAGTTGACCGTGTATGAAATGGTTCTATACAAAGAGGCCTATTGTGTATCAAATATTAACATGTGACACTTATTGCATTTTCCTGCTATAGTAAATCAATTCGTATTTCACTGCAGATTGCATGGAATTCAACCTGATATTTTCAGAAAAAGCTGAACATGTATTGACTTTCCACTGCAGTTTCTATCTACCCACTTTCTCCCTTTACCTGAGTATGATTTACTATGGCCCCAAAACATCCGGGAAGCAGGAGAGAACATTCTGAGATGAGGAGAGAGGCGGAACACAATAAGAGAAAAAGAAGCAGGAGGATGATGAGTTTGGCCTCACACTGACCCCTCTATTCAGCCTCTTCCTCCCTTGATCACTGCTGAGCAGTAGAATTCTCATGCCAGTCATTCTGATGCTGCGTGAATAAAAGAAAAAACTCATTTTGGTTATGGCAGGTCTGAATGCCAGCTCGATCCTGCAGCTTCAGCCCTCACAGTGACACAGGATGTTCTTTTAACGTGTGGGTTAAATATCAGGGGTCTTACGTATTGGAATGACTTTGGGGGACTGACTTTGGCCCACAGATGCTATACATTTGACAGAGAACATCTATTATGATCAACTATGATAAATGTGCCAAGCCTGTGGGAGCAGAGGCAAGTTCCTTTAGTGAGAGATGAAAATGCAAGGGACAGTTTGCCAAACAAGAGGATCCATTCCTGATTTTTCCTCCCAAGAGTTAAGGAATGGAGACTAAGTGTCACATGATGGGGAGTACAAGGAGGTCTTCTCGCTGCAGCTGGCCTGACACTCTGCCCTCAGTGGTGGCCAAGCCCAGCTGGAATGGACATTGCTCTGAGCCAGGGTAGCAAGACACATGGAGCCCTGAGCAGCGTGACTCAGTGGATCGAGCATCCTCCTGTGAAGTGAAAGGCTGTGGGTTTGGTCCCGGTCAGTGCACGTGCTGGAGGCTATCCATTGATGTTTCTCTCCCTCTCTTTCTCCTTCCCTTCCCCTCCCTCTAAAATAATAAATGAATAAAATCTTTTAAAAAGAGAAATAGATAGGAAAATGAGATCCGGAAATAAGTTATAAAGGGAGGGTCAGAAAAATGCGCTTTTTAAACTAAACTAAGCTCACTTATTAGTTTATCTATATCCCCTTGTTTATTTCTTATTTTCTTTGATGGTTTTTCTTTTAACATTTTTTAATATACTAGGCTCTCTGAGCTCGACTACAGAGAACCAGTGAGGGCATTTTTCCTTTCATCTGGAGATGACACTTACAGGGAACATGGACCTTGTGAGGATCAGCACACAGGTAGACGTGGTTATCACTTTCTGAGCATAAGAATAAAAAGAGACGCTCCAAGAGAACATGCTGGGTCATTTGACTACTCATCTCTCCCTGTTTATAGATACATGAGCCAGGGTGGGGAACTGTGAGATCTTTGATTGCATTGCTACTAAGAGATGCACACTGTATTGAGACAGAGCAGGAAAACCCAGTTAATTGACTGTCAGAGAGTTATTTATTAAGAAAAATACTGAGTCATTGTGGGAATTTCAAAGAGTTGCAGGTGCTAATGAATTATTTCGCTGAGATGTTAAAACAGTTTCACGAGTATTTGATTATCTGAAAACTGAGTTAGTGAGGATGCATATGAATGTTTGTATTCGAGCCCAGAGAAGCAGCTCAGGCATTTGCATACTTCATCCACCATGAGATGCAGAATGTAGAGCTGGGGAGTGAAGTAGGTGCCCACCTCTTTCAATCTCTCCACAATAGGTGGTCTTGTTACTATAGAAAATGAAAGATGCAGAAATGGACACCACATCTGTTTAATAATTTTTCTTTTCTGACTTAGATCCTAGGTAATTGCAAATCTCTCAGCTGGCATAGCATGAATGAAGTCACAGGCAGTATTTCCAAATGGAAATAAACATAATTCATAGCAAAGTGGAAGAATATTTTAGAGTCGAAAGCATGGATTTTGGATTCTGACAAATCAGAATTGGAATTCTAGGCACATCACTTTATCGCTGTATGTTCTTGAGAAAATTATTTATTCTGTCTTTATTTTAGCTTTTTCATCTTTAAGATGAGTATAAAAATATCAACTTCAATTTTTCTTTCTTTCCCCTCCTTCGCCTTTTGCAAGAATAGTCACTGAAAGTCTGTTCTCTTCCCAGGCCCTGTGCTGGCTGCTTAAAGATATAATGTTCGGTGGGGAGAGGTGGGAGGAAGGGAAAGGCAGATGACTGTACTTGAACAACAATAAAAAAATAAATAAATAAAAAAGATATAATGTGGAGCAAACCTGATGCTGTCTGTCCTGCTGGACATTTCAAGCCATTGGGGTCGTTGTGATGATTCAGGGAGATAGTGCATGACAGTTAGTTTCTCAGTAAGTATTGGGGCTCCTCCTTCTTCCTTCCTAAGACTCCCTCAGAGCTTTTTTATATAAAAGCTCCAAAGACCTCTTGTCAGTTGTTCAAACCATGCAGCTCGTCCAAAGGCCAGGAGAATAGGGTCAAGGGATTCATACTTTTCAACATAAAACAGATTTCATGTGCATTTAATTCTTTGACTTTAAATGATTTTAATTGTTGCCGTGTTGTAGATGAATATAAAAGGTACAAAGAAGCCCGGCATGGACTCCTTGACCTAGTGATAGCTTTCAGGCATTACCCAGTCAGTATTAGTGGTAATTGGACAGCAGGGTGTGTCTGAGGATTCTCCAGTTGTGCTAATAGCATACTTAATTGATAATATAAT
The DNA here is from genome assembly GCA_004026765.1 of Micronycteris hirsuta. Lineage (NCBI taxonomy): Eukaryota > Metazoa > Chordata > Mammalia > Chiroptera > Phyllostomidae > Micronycteris > Micronycteris hirsuta. The sequence goes on from PVJI01001386.1 coordinate 104,099, forward strand.
TGACTCAGAAGGGTGTGAAATTAAAATTTTAGGAACCACGTGAAAAAATAGTGCAATGCAGAAGTTTTGTGTGAGCAAAGCAATGTGATTAGAAAGCACGTTACTTGTGATTGACTTTCCATACCTACACAGTTCCACTTGGTATCTGTCTCAGTATATGTTGACCACTGTAAAGTGTAATATGAAGTGGATGGCTTATCAACAACAGAAGTATGTTTCTCAGAGCTTTGAAGGCTGGAAAATCCACGATCAAGGCTCTGGTGTGTTCAGTGTCTGGTGAGAGCCTACATCCTGGGCAGTCATCTTTCCACTGTGGCCTTACCTGGCAGAAAGGGCTAGCTTTCTCCATGGGGTCTTTTTTATAAAAGCATCCACCTTCATCACCTCCAAAGGGCCCCACCTCCTGATGCCATCACTTTGGGGGTGAGGATTTCAACAGAGAAATTTTAGGGGGACACAAATATTCACACCGCAGCAGCATCAAATGGTAAGATTGATCTACAACATTAGTGACCATTTGTCTAATTAAGAAAAACTACACAAAATAGACATCCATAATGTTTCTGAAAGTCACAGCATAGAATATAGCAGCGTTTCACATCTAGATTCTGAGGACCATGGTGTAGAAAGTACATACCACAGGGTTTCTTCCATTGTCTGGACCTGTATGGCATCCAAACCTGTTAAGACACTTTTGCAAGTTACTGTTGTCAGTTATTTCTGCTGCCTCGATACTTCTCAAATACAGAGCCCATGGCCATAGTGAGACATGGACTTTGCGTTTTTCATTTCAGGAATGATAGGTTGTAATGCATTATTTACGTTCTCTTACTCTGTTTCAATCCTGCTCCACCTCTGTGCTTTCTATCTTGCATTTTCTGGAGGACTAGGTCACCGAGTGCCCTTCCCATGGGGCCCTGGACAGACGTGAATGGAGCCTCTGTCTCTGCACTGCTGGCCTGTGCTGTGGCCCAATGAGCTTTTCTTTCTTTCTTTTTTTCCTCAAAAATGATACCTTTACTTTGCCAGGTCTCTAGCAAATGCAACACCATTTGCCAAAGCAGAAGAGAGTGAAGCAGAGCGTGTTTCTTTACTCCCCCATGACTACATTGTCTCTATTGCTTGAGATATAGACTCAAGTCAGTTCTCTTTATGGCAAATACCTCTCCCAAATGAGCTTTTCAAAACAAACGACCTTCATCGATATTTTTACATGTTCTCCTAACAAATTAAAGAACTTTTTGTTCAAATAGAAATGGCTAATCTATTTTCAAGTAAAGATAATATTATATTTTCACATTTCAAAAATGTTACTTGGTAAATAGAAGTGAATTATTCAAGTTTTACACTATCGAGCCAAAACAGCGATATAAATTATATACACTCTGATGGGACAGGAATCTGAAAATGAGACTTTCTAATTCTCATTTTTCATAGTATCACCATAATACAAAAAACGAAGTACTGCTCTATTGCATTAAAAGAGCATACTTATTAGTGAAATGGCCAGGAAAAAACATTCCCTCTCTCAGGGAAGTATTAACATGAGATATGTTGCCTACGTGTGTATATCACTTGAACTTCCTTTGAACTCTATGCACTCCTTGCTATTTATGACAAAGAAAGCCGTTGCTCACCACGCATTGCATTTGTCTCTGCAGCAATTCCAAGAGATCATTGACAAAAGGCAGAGCTAAGATTAGACGCCCAGGGTTATTGTTTTGCTGTAGCCCCACAGCAACACTGAAATGTCAGCTAATTGAAAATGGCAATTGTCCAACATAACAACATAAAGTGTTTCATTCTTGGATATGTGTGGCTTTTAAATGAATAGCCATTGATCTTCCGGTTTTTCATCATTCTTCTTTGTCCTTTTGTCAAATTATCCAGCCATCAGTCCTTGGGACAAAACCCATTTCCCCATGTTTATTGGCCATGGTTTAATGAGTGACCTGGTCTTCCTGTTTGGATGGACTGCAATGGGTCCATCCATCTGCAGGCCTGTCAGCTAGAGCCATGTCACCTCTGCTGTGTGTTTGGTTTCTTAGTGGAATTGTGTTGCTGTGGCAATTTGCATTTTTTCAGGTACTGTTTGGGAGGAGCTCTATAAATCACAGTAATAACAGATCTTCAAATTATGGCCTATTGAGAAAGGGCGTCCCTTGAGGATAAATAATATATCTGTAAAATGCTAGGCTTGTTTTTAATGGCCAGTGCTTCACACTAAATGCCTTTGAGGAGAATTTATTGTCTCATATAATTTTTCAGACACAAAATTAAAATTCTTAGATATGATGGAAAAAAATTCTATCAACCTTTCAGGTGTACATTCTCCATAGCTATAACATGAACTACGAGTGCACATGGATCTCGTAAAGTTGAGTTCCTTCAGAAAACATTTCAGAGGAACCTAATCCCAAATCAAGGTTTTCTACTGTAAGGGGTAGGCAATCCAAAGACACTTGGGCTCCATCTGTTTTAAGAAAGTAAAGAAAGCATGAAGAATGTGGGAACTTATTCAAATATGTTCAGGCATAATTCTCCATTGTTGAGGTTAGAAGCCTAATACACAGTGATTATGGAAAAATTATACTATGTCCTTACTCCAAGCCTTGCCATGAAATCATAAAACTCATTTTATTTTTGAATGTAAAGGAAACCAGTACGATGTTTTTCTAGTACTACTGGAAATAGGAAACAGTGCTTCCTATGGTTTTATTTTAAATTATAAATTATAACCATGAAGAATGTTCACAAATTGGAACACATGAATAAATGTGGTGCCAAAAATAAAGAAGGTAAAATTAACCTGACCTATTGAATAAGGCACACTTTCCTTTTGCACTCTACACTATGTAGGCACAAATATGAAAATATTCCATCGTGTAAGGGAATCGTGGCTTCATAGCTTAGAAAAGAGAAAGCAATAGGAAAGGGTTTAGGGGTGGCCGGTAACTTGGTTGCCTCCCTTATGAGACAAAGGCCGTGTCCCGGACCAAACTGGAGTCAAGCCCCTGTAAGATCTCTAGGCCTCTCCCTCAGCGCACACCCGCATTAGGCCTGAATCACCCAATTGCAGCTAGAATTTTGCTAATTCAAGTTACTGAGAATCCTCCACCTTCACTACCTGATCGCCCTTGGTATGGGGTACATTCCTCTTCTCCAGCCATCCCCCGGCTGATACGCAATCACCCTGGTCTCCCTCAGCATCCCGCTCAGGTACATTTAACCAGAACCTCCCCCACCCGCCCGACCCCTTGAGGTTTCCTCTCAGTCATTTTCCTTCCATTGATTCTCCACTCTGCTCATGGCTATACACCTCCATTCTTTTCCATTTTGTATTAAGAATTGAGCTCAGTTCTATGCAGACGTCTCTTTTCTCTTATTGCAAGAGTTCCTGTATGAATATTTTTACCAGTTTAACTGCTCTCCAGCCCTGGTGGTCTTTAACAGTTTTTATTGCTTTGACCACTTCAGGCCCTGCTTTTTCTTTGACGAGTCTACATACCCTTGTTTCATTTCAAGCCGAAGTATTCCCAATGTCGTGCCTCTCCTGTCCTGTCCTGAGCGTACTGTCTGAGAGGAAGGGAAGGTAATTGCCGAAAGAAACCAGGCATGTATCTGCAGGCCTCTAAGAAGCCTCCTCTCCCGCCCAGTTCTCTCCTCCCTCCCCCATTGGCCGTCTATCTGCCAAGGAGGCAGGGGGGCCGTGCCTCTTTCTCCCCGTGTGGCAAAAATGACTAGTGATGGATGAATGGTCTTTTCTGGCTGAGTTTGATAGCCTAATATGAGGACCTTAGGTATCTTTCCTGAAAATTCTCATTTTTTTTAATATAAAATAACTCTATAGCCCAATCCTGTCCCATTGTAAAAAATATGTTTTAACAACAACAACAATATCACAAGAGTAGTCTGCATTTGTTCTGTAAAGTTAATGAAGTTTAAGTCCTGGGAATCTGTCCTTTCAGTACTCCGACACCGTGTAATAAAGGCTCCCTAGAGGTTGTGGGAATGAAAGAGCCTGCAGAGTTAGAGCTGGGTATTGCTATGGGAAAAATAAAACCATAGTCATTTACTATACAGCCTGCATTCATGTAATTGGTGTTCCCTAGTAAACTCTCTGGCATGCAGAATGCTAAGCATTCAAAGTACCTGGCATTTGCGGTTGTTGTGATTGTAAACTCTTGGCATTTGGTTTATTTTCTCGAGCCAGACCATTTTGTACTACTCTTAGATATTTTGGCTTTCGAACTTTGTTTTTGATGGAGATAATTTTTCTGGTTATTTCCCCATTTCCCTCATTGCTGCCTAACATTGAGCTACAATTTGCTGTAATTGAATCATCCTCCTGATCATGGAGAATTTGTTTAGCCATTGCAATTTTTAGCTGTAATCTCATTTTTGAATTGTTTATCCTGATGATTATCATTAGTACACGAAGACCCGGCAGAGAAAAAGCTATGTGGAAAATGCATTCTCGAATAGCTAATGTAAGCCTTCAAATGTTGAATGTTGGGCTGCAGTGTGTCTTTGATCTTTGAGTCTTGCAATGAAGACGGTTCAGTTCAAGAAGGTATATTATGAAGTCCAAATATTTTTGGAAATAGGCTTTTGAGTGTTGAGGATTTAGGAATTTGCATAAATGATGTGAACCTCAGCAAGCTCCAAGTGAACAACAACTACTTGCTGGGATAATTTAAAGAGAGCCTCCCCCGGAGTGATCATTATCTAGGAAAGCGATCATTCATAAGTAATTATGTCTAACTGTGTGATAACTTTATAGTACATTGGTAATTTTTAATCAATAAACTGAAATATAATCAGGCTGGGGAGCATCTAAACCTGCAGCAGTCCACTGAACTAAACTGTCAGCAGAGAGAGAAAAAAGGAAACCGTCAAAATCAAATTGAATTATTTGGGAAAGCTGGAAAGACGTGTAGGTTTGTCTCTGCTCTGACCCTCGGTTATGGGACAGAATGAATTCCGCCACAGGGCTTGTAGTGTCAGGAGTCTAGCCAGTGGGGCTTTGTCCAGCAATGGCTTTTTCCAGACAGCCAAAAGAAGTCTCACAGTCTTACTTCTGAGGACTTTTATGTACGTACGTGGGTTTGGGTCCCGCTGACATGCGGCCGAGGGTGCTGGGTTAGGGGCATCTCTGCTCTGCTCCTGGCAAGTGGGAGGAGCTTGAGCAAGTTCCTCATCCTCTTCAAATGTTCATCTTAACGTTTGGAAGATGAAGAGGACTGAGAAGATCCTCTTTCAGCCATATGCACTTGCAAAACCCTGTATTACGTGGAGATGCCAAGTCTGCCATTGTTTGTACAAGTCATACTTTGACAGAGGATTCAGAAAAGGAGATGGAGATTTGAAAGTGCTGTTTCTATAGATGCTGGTGAAAGCCCAGGGATTTGATGGACTCAAGAGGTTTTATTCGTACATAGAAGAGAGTAATGGATCCAGGGAAACATCTAGGATTTTGCCAAAACTGGGGCGAAGAACGAGCAAATGAGATAAATAAGAGCGTATCATGACTAGGAGAAGAACAAAGAGAAGGTGGGATACAGGAAACTGAGAAGAAAGCCTTTAACATAGAAGGAGGCGACTAAGTGCGGAATGTGTGTAAAACTTCATAGACAAGAACAGAAACGTCACCATCGGGACTATTTGTGTGTAGCTTGACAAAAGCTGGCTCATAAAATGAAAGTCCAATGTACAGTGACAACGACGGTCCAAACAGAAGAGTGTAAAGAGAAGAATGGAGATGAAATAGAAGGTGCGTACATGATTATAGAGAGGTCTTCTCGATGTTGACTCTTCAGGGAGCAGAACTGAAGAAGGTGTACTTAAAGGAATTTCTCTTCCTCCTCCTGCTCCTCCATCATCTTCTTCTTCTTTTTACAACGGGCGCAATAGAAAAATACTAGAATGTAATTGTAGTAAAAAGGAAAAAAATGATCATGCAGGGAAACAGATTAGATAATTGACTAAGATACATAAATCCTCCGAAAATGCAAGGCTACAGACTGTGGCATGTGAAATGGTTGGCATTCGATAGAAATAGGGTCATTATAGAGACCCATTGTTTTCCATATAACAATTATTTGTATAAGGAAATTTTCATCAAGAAAATAGAGTTGACAACCAAAGACTAGCCCTGGTATGTGTAATATGTCGTGATGTTAAATGCAGTTCTCATTACAGGTTAGTCTAAACTTTTAAAAGTAAAGTGCCTTGAGTTAAATAAAGCAGGAGGACAAGAGAATGAAAGACAATCAAGAAAGAATACAACGTGGCACAAGGGGAACTGTAACATTGTTTCAATACGCACCACAGGTAAAGTCAGGAAGTGGCAGTGTCATCAGGTGCCCCGAGGGCTTTATGGAGCTTAGTGCGGAGAGATGATCTTTTAAAAATCAATGCCATTGTAAACAGTGCTTTGTTTGTATCGTTCAAATGAAGTCAATATAACGTGGAGAAGCAGAAAAATAAACAAAATTAAACAGCTGAAAGTAATCTTTATTTTTAGGTCAATGTCTTTCAAAATAAATACTGTGGCCCTTTACAGCATAATAACAGGAGATGCATTTTGTTTTAGTTTTTAAAAATTATATTTTATTGATTATGCTATTACAGTTGTCCTAGTTTTTTCCCATTTGCACCCCACCCACCAACCAGCACTCCCTACTCCCTCAGGCAATCCCCCCACCATTGTTTATGTCAATGGTTCATGGGTATAACTTCTTTGGCTACTTTCTCTGTGCTACACTTTACATCTCCATGGCTATTCTATAACTATCAACTTGTATTTCTCAATCCCCTCACCCTTCTCCCCCACCCCCTCCCATCTGGCAACCATTAAAACACTCTCTGTATTCATGATTCTGTCTCTGTTCTTCCTGTTTGCTTAGTTTTTTTTTTTAATTCAATTGTTGATACATGTATATTTATTGCCATTTTATTGTTCATAGTTCTGATCTTTTTCTTAAATTAAGTCCCTTTAACATTTCATATAATAATGGTTTGGTGATGATGGACTCCTTTAGTTTTTTCTTGTCTTGGAAGCTCTTTATCTGCCCTTTGATTCTAAATGATAGTTTTGCTGGGTAGAGCAATCTTGGCTGTAGGTGCCTGTTTTTTTAATATTTCTTGCCAATTCCTTCTAGCCTGTAAAGTTTCTTTGGAGAAATCAGCTAATAGTCTGATGGAAACTCCCCTGTAGGTAATTAACTTTTTTTTTCTTGCTGCTTTTAATATTCTATTTTTATCTTTAACCTTTGGTATTTTAATTATGATGTGTCTTGCAGTCAAGGCTCAACTACTAGGGGAAGGTGTACTCAGCTCATATGAAGGGTGTACTTCAAGTACCCAACTTGGGTGACAGAGGAGGCTATACCACTGGACCCTACAGGACACCTAATACATTAGGCCATGCTACCAAGACAGTGAGTCATAGCAGTTTTACTTAATACATAGAAACAAAACAGAGAAGCTGCCAAAATGAGGAGACAAAGAAACATGGCTCATATGAAAGAACATATCAAAACTATAGTAAAAGAACTAAACAAAATGGAGGTAAGCAATCTATCAGATGCAGAGTTCAAAACCCTGGTTATAGGGATTCTCAAGGAACTCAGTGAGGACCTCAACAGCATAAAAACAATCCAGTCAGAAATAAAGAATACACTGATTAACACATTTCATACCACATAGAAATCTCTAAGATATGCCAGGGGCCGCACGTTTTTGGGCAAACTGCACGTTATTTTTCAAATCATCATAACTACAGATCATAATGCACTTTAGTTGCTGTTTTTCAATAATTATAACATTTTATAATTAGAAAACTCGTGAGCAGTACTTAACAGATGGCACGCAAAACACGAGAAAACTCGTGAGTGGTACGAAAGGTGTTAAAATAAGAGCAATTTATAGGAAAATAACAGTAGAGTGGATGAAGTTGAGACTGAAATCAATAATTTGGAACACAGGGAAGCAAAAAACAACCAATAAGAATAGCAAGAAGTAAAAATAGTCAAAAATAAAAAATAAAAAACGAGGATAGTGTAAGGAGCCTCTGCGACAACGTCAAGCAACCCAACGTTTGCCTCACAGAGGTGCCAGAAGGAGAAAGGAAAGAGCAAGAAATTGGAAATTTATTTGAAAAAACAATGAAAGAATAGTTCCCTAATTTGGTGAAAGAAATAGACTTGCAAGTCTAGGAAGCACAGAGAGTCCCAGAAAAGATGGATGCAAAGAGGCCCCCTCTAAGTGAAGTATATTTATTTCTTAGTGTGGATGGCTTCAAGAAAAGAAAACTCTAATAAGAAGGGGAAGGGTCAAGTCAAGGAACAAGTATAAAGGATCCATGGACAAGGACAACAGAGCAGATTTGAATGTGGGAGAGGTGGGGTAGGCAGGCCAAGGGAGAGTAATGTGAGGGAAATGGGGACAACTGTCATTGAACAACAAAAATTTTTTAAAAAAGAAGGCTTAACCAATTGAGAGTTTACTATGTCACAGAGTTACACACGCGCTAATAAACATTCAATGTTTATGCCAAATAATGGCCAAATAATGTTGGAACTTACATTTGCATATGATTTTTTCTCATGCTTGCTGTCTCATATTCTAAGGATCACAGAATGTTCCACTCTCACACATCATGTTTCCATTCAAAGAATGAAAAATGCTGTGGGAGGCATGAAAATTCCCCCCCATCCCCCAAAGCATCTATGTCTTAATACTCAGACCCTGTGAATCTGTTGCTTAACATAGCAAGAGCTTTTTCAGATGTGATTAAGTTAAGGATCTTGAATTTCTTATTCTGGGTGGGCCCAATATAGTCACAAGGGTCCTTATGAGTAAAAGAGTGAGCCAGGAGATTCAGAAAGGGATATGCAATGATGAAAATGCAGAGGGAATGAAAAAGGTTGAGAAAAATTCTACTGACAGTGGCTGGCTTTGTAGGCGGAAGGAACCCACAAGCCAAGAAATGTGGGTGGCCTCTAAACATGGGAGGAAAAGAGAGATTCTTCCCTAGAATCTCCACATGATTTTAGCCCAGTTAGTCCTATTTCAGACTTCTGACCTCCTTAAGTATAAGATAATAATTTTGTGCTGTTTTAAGCCACTAAGTTTGTGGTCATTTAATCCAGCAGCCATAGGAAACTGATGTCAACATGAATGGGTGAAAGGGAAAAAAGTGAAGTGACCGCTGAGTTTGTCACTTTTTCCTAGGAAAGCAAATGCCTTCCAAGGAGCCCTAATGAGTTTGCATTTGCTTATATCGTCTTATCCAGCATTGGATCACATGACTATCCTAAACCAATCAATCACTAACCAAAAAGGAATTCAATTGTCTAAGTAATGTTAGATTAGACAATCATAGTCCGTGCCTTGGGCCTAAGGCGAGGATTTTTTTTTTTTTTCTTTCTAAGATCCATTTATCTCTTCCTGTCATTACCACAAATTCTGTGGGAAGGGAGAAGGGGGTTGAAGAGAAACACATTTTGGATCTGTCACTGATGTTGGAATGTTGGATAAACAGCAGACATTGGGACAGTGGAGGTGGAGCAGATGTTGGCATAAGTCAGAATGGCCAAGCTGGGTGTGCAGCAAATGGTGTCGCCACAATACCTTCCCGTCCCGTCCACCAGTAGGCTTCACTGTTTCCTTTCAAAAATATTTTTCAGATTTGTAACACCTTTATATCCACAGCCTCCATTCTGTTTCAACCTACTGTCATCTATCTTTGCAATGACTAAAATAATCAACTAAGTCTCCTCCTGGGATCTTGTTTGCTTTACGCTCACCCCTATTTTATTTTCACCATTCTGCAGCCAGAATAATCTTATCAAAAAGGCATTATATTAACCTCTTGTTTTTTGACTAGCAACTTCTTATTGAGATGAGAATTAAGGTAAAAGTCCTTAACGGCCTCATCTCTTTTCAAACCTCTTTTCAAGTAAAAAAAAGATTCAAGAACATCCCCTTTTTAGTTTTGGTCACATTTTTTGAAGTAATTTTTTTCATATAATTTAGTTTGTAATTATGTACTCATTTGTGTGATTACTTAATACCTCTATTCTTTCTTATGTTTATTTTAAAAAACCTTTTTATTTTGAAAATTTTACTAGTTCTTTCTAAGTTATAAGCAGAAATCAGGCCCAGTTCACCCACGATTATATCTTACTTTAACTGTAACTGTTAAGTGCATGAATAATGAATGAATAAAGCAAGAAAAATAACATTTCTCATCCTCAAGAACTTTCTAATCTAGTGGGACAGAAAGGATAAAGTGACTATATTAAAAATGATAAAAGCTTTACTGTTTAAAAGGACAGGAGATGTGTGAATGTGGACCATTATAGGTCAGATGTACCTCGAATATATATTTCAAGATTCAGGGAAGGAGTCGTTGGAGGATGAAACATTTGAGGTTGAGTTAGAAGTATGAATTAATGTAGGTCAGTAGGGCAGAGCGAGTCAGATGTGCACACCTCAGTGCACAGTCTGAGGTGGTACAGGGAATAGAAGGGGAGGAATGAGAAATGAATTCTGGAAGTTTGGTGATGCCCGGGCTGTGAAGGTTTCAAACACTATAAACAAATACGTTCTAATTTTCATTATGACTCTCTGTTGCTTCTGAGTATCTGAGTGCTAGAATTTTAATGGAATTATAGGAAGTTAAAATTTCGGGTACAATCATACCAATTAAATGCTTATTTATTCAGCATCTGTTCAACAAATAGGTTTTGAGTGTTAACTAATTGCCAGATTCAAATTAAGCACTGGGGATAATAAGATGAGGGAAAAATAAAGGCATAGTCCTTGGTCTCATAAAAAAATAGTGCTTTTTCCCACTAATTTTAAAGCCTTTTGTTATTTATCTGTTTAAAATGATTATTTTTAAAGTTGTCTTCAAGACAACATCCCAAGTTCACTGAGAGCAGAAGAAATCATTCATTCTATATTTCTCCTGTTTCGATCACAGTCACTACAGCAGAATTAGGCAGTGATTGAGCAATAACCCCAAGTAGATTTATTAATTGGTTACTCAAGATACTTCTAGATGGTAAAAATTAACAGAATACCATGATGCCTGCTACCTTGAATCATTACAGGCGTACCTTACAACAGGTGGATGAGGTGAAAAGGGACATTTAAAACACATTTAGTTGGACTAATTCGAGGCAGCTATTATGGCTTACTCAGGCTGGCAAAGTCACTTAGAGGTCTGAATGGTCCAGAGTCCTCATTTCGATGGTACTTAATAATGCAACTGCCAAATGCTCTGTCACAATCTATATAAGATCTCACTGCAGCTTGAATATCTTGTTTACATTGGAATTTATCAGTGTAATCAAAACATTTAGTGCCCATTAACGTGACAGTACCCCGACTTAGTTACATGGACTGTCAGGTAAAATTGACAGGTGGATCTCAAAGCTTATCCTGGCCTGTCTCCCACTAGACGACACCCTCAGGGATGACATTTCTGTCCTACTATGCTTCCATAAGCTTTTTTCAGTTGGTATATCATAATTATAATTGCATACATTATAATGTGATTATGACTTAAATTTTGTGAAACACCAACTATATAGGCCGTGCTTTAAAAAATGTGAAACTTTTCAATTCAAGGGAAAAAAATACATTAATTTTCAAACTCTAAAAAAACATGTGAGTTTGCCTTGTTGACATGAAGAACTGGAAAACAGGAGTCAAATTGAAAATAGTTGTTTTAGTTCCCAGGATCCAAAGTTCCAAGCTTTAAATTTGTCATTTTGGCTATTTAGAAATGTTTAGTAAGCCTTCTGGCTGGTGTGGCTCAGTTGATTGGAGCATTTCCCTAAGTTTCTTCTTTTTTACTGACGAATAGTGTTCTATTGTATAAACATTCCATAGTTGTTTTATTCTTTCATCTACTGACTGACACTTGGGCTGCTTCCATATCTTGGCGACTGTAAGTAACACTGCAATGAACATATGGGTGCTTATGTTCTTTTGAATTAATGTTTCAGGTTTCTTCAGATATTCCCAGAAGTGGAAGCACTGGGTCATAAGCAGTGCCATGTTTAATTTTTTGAGTTATGCCCACACTTCTTTTCCACAGTGGCTGCACCAGTCCACATCCCCACCAACAGTGCACAAGGGTTCCCCTTTCTCCACATCCTTGCAGCCCTTGTTTGTTGATTTATTGATGATAGACATTCTGACCCGTGTGAGGTGATGTCTCATTGTGGTTTTAATTTGCATTATGGGTCATGCTTTGCAGTTTGTGAAAATTCATCAAATTGTACACCTTTGATATTTGCATTTTTCTATCTTTACATTTAAATAAAAATGTAAATAGATATACAAATACTGAGATATATACATATGGATATATGCATACGAATGAGTTCAATTCAATATCAAACCTCAGATGAAAACTCCAATTATTTCCCCAGTGCTACTCTATGTTATTTAAAAATAGCAAACTGATTAAACAGACCCAAATTTTTCAAACTAATTTATATTAAAGCACACTTTTATTAAACATGGTATAGTCGAGCAGATTTTCCTATTGTGTTTCTTTTTTCTTTCTCTAGACTGTCGGTGGTCAAAATGAATAAGAAAGATACAAGTAATTCGGCCAGTTTTTAAAAACACTGCAATAGATTTGTTTTCACTATAAAAAGAAATAAAAAGGAAATGGCACATCCCTTCCCCCCTCAAAAGACTTAGTTTCATGCATTACTCCTCCATGGCGCAAAGACCAGTAGACCCTATGCAGTGCTCACTTCAGAACCACTTCATTTCTAAGATGCCACCCAAGCATAAGTTAACTGAATTACATAACTTCCAGGCAGTGATGGGAAGAGTAACATTGGGTATAAGTGTACATTCTTGCAAAAATCCCTCCCTTACGATGTGTGCTGGTATATTAGCTGCTTAACTGCTGGCATTTTTTTAAATATGTCCAAAGGGGAAACATATTTCAGGAGGCTAGTTATCTCCTGGAATGGGAAGTGCTGTCATTTTTGCTCTTTGCTAATAGTCCTGCAGGGTGGAACTCATTCAAAGTGAGAGAGGAAATAGAATGGTATGAAGTCTAGTGTTTACAATACCTGTGCTCAGGATTCACAGTCATACTGAGCCTTGGGAGTGGGCTCCTGCAGGCATTCCATTTCACTTGACTCATGATGATTGGGGTTTGGAAGCGAAGTCGACTAAAATTCTGTTTGTGAAACTGCCGTCTAGAAAACTGTCCACGCTGATGTCAGTCAACACACTCGTAGCAAATGCATTTAAAGGCTTGACAAAAATATAGCTATTCACAAATGAAATATTAGAAATGGCTTTTTAAACTAGTAAATATAGAGAGAGCCATTTCCAGGTTAGTCAGAATTGGGTACTATTTTCCAGACATTTATATTAATATATCAGTTATTTCCTATTCAACTCAATTGTTGGTACACAAGTCAGCACACTTATTTTTATTTTTTAGATTTTATTTATTTATTTTTAGACAGAGGGAAGGGAGGGAGAACGAGAGGGAGAAAAACATCAATGTGTGGTTGCCTCTCACGTGGCCCCCACTGGGGACGTGGCCTGTAGCCCGAGCATGTGCCCTGACTGGGAATCAAACCGGCGACTCTTTGGTTCACAGCCCGCACTCAATCCACTGAGCTACACCAGCCAGGGCAGCACACTTATTTAATCGGGTCTTTATTCCTGTTTCATAATTTATACAATCATGAAGTCCATTAAAGAGTTTGAAATTCAAAGTGGCTAGTCTACTACTGAACTCTGCTAAAATGATAAAGGATAATGACTTAACCACTGAATTAAAACCCCTAACTTTCCTGTACATTTCATTTACTCATGTCTATGCACTAATCTAATCACTCCACAGATATTTATTGAGTATTAACGTGTTAGGCAAGGTCCTAGTTGTTAGACGTGCACGATACAACTAACCAATTCTCTGCCCCCGGCGAGTCTCTGTTCTCCTGCAGAGATGGCCAAACACAAACAAGTAAATAATGTGTCAGATACTGATGGCGTCCTATGGGGAGAATTAGGCAAGATAACGTGGATAGAAAGTGTGGGATGAGATGGGTGTGAGAACTTCTGCTTTATATGAGGGGCAGGGACAGGAGCCCCAGAGTGGGAACACTGGGGCAGACACCCAGAGGACATCAGGGACCTGCCCGCGTGGATACCCGAGGCATCGGGTTCACCAAAGTTCACCCAGAGCTTTCAATGACTACTCTCAGAAGGCCTCAGAATATTATTTTACTTTCTTCGTGTTCGTTTCAGGAGGGCTTAGTAAATATCACCATGTGCTTTGCTGTTTGTCTGGAAAGACAAAATATTGACAGTACCTGGAGTGTGCATGGGGCTGGGACTAAAGGCTGATTCACTCAACCGCAAGCCAGAAACCGTCAGCTAAATGTGAAAATCAGAAAGGAAGATACTGTTTCAAACTCAGAAAAAAAATCAGCTTCTAAAAGGAGAGAGAAAATGCAGGGTAAATTTCTTGTCAGGCTTGTAAATGATTTTGTGGAACTTCATTAGGGTGCATTTATCCCTAAACATCACAAATAAGTTTTTGTTTTTCAATATGCTAACCTTTTAACCTTTTTCCTAGAATGTTTCTTTTTATATTCTTCTGGTGCATTCTTATTTATCTTTAATGCCCAGTTCAATTTTTTAGTACATTTGTTCCTGAAGTCTCCAGTTTGAATTGTTCTTGATTTGTTTTGAATTTTTATAGCAATTCTTTAGTTAACCTGTAGACTCCGCTGATTTCCAGAGGATTATTTATGGTATATCTTTATTTTTCCCAATAAAAATATAAATATACCATGTAGATATATCTTTTTAAAAAAATTTATTTATCCATTTTTTTGAGAGAGGGGAAGGGAAGGAGAAAGAGAGGGAGAGAAACATCACTGTGTGGTTGCCTCCCACGCGCCCCATACCAGGGACCTGGCCCACAACACAGGCATGTGCCCCGAATGGAAATCAAACCGATGACCCTTTGGCTCGCAGGCCAGCGCTCAATCCACTGAGCCACACTAGCCAGGGCTAGATATATCTTTTAGTTACTGCAATGCCCAGTTCAGTGCTTTGCATATCTTGGGATATTAATGATTTTTTAATGGATAAATGAGCAAATGACTAACTTACAGGTACAAAAATGCATTGGACCTCGTAAAAATGATGGCCTTTTTATCAGTATCCCTTCTTCACTTTATAGAGTAACATAAAGTGTTCCCATAGGGTCAGAATTAGAATTAGAAGAGTGTCAGAATTCTGCCACTTAGTAACTATTACATTTCAACACCTTAGCAAACCTCAGTTTCCTTGGCTGTAAGTTTCAAATATGAATAATGCCTGCCCCGGAAGTGCCGTTCAGAGTGGCCAATATGTATAAAAGTGCTTTGTAAATTGAAAAGCATTCCTCACCTGTTTATTTCTATGACTGGTTATAATATTATTTATATTTAGTAAAAATAGGGACATAGAAAGGAATTAATTGTATTATAGATTAAAAAAAAACAAGAATTGTTTAAAAAGATTTGTCCAAGAAGATGTATTGGCTTGAATCCATCCTAGTGTAAATAATAATCCAATAAATTCTAAAAAAGGTATTGGTCACCCTAGTTTTGAGTGAAATACAAGTTTACCGAAAATCTTTACTGTTATCATGAAAGAAGCATTCAAAAATATATAGAGAAAAAATTACAACCCTCATCATAACCCTAATTATAACCCTAATGGAAAGGATGCAGAATGAGAAGAACGGAGCCAGAATACCTATCAAAACTGGAAAAGACTCAGGTGGACTTTGTAGTCCATGGAACTAGGTTTCTGGTTCGTGACATATGGACATTTATTATGTTTTTCTGTCAGGAGGTCTACTCAACTAAATATTATTTCAGGATTAAACCTTTGGCAATGGTGTACTCTCAGATCCATATAACCTAAGAATGTGAACTTGAAAACTATGTGGGATGTTCTTAATACACAAAGTACTATTCTAATTTGTTTCAAATACCTAATACATAATCACAAGTTTTACAGAAAAGAGGTGATGTTTTTGTCTTTAAACTGACAAAAATATGGCCTGATAAAGAAATGGAAAAAACAGAATTATTTTATGAATTAAAAGTCAACTATAGATCATACTTCTAATACTGGTATATTTTTAAAAATCTGTAATCAATACATATTTTAGTATTTTATGCACCTATTAAGATTAATTTCTTTTTATGTTGCAGAAGTTTATTTGATCAATATTTTCTCATGTGAAAACTGAGATTTTCTCAACATACAAGGACAATGACTTCATAATCATTTTCGTGGATAAATAGGATTCCATGATAACGTGATAATTTTTTCTCCCTCTTAGTTCAAAGAAGGTTCTTTTTCATTGAATTCTGTTAAAATATGTTCTTAGCCTTCGTAATTGTAGAATAATGTCTTCTTCCACATCACGATTTTTTAAAAACCATTTCAGTCTACATCATTTAAGTCTGTCCTAAAAAAGGCAGACTCTTGTCCTTTGGCTGATTTTTTTAATGCTGTGATTTGGACCTAAAAGGCTTCCATTTTATCTTTCTTGAGGTGCAACATCATTATAAACTCAGTATAAACTCTGTCTTTTGAACAAAAGGTGTATATAACATTTTTTCGTAGCTTGCCTATGCTATCGGTGTTGTTTTTTTTTTTAAATAGAGTGACACACTATTAAAAAGTGACACACTACTAATTTCCTTCAGAAAGTAACTCACTAACCCTTGGAAATGTCTGGCTAAATATTTGATTAAAGGGCTGGTAGTATTGGCTACAAAGCAAAACTGAAGGAAGCAATCAAATAAACACCATGCTAGAGTAAAATTCTTCTCCTTCACTTGGAAACCTACTGAATAAAAGTGAATATTCATAAATTTGTTGAATCTTAAAACATAGTTTTTAGTAAATAAAAGGAAGTTGACTGTTTTTTTTTTAAACAGCAGCTAGCAATCCCCACAGCACTGTGTGGCCCATTATTTATATCCATCAGCAGCTATCTCAAAGTTCTCCTTGACTCCCCATCAGGAGGATGGGGAATCATTTTTCCTATCTGATGGTTGTTGAACAAAGCCGCTTCGCCCTGAGGCTGCCTTCAGTATGTCAAATAAATGACTGTTCTTGCACAAACTGATGACAATAAACCTGTTGGTTGCCTTTTGAATGCACCGTGGATGGGCCCCCTTCCAGGGCCCCTGGTGTGTGACCGTCCTTTCTTAACGCAGACTTGACAAATTCAGCGCTATTTTTGATGGATTTTATGCAGAAGTTATGTTCTTATCATTCTCATTCAGACATATATCACTTTGAAACATACTAAAATGTACATATTCGTTAAATATTAGAACTCCTGCTTAGCAATAAAGATTGACATTGTTTCACTTTGTAGTTAAAATTTCCAAGATTGACCAGAACAATCACACTTGGAGAAATAAAATACTTTATCATTAGTCTGAATATCATTTTAATAGAGAAGAGAAAATGGTTTAAGGCAACATTCTCTTCTTTATTAAAAACACCATTAATGGGATTTAATGGAGTAGAGAATTTGTTAACTCTCTAATTACAGTAGCATTGACCAATGGTTTGCATATTTAACTGCTCTTACTGAGTTGTAGTGCATTGTAGTTCACTGAGACAAAGGCTTTGGATTTAGAAAGACTTAGTTCTGAATCCAGATTTTGCAAATTTAACAAGTTACTTCTAGTCAGAGGTTTGGTATCTTCATTTACAAAGTGGGAATAATAATTCAAACTATTGCTGTGGATACTAAATAAAATGACTGATATGGGCCTAGAACATTTTCTGTATATACTGTGAATTCCATAAATGTTTTTCCCCCTCTCCTCTGTCTTTGGAGCATACGGAGATGTAATGCATACACAATTCCGACGTTAAAATTAATGCAGACTATGAACTTGTAAAACAATGGAAATAATAGTCTTTAATCCTGAGAAGAATTTATTTTGACTCTACCATTTGCTACTCTTTGAATTCTTCAAATATATTTTTCTTGGTCTTAAAAAGAAATGGAAAAATATGCTTTTCTATGTCTCCCAGGATTTGTATACAAATTGTTAAATTATATTTAAATTTCTCTTTTTGGGGATTCTAATTTTTTATTTTCAAAAATGTGTATAGACCATATATGTGAGATAATTAAATATGCAATATTATTTTTAAACCAAATTTATAGTTAGTTGCCTTAGCCCCTAAAATACATATTATATTAATTTGTTTTAATTATGTTTAATGTTTTCACTATATAGGGAATGCCTCAAGTGTGTCATTAAAAAGGAAATAAAAGCTTTGGATAAATTCAGAATAACTGAATTCAGAACACCTTAACAAAGATGATTTGAGGACAGACCCTCCTATTCCCAATTCAACCTTTCACTTTCTCTGTTTTTTTTTTCCTCTTTCTTCCTAGTAACCAAGGCTCATGTGCTCCCTTTTTTTTAAAATTATTTTATTGTTGTTCAGTTACAGTTGTCTGCATTTTCTCCCTACCACTCCTCCCCACCCCAGCCAAACCCACCTCCCTCCCTCCCTCTTGATTTTGACCATGTGTCCTCTATAGTGGTTCCTGAAAACCTTTCTCCCCACAGTCCCTCCCCCCTCCCTTCTGGCTATTGTTAGTTTGTTCTTAATTTCAATGTCTCTGGTTATATTTTGCTTGCTTTTTTCTTTTGTTGATTATGTTCCAGTTAAAGGTGAGATCATATGGTATTTGTCCCTCACCGCCTGGCTTACTTCACTCAGCATAATGCTCTCCAGTTCCATCCATGCTGTCTCAAAGGGTAGGAGCTCCTTTTTTAACTTTCTCCCCCAAACGTAAGTTTTGATAGTGCTCTTATTTATATCTTCATTCTACTGGTTTGAGAATTAAACATTTGATTTCTTTTGGATGTGTGTACTTTTAGTCTTGAAATTTTAAATCCAAACTTACCAAACTTACCAAAACAATAGCCAAAACTGCTTCTTTATCATCTTGTAGAATCAAATAATAAGTTTGATATTCTAATTAACATCATAAGCCTGATTATAAATTATTATTATTCACTATTCAGAACACTGGGCATTTTTGTGTCTTCATGCTTCTATTTGTGTCTTCATCTCTTCTATTGTTGTTGTTAACCCCACAAATGAAACATTATTTTTATATGATAAGAATGATGATCTTTAATTTTAGTTGAATACTTAAAACTCTGCCTTCACCATTTCTTCTTGCGTCTCGTATTTTCCATCTGGGATAGATCCTTCTTTCAAAGTTCCGTTCCTGTTTTTTAGTGGTAAAATCTCTTAGGGTGAGCATGTCTCTCCCCTCTTACTTGTTATAAGTTCCTAAGTCTAGATCTGTAATTACTTCCTCTCAGCAGATTGAACACCCTATTATATTGTCTATACTACTATGGGCACTAGGAAACCTGCGATCTTTTAAACTGACACGTGCCCATAAATGATCTGGACTTTTTTCTCTGGCTTCCTGTACAGCTACCTGTGTCTATGATTCCTGGTTTCACTAGGCTGTGTGTGTGTATGTATGTGTGTGTGTGTGTGTGTATGTGTGTGTGTAAAGGGGGAAACCCCTTGGCTTTTCTTTCTGTTGATACTTTCAATGGTAATGGATTTTTTTCCCTCTTGTATCTGGCAACTTCAGATTGTGAATTCATATTTAGTAGAATACCATGGAGGGATCCTGAATGACTTGGATTGGGTATTGTTTTTCTCCAGAAAAATATTTTAACTTGAGTCTGAAGGGTGTCCACTCTGGAAACCCAAATGAAGACGTTGTTTCCCCATATCATTCTTGAAAATGACCAAAATAGCATACATTTTAAACCTGATGTTCGATTAACCTAATCTGCTACCTGGAAACTCCTATGTTATCATTCCAAGTCAACTTCAGAGAGTGCAATTCCAGCCTCTGTTGTTTTGTTCCCTCTCCTTCTGTCTTTCCCTCTGCCTCCCCCTCTCAATTTTTTGTGGTCTTTCATGTGTGTGTGTGTGTGTGTTATCATCCCTGAGGGGGTTTTAGGAATCACTTCTTTGTGTTGAGGTTTCTGAGGGATTCATTGAGAATCTTCTACCTTGGACTCACTTCTTCTTTTAGGTTCAGACGAGTGCCTTTCTTCCCATTATTATGGTAACCCATGGTACGGCTGATTCAAAGTTCTGGAATCAGGAGAATCTCACTTGTGTCCCAGTTATTCACATGCCCAGTACTGCCTTGAAGACTTTTGGAGCTTGACTCTGCCTGTGTCTGCCGCTGGGTGTCTCTTCACTGCCTTAGCCACTCGAAGTATGTATCCAGTTCCCTAAGTCTGCTGGGCGTTTTCGTGTCTTCATGCTTTGTACATGCTGCTTCCTCTGGCTAGAATACCTTTGCCTCTTTATTGACCCTAATCATTTCCACTCTTTCTTCTAAAGACTATACAGGAATTGCTTCCTTCGATAAATCTGTCCTCATTATTCCCTGCCCCTCACCTGATAGACTGACTACCTCCTTAATCACTCCATTCATCGTGGTCCTCACAGTTCATCGAGTGCGCCTCTCTTTCATTACTTCATTCAGTGTATTTCAATTTTGCCTACTTACCAAACTAAGTAGCACTGTGAATAAATTTTATCTTACCGATCCATTTTTTGTTTTACTTTTCTTCCTGCATTTGCCAGCAAAGCATAAAGAAATCCAGGCAGTATTTGATGAATGGGTGTAAAAATGAATGCATGGATGCAAGAATAAATGGATTAAGCATTTCTCAGCTTCAGCTCCTTCTTTATAAAATCTATATATAAAATATTTTCTATGAAACTTTTTTTCATTCTATAGTATGTGAAGTACTCGAAAAGGTGTTATTTACAAAAGCTGGCAGAATAGATGAAATCCTTTCACACGTAAGAGGGTACAATTGTTTTCATAATCAGTTTAGACAACACTGAATAAACTCATAGCTACTCTACCTATGGCATTTCTGCTATGATGTTAGTACAAGTTCTCAAACCAAAGTAAAATTATTTACAAGTTATGCCATTGAGAATTGAAAATGTTATAAGTGAGGCATTATTTTGGAAGAAAAATAATGTTAAGTTACTTTTATTTAGAATTAAGTGAAAATAACTTTGCAGGTTCCTAGAAATAAAACATCCATGTGGAAGTGGAATGTTTAATAATCAAGACACAGAAAACCTCATGCATTAAGGGTTTCTTAAGATTTTAATCTTTCTATTTGAAATAGTTATTTGTGTGTGTGTTTGAAATCTATAAAACCATTGCATGTAGGTTGAATGGACCTATTGCTGAAAAGGAAGTCCTATTTCTAGATTCAGCACAATCAACAATCATTTATTAATATCCCAACTATATTCAGAGTATCACATTAGACAGTGGAGATGTAAAAATTTAGAGTCTCAATCTCTCTCTTCAAACTGGATATAATGAAAATGGCCATGGACAAGCGCACTTACAGTTTTTAATACAAGAGAAGCCAAGACTTATTATCTATCAAGTACTAAAGGCTTGACAGGATTTTTACAATTAAATCGTCACAGAAAGTTGGAGTAATATCCTTTCTCATATAAGAAAACATGCACAGAGAGATTAAGTAACTTGCCCAAGGAAACACAGTAAATAGAGAAGCTGGAATTGGCAGTACGTATCTAAAATTTAAGTTCTTAAAACCTCTGCTCTATAAGTAATTGATTCTGTCTGGAAGTTTTATAACTTTGCAGATAATTAGCATTTTAAGTGGAGTCCAACTAAAAGACATGCTATATAAAGGCAATAAAATAGTGAGTCCATAGAGATGAAACATCAATTTCAGAAAAAAAAAGTGTCATTAGAAGTGGTGAAGAATTTGGCTGTAATTTAGGTTGCACTAAAACTGGAAAAATAAATTGTGGGAGTGTGGGAGGCTTCAAAGGATAAGTCGTTAACACACATTTTGTTAATCCACTTAGTCATTCTCCATCGGTGTTTGGGTGCCACTGTGTGTGAATCTGTTACCAGTGCTGAGGGTGGTGAGCAGGAGAGGAAACCCCTGTCCTCAATGGAGATAAAATTCTAAAGAGGGCAACAGGCTATGAACAGCTGAATATGTCATGTATTCTGACAGTGACAAGTGCTCTGAAGAAAAGCAAAGCAGATACAGGGTCCATCTCAATTTATCTCCTGCCTGGAATGTATATTCTAGCAGCATCACACTGCTAATCACTTTCTGTATACCCCCTGCGACGTTTTACCTCCTGTCTTTCTTTCCTGTCTGCCCTAGTGAGAGTTCTCCTCTCCCTACCCGGTCTGGTCATCTGATTCTCTAAGTATCACCTAATCGTTTTCCTGGGTAGAATCTCCTCGGAAGCCTGGCCTGCTCTCTCCCCCGTGGAAGGTGAATTGCCTGGTGCTGTCCCAGGGCCTCATGCGTATGGTCCCCTCTCACCACGCTGCTCGCCTTGATCGCCCTCTTCTTACATGCCACCTTTCTTCACGCTTCGTTTCTCCCATGCCCCTCCCCGCCATAGGGCCTCCCAGAGAGTAGACTTTTTATACACGTTTTCACAAGGAAACGATAAAGGCACGATGAGAGGCAAAGGAGAGACGTGGCCTTTGGTGTCGTCCTTTAAAGATCAAAGTTAATGTGGTGCTAGGGCCGATAAGGAGGGAGGAATACCTGGTTCCGAGGAGCGACATTTCTACAGTTTGTCAGGTATGGAAAAGTGAACACACAAAAGCGTCCTCATCAGTGTCTCTTGAGAAACAAACAAAAACGTAAAATATGTATTTCCTCGTTGCGCACTGAACTCTGCGAGGTAGGAGGCCCTGAACAGTGAGCTCTAGAAGTGGATAGCTTTCTTAGGTCTGCTAGCAAACATGATAAATACTTGGCAGGGATAGAATCTTAAATTAGCACGCTGGAAATAAACAGTCACATTCTGCTAATTAATAGAATATGTACTCTAAACCTAGCATGAATATGGAATGCTCGACATCCCTGAATAGTAAGTGATTTCAGATCATGTGATTTTGTATGCAAATAATATAAATGTGTTATAAATATTATAAATAGGGAACAATATAGTTATAATGTTTTAAAATATAAAAACATCTTAATCCAACTACTACTAAAAATGAAAGATTATAATTTTTTGAGATATAATTTCTATTATTTTCTGATATCTTTCTTTGTACTCTCTAGCATTTGCCTTAAAAGTGGTTTCTAGATGAACCTCACTTTTTTTCTTGTTTTATCCTTTTGCTATGTTTCTATTGTTTTATTTTTAAATATTTTAAAATATTTTATTTTCATTAACTTATTTAGAAATTGTCCACCATCTCTGCTAAGGTGCCAATAGGTTAGAATAAAAGCCATAAGTTGAAGGGAGTGGTCGAGAATGTGATAGAGGAGAATTTTCTCTTAAAATGCTTTCTTGGGAACATCCTTTTTTTTTTTTTAAGATTTTATTTATTTATTTTTAGAGAGAAAGGAAGGGAGGGAGAAAGAATAGGAGAGAAACAGCAATGTATGGTTGCCTCTCACGTGGCCCCCACTGGGGAACTGGCCTGCAACTCAGGCATGTGCCCTGACTGGGAATCGAACCGGGACCCTTTGGTTCCCAGCCTGAGCTCAATCCACTGAGCTACACCACCCAGGGCGGAACATCCTTCTACACTATCCTGTCAGCGTACTGCTCAGAATTAAGTGCAAGATCAGCTAATTTATATTAGAACTTCCAGGGGTTACAGGATTATTGGTAGAACTGATAAACTTGGATGGGGATGAGTAAGTCATGGGGGCAGTAGGTTTATGATAAAAAATACGTAACCATTTTTTTCTGGGATGAAATAAAGGCCCTTGAAGAGGACCCGGAGTGAAAAGCGTAGGGAGAGGAGTGGAAATGTAGGGCAAAGAGAAGCTTCCATGAGACACACTGGCTCTCTAGGAAAGTCTTCTTTGTTTACTTACAGTATTGCCTGTCACATGCATGCTTGACATAAGGCCTCAGGATATTTGGTCTTGAGTCACTAAAAGCATACAATACACACTCCCTTGCTTAGAGCTTTGTGACTGAATCTGCGTCTGGTGCTTTCAGTGGAATCATGTGGCCCTGGCTTCTCTGTCTCAGAAGGCTTGGTGGCACCCACAGAATGTCCATCTGCAATGGACTATGCAGATCCAGTTGTCTTAGCTAGGGAGTGAGACATGCGTAAGGACGCCTGAGCTGGCAGCGTCCCTGCTGTCAGCCCTATCCACCCAGGACTTCTCAGCTGTAGCTCTAAGATATGCATTCATCTGGTTGGCGCTTCAGTTCTTTCCTGGACTGAGGTGAAGGAGATGGTCACACTTGACATGTGGGTCTTTTTTTTTTTTTTTTTTTTTAGACGGAAGGGAAGGAGAAAGAGATGGAGAGAAACATCAGTGTGTGTGTGGTTGCCTTTCACGTGGCCCCAACTGGGGACCTGGCCTGCAACCCAGGCATGTGCCCTGACTGAGAATCAAACCGGCGACCCTTTGGTTCGCAGCCTAAGCTCAATCCACTGAGCTACACCAGCCAGGGCTGATGTGTGGGTCTTTTAAAACATTGAAGTATATTGTCTTCGTTATTTTAAATTTCTGACTTTAACTAAAACCTTCAGTAAGTTGTAGATTGCTGTCTTATAGAAAGGATGTCCCAGGGAAAGGGTAAGTCCCCTTCATCTGAAAGCTTAGGGTTTTGTTTTGAGGTGCTATGTTCGGCTCTTTACATTTTTGAATGGCGACTTCATTTATAGTCTTAAATTTTTTCTACATATTAATTTTTCTGGCTTTTTCTCAGGTAATCTGCTATTTTTCCAGTCAATTTCTGTCATTCATTTTCCATAGCTCTGCTCATTCTCATTTTACTCTTGGCTCTTTGCCTCTGGATTCTGGAACAATATCTCATAGTTGTCCTCCACAACACTGACCTAATTTACTACAGAGGCCATTCTATTTTACTGGCACATAAATAGATTTTAGTCATGTTGTCTTTCCATTTTGGTGTTTTTCCATAAATATTTTTTAACATCCCACTTTTAATTACCTTGTGTTATTGGTTCATCTGGGGTCTTCTTTATTAATCAGCTCTTCTACTTATTTCAGAGAAATCTGCTGTCACATCCTGTCAAACATGCAAATATTTAAAAATATTTTCTATTGTCTATGTCATTATGTTGTTCAAGGCTAAATAATCTCAATACTTTTGGAAATGGAGTTGCCTTCCGTCGTTTTCCCACATTTCCCTATGAAGCTCGTGTTTCTTTTTTTTTTTTTCCCCCTTTAATCTTAAGAAATGAAAATTTTCTAAAAAGATCATTTTCCTGCCTGAGTGGTAATTTTCTCTGACTTCTAATGTTCTTTGATGTTTTTCCCCAAAGGGGTAAGGGAGAAACTACAGTCCATGAACTATATGGTTCCAGGCACCTTCCTAACTGCATCACTGGCTGAAGCACTTGACCTGTGATCCCTTAACCTCTTGGCAGCTCCCCCTTGTTCTGCGGTGGGAGAGAGAGATAAATGGCAGCAGAATCTCATTGTACAATGTCCCCTGGTCAATGTCCAGGGGACCTGCTTTCCGGTTGTCTTGTTTCTTCGATGTCTAAGCTAGAATCAGTGCATAGGAAAGGAATTGCGTAGCTCTGACCTTTAAGACCAGCAGATTTGCCTTGTTTTCCATGGTGAAGCATGAATTAATGAGCTATTGATACTTTTGCTCAATTCAACCCATTCCCCTCACGTTTAATGTAAATTTCTCCCACATTCTGCCCTGGCAATAGTAAGCTGGGTTCTAGAGTGTTATTATTATTATTATTGGGTTATTGGGTTCTCGGTGTTTCTTTTTTTTTAATTGGGTTCTAGGTGTTTCTTTTTTTAAACTTTGTTTTGGGTATTATTTGCTTATTATTGGGTTCTAGGTGTTTCTTTTTTTTTTTTTTTTTACTTTGTTGTGTTTTGTGAAAACACATGTATTTTACTATCTCCAATCACCTGAAACACAAGCACACTGTGGAGATATTTTGAGTTCGGTTCCAGACAACCACAATAAAGTCAGTATGGCAATAAAGCAAGTTGTAATTTTTTTGTTGGTGGAGGGTTTTGACTTCAATTTGTAAAATAACATCAGTGAAGCACAAGGCAGCAAAGTGCAGTAAAATGAGGTATAAAGGTACGTTAGTGACGAATTGGGAAGAACTGCAGAAAGACCAGCTTGTTTAAATGCACTGTTAAATGAAAACCACACAGCAACGAATGGGTAAGTTTTCAAAGACGGTTACCTCTGAAAATGCTAAGGTGAAATATATCTTTCTGAAAAATTTTTAAAAAACATATTTGATTTTAGAAGCAGAAGAAGGGAGAAACAGATAGACATCGATTGGTCACCCTCTATATGTATCCCAGCAGGGTTAGAACCTACAACCTAGGTATGTGCCCTGACCGGGAATCAAACCCCCAACCTTTTGGCATATTGAGACAACGCTCCAACAAACTGAGCCATACCGGCCAGGGCAAGATAAACTATATCTTATAATTAAGACAGAAATAAATATCTCTGAGATATAACTGTTCAATAAATGTTACACTAAGCAAATAGACACAAAAGGGTTTTTGCAGAAGTTTACGTAATGCGCTTCTGGATTTTAGTAATCTGGATGTTGATCAGTTACTCTCTGCCTCTTCATTTTCCCTATGTCATTATCCAGTGAGCTCTTCTGTGTTTTCAGTAACAATTTAGAAGAGAAGGGGAGTTTCATATCCTTTATGCTCTGGAGATTAATGATACAGTCAGCGTCTAAGATTCACATGGATCATTACTACATTCACATTAATTTATGCTCAACTCACTTAGAGTCAGTTTTCTGTGGAGGTTAGCCAATTGGCTTTATAAGCTTCTGGCTCTGGAAGGTTCGTTTTGCTTCTGATCACTAGTGATATGACAAGCTACAATTCTCATTCCTGTTATTCAAGCCTTCAGGGCTTTGGTTTTGTTCATAAATTGAACAGGGTCGGCATGTGATGCGGGCTCCTGGCTGAGGGCCGTATTGCTGCATGCTGGCAGCTGTCCTCCACACAGATGTGGGGATGCACACCTGAGCAGCAGTGTCACAGTCCTGGTATGTTGGGAGGGGCACCGGGAAGGAAACCATGTTACACTCAGAGGAATGGACAGGGAGGGTCTGTTTTCTGCACTTGACTCTGTGCTGTGCTACAAGGAGTGAGAGCTTCTGCAGACCTTGCTTTCCTATGGTACTAATCAGCAGGAATATGGTTCTTTTTATGGGCACACCTTCCAGAAATAACCCTTTAGGATACATTGGCAGTGTGCTCAGGGCTCCATTGAATATGGGCGAATGTGCAATCCTTTTTTGGCAGTGTTTGGCAAAAAACATGTATAATCAAAATTGAACTTTCTGTGAATTAATTTGCATGGACTGCTGTCATACTTATTGAAATAAATAAACATTTGTTCCTGTGCACTTTTCAATGGTCTAGTTAAAAATCTAAAGCATTTCTTTCTGTTTTTTCCTTTTTTTTTTTTAAATTAAAGTACATAAAACATTTCTTTTTATTTTTTTCTTTGTTTTGGATAATGCTGGCTAAGAGGATTTTAATAAAATATTTAATTAAACTAAGTGCCCTTTAAACATAGATTAACTAGGTGTTAATAGTAATTTTCTTAAAATTAGATAATCAGCAAAAAGAAAGTGAGTAAGGCTAAAGGCTTTAGCAAGAACTAAACCTCTTATCATCATTCCTCCTGTGGTGTATTAATCTGTCACCTGCCAGTGGCTGATCCTGTCAAATATACCCCTTCTGTTTTCATGTTAGGGATGCATTCTCTATACTGGAAGCCTGGGAAGCAGAATTACATGGTGTGCTATTCTAGTGAACACTGAATATTTACCAAAAGAGCTTAGAGAAACTTAGATCAGGAGACCTGGCCTTGGCTTCCATGTTTGAGCTCAGATAAGCAATCTTAAGGGAATTAAATACAAACTAAAAATAGAATCAACTACCACTTATTTTGTGCTTACCGTATTTTTCAGACTATAAGACGCACTTTCCCCACCCAAATTTGGGAGGATAATGGGGATGCATCTTATAGTCTGAAAGTAGCCGAAATATAGTCTGAATGTTATTTATGTTATTAAATATTTTACCATGTTTTTTGCTTCAAAATTTTTTTTTCCTATTTTCCTCCTCTAAAACCTAGGTGCATCTTATGGTCCAAAAAACATGTACTTTAGTCCAAGGCACTATTAAATATGCCTCACACCTCACTTTAGTCTCAGTAAATGTATGGGATGGGTGCTATAGTATCCCATTCTACAGACAAGTAAGTGGAGGCACATAAAGGCAAGTTAAATATTCTGGGTTACAAATTAGGGACATGCAAGGTAGGGGGCTCTCACTGACCAGTCCAGAACCTGCATATTAGCCTTGGTGAACCAAGAGAGCTAATAATTTTCTACTAAAAGGCATGTTAATTACATTTAAAAAATTATGAACTATTAGAGGAAAGACACAGGTCTACACAGACAAGTAATCTGCACAGCATTAATTACCATGTTAGTGATCTGGAAATTAATCTTAGCGTGAAATACGCATTGAGTCTATATATTTGGTTTTTATTTGACATTTACAAGTATTTTTAACTGTCAAGTTTTTAAAAAAGATTAAAGAAATGAATTCCCATGTCAACAAATATTGTTGGAAGATGAAGATATGTCACTGCAAATTTGAAAAATGACAACAGAAAAAGCGATTTAGCATGGGAGGTGTTCTGTAATGCTGATGAAAGAGGAGATGTTTCTATTGCCTCTCAACTTATGATATGCGCTAAATTCTGTATCTCAATATTGTAATATGTATACTTTCCTCCCTGAGCTATGAAGGAACTATAACAGAGAAGATATATTTTTCAAAAAAATATTAATGACTTCTTCCATAAAAACAGTGTTTTATGGGAAAAAAGTAGTCAGTGATGGAAATTAGAGAAGCGTTACAAGAGTGACCTCATGTATCACATCGTTTATTGGCCAATGTTTGTGACAAAAAGTTGAAACCAGAAGTGTATAAAATATCACAGGATGTCATTGATGAAGTTCATTTGACTAACGTACAACCTTCTTCAAAATGTAAGAAAGAAAAAAGAAAAATCTAGCAATACTTTGTAAGAAAATCTTTTGCACCCAAATATTCACTGATTATCTTCTAGCAAGAAACTTTGTAGAGTTGTTCAAAGTAAAGATAAGTAACATTTAATAAAAATGAAAAGCGTTCCAAATGAGCTGGCATTTTTTCTGATGATAATCACAGTGATGGGGTACCTCACTTAACATTTCAAAATGTAAACCAACTTCATCTATTCCTTTATCAAAAAGTACAATTTGATCAATGTTTGCCAAAAAATCTCCTTTTAGTATGTACCTCCTGCTAAGTTGAATTTTGGAAATGGATATTTACAAAAGTCCTATCAGTATTTGAGTATTTGATTTTATAGGTAAAATAAATCAATACAAAAAGTTCTCAGATCTCTACAATTCAAACACATGAAGTAAATTTTTCTAAACTACTTGAGAATCAAGTCCAGGAAGCACAGAGAATCCCAAACAAGTTAGACCCAAAGAGGACCACACCAAGACACATCATACTTAAAATGCCAAAGTTAAAGAGAGAATCTTAAAAGCAGCCAAAGAAAAAAAGTAAGTTACCTACAAAGGAGTTCCCATAGTACTGTCTGATGATTTCTCAGAAGAAACTTTGCAGGCAAGAAGGGACTGGCAAGGAGTATTGAAAGTGATGAAAAACAAGGACCTACAACCTAGATGACTCTATAGTGCAAAGCTATCATTCAGAATGGAAGGACAGATAAAGTGCTTCCCAGACAAGGTAAAGTTAAAGGAGTTCATCATCACCAAGCCATTATTACATGATATGTTAAAGGAACTTATTTAAGAAAAAGATCAAAACTATGAACATTAAAAGGACAAAAAAAATCACAACTATCAACAACTGAATCCAAAAACAAACAGACTAAGCAAACAACCAGACCAGGAACAGAATCATTGATATGGAAATCATTTGATGGGTTATCAGCTGGGAGGCGGAAGAGGGAGAACAGGGGAAAAGGTGTCGAGATTAAGAAACATAATTGGTAGGTACAAAATATATACGGGGGTGTCAAGAACAGTATAGGAAACAGAGAAGCCAAAGAACTTACATGCATGACCCATGGACATGAACTAAAGGAGGGGATTGCTGGAGGGAAGGGGGATACCAGGTGGAAGGGCAAAGAGGGAAAAACTGGGACAAGTGTAATAGCATAATCAGTAAGATATATTTAAAAAAAGAATAAGATACATAATACCAATTACTCATGTCCTCTTTTATGTCCATCTGTACAGTTGTGAGGTTTTCTTCACACAGAATAGTTGCTGTATTTTAAAGTTTATTCTTACATAGATTATATTTGTTTCTGTTACAATTTAGATCTTTTTTTTTCATTTTATTTTTTGATTGTCATATAGCAGAGGTTGGCAAACCTCACATATAATTTCTGCCACAATTGCTCAACTTTGTCATTGTAGCATAAAAAGAGCAGTAGACAATATGTAAATTAATGAGCATGACTGTGCTCCAATAAAACTTTATTTGCAAAAGCCAGCCGTGGGAAGACCCCCCACCCCCCCAAAAAACAATTATCTAGATCTTCCAAATAAATACTACAATAAATTTTAAGGGATTAGTTTGTAAGAAAAAAACAGAAAAAAAATCTAATGTCAGGTATCAGGGAAGATGGAAATCAACCAGCCATGTTTCAACAAAAGCTGTGGCATCGCAGTGTTGATATTTATTCAGCAAAGTCTACAATTCAGTCCTTTCATTTGAATCAATATTTTTTGTAAGACAGGTCTCTGTTATGATGGCTAATAAAATAATGCACAGAATGAACAGCTTAGACCCAGACTTCCAAATCACAATGTTCTATTAAAATTAAACCAACACTTAAAAGTAATTAAGACATTTTGAACATATTTTCTAGTGGAATATTAATGTCTTCTTGTGGACTTACAATTGTTGTTTTTCTCTTAATAGAATAAAATGTAATTTGCCAAATGAAATAAAATAAAATTTATTTTTAAAATAATGTATTTCATTTCACAGCAGCCTGTTTAATTTTCTACTTTATATGTGTTTTGAAATACAGATAAGATGTTACTACAGTAACATGTTTCATGTAATTTACAAATAAAGTGTTCATTTTTCTGAAGTGCAGGCTCTATTTTTTATAAAATTGGGAGATCTAAACACATGATAGAATTATACCTTTTTGGGATATAAAACTTCCATATGCCAGTTGTACCAGTTAAAACTGTTTCATTCTCACAACCTCATGAAGAATTTAAATATTAACTGAAAACAGGATCGTGAACAATAGCAGCATGATCAATTTAGTGTTGTATTGAACGTAATGAATATTAGAATCGGTCAGATGGGAGTCAAGACTACCTTGAACATCTAACACTAACTTGAGGACTGAGACTAACTTGTCACGCAAATGTAGGCCCCTTATTTCACCTTTATGACCATCTGCTTCCACATCTATGAAATGTCGATAATAGTATCTAGCTTTCGAAGTTCTTGTGGGAGATTGAATCTGATGATCTATGTATGGATTTTAATGACTTAATAAATAGTACGTATTCTATCACTTAATAAATAGTTATAATAAATTAATCTATTAAAGCAATAAATCCAATGCAATTTCTGTTGTGAAAAAGATGTACCGTGAGTTTTTTCTGGAAACTCATTCAGAATTTCATAAGCTGAAACTGTATCTTAGTAATTTAGTTTCAATAGATCTAATAATAAAGCATTCACTACTTTAGCAATGAAGTTTGAGTGTATGTATTTATATACATCTCATATCTCTACAGTCAAAAGAATAAGAAGTTTGTTTGCTGTTTTTCTAAAGTCAGATTACACTTTCATTGACCTCCTTAGATCTGTGGTGGGGTCGACTCCTCCCACTGAGAGTGTAGCAGAAGAGCAAGGGGAAGTTCTGAGTGGGTAATACTGAAAACATTTTCAGTCCTTTCTTTATTGCAGACAATGATCCATTCTGGGTTTCTAAGTGTACTGAAGAATAAAGATACCCCTGGCTGGTGTGGCTCAGTGGATGGAATGCTAGCCTGGGAATCAGATGGTCACTGGTTCGATATCCAGTCAGGGCACATGCCTGGGTTGCAGGCCTGGTCCCCCAGTAGGGGGAACAGAAGAAGCAACCACACATTGATGTTTCTCTCCCTCCCTTCCCCTCTATCTAGAAATAAATAAATTAAAAAATATGTTTTAAGAAGAATAAAGACAGATTGACTGGGTCTTGTCAACTAAGGCAAACAAGTTTATGCATTAAATTATGTGCTATCTTTAAATGTAAATTGGTGTTAAAGCAGAAATGACTAAAGTTCATTCCATCTGATGGTGCATGATTATGATTAATTCTGCAGTTTCTATAGTCTTATATTCTCCCTGTCAACTATAATCTTAACCGTCAGACAGTGGATGACTTTGATTTGGCCTATTTATTGGCAAATCCTCCTTTTATTACTAGTATTTTTTCAGTGGAAACTACACAGTGGAGAGACTTCACTCTATCATAATACTCTGAGTTATAAACAATGGATTTAGAGAAAACTGTAAACTTTTCAGTGAGTCAAATGGGCATACGGATGACCTCATCTGAAGATTCCACTTAACGCAGGGGCAAAACCAGGAGTATCAAAATGAATCAAAATAGATAGATTGAAAAGTGTGTGTGAGTATTTGATAACAATACTAGTCAGGATTGAAAAGAAAAGCATCAAAGATACTTTGGATGACAGTAATAAGTATATGAGATGGGGACACTATAGCATAAACATCAGTGCAGGAAGCTCAGTGTCTCTGACATGTCTACCTGGTTGGAATCATAATGGAGATGCTCACCAGTGTATTTAGTTCAACCTCCCAAGGGATGGCTTTAGAAGATAAGGCCAGTGTTTCCTCAGTGCAGACAGTCCTTCGATGTTCTTTCTTCCTCTTAATTCCTCCTTATAGATGGGCTCTTCGTTCCCAAAAAGAGAGAAAGGGAAAAGTGGAGGGAAGTCACACCAATCTCCTGCTGGGAATAGGTTCTGGTCACGGTATTGACAACCATGCCCTCATCTATACTCAAACTCCTCCTTTCTACTTAATTCTCAGTCCCATGAAGACACGCATAGTATTCTTTTTGATGCTAATCATTGGACGCTTCCATGCTCTGTCAATCAAAGGTATGATTTCCAAAATCTTTAACTTCTCAGTCATATAAATGTCTCAGGGATCTCCTGCCTTAATGACCACTATAAAAACCACAGGAAACCTCTCTAGACTCCATGCTCCCCAGTAGATACATAATGTTCATTAATTTGTTCCTTTATTCAACAAATATTTTTTTCAAGAACCTGTTATGATACAGGCAGTGTTCCAAAGTCTGGGGTTACAGAAATCTAAAACAATAAACATGCAAATATGCAAGAAAATGCTAGGTAATTAAGGACCATAAAGAAGATGAATGATAGGATAATTGTTGACTGAAAGGCCAATTTTCAACTGGATGGTGAGTGAAGACTCCCTTATAAGGAATAATATTTAAACTGAGAATTGAATGCTTAGAAAATCATGCTACATGATAGTCTGAGCCACAGTTAGTGTGAAACCTCCAAACAAGAATGTGATGTCAAGTATTTGAAGCAGAAATAAGTCCAGTGTGAGTGAAATATGTGTGCAAGGGGGAATATGGGAAAAGCCAGAGGCGTGAGAAAGAGCCATGTCCCGCAGGACCTTTTACGCTAGCACAAGTTCAGTTGCTTTTAACTTAAAATATAGATGGGAAGACATAGGAGGGTCTTAAAGAGTGGGGATCAAATGATCTAATTAGGTTTTTTAGCATTTACTTTGGAAAGTTTGTGGAGATAGATGCCAAGAAAGGAAAAATTGAAGCAAGCAGACCAATTAGAAGACTACAGAGGTTGTTAGGAACTGCAGATAATATTGAACTAAGGAGCTGGGACAGTAAGTCTAGACAAGTAGAAGGATTTAGAATATGTTTTGGATTTGAATTGATGAGGCACCTTGAAGAGTTGGATATGAAACATGGTGGAAATCTAAGTATGTGAATTGAGTAACTGGGTGCCTGTGACTGGAGGTAAAAATATGGAAAAGGAGCAAGTGGGAGGAAAGAACCCAGAGAGCATGTTCAAATTAAGGTAATTGGCTATATAATTCTGGAGCTCAAGTGAATGAATGGTTAGGGCTTGACTTAGGAATTCACAATAAATGTATAAACTCTGAATCCCTGGAATATGTGAAATTCTGTGTAAAGAAAATATCCACAGTGAAGATAAAGGAAATGCTATAGACTGAATGACCCTCACCCCCTGCCCAGTTCACGTGTTGAACCCCTAATGTGATAGTATTTAAAGGTGGAGTGTTTGAGAGGTAATTATGTCATGAGGATGGACCCTCACAGAGAAATCAGTGTCCTTGTTAGAAAAGGAAAAAAGAGCCCTCTCTCTGCCCCCCTCTCTCTTTCTCTATGTGAAAAACTAGGAAGAGGGCTCTGCCCAGAATCTGACTAAGCTGGCACCCTGATCTCAGACTTTCCAGCCTCCAGAACTATGAGAAATAAATGTCTGTTGTTTAAGCCACATAGTCTATGATTTCCTTACAGAGCCCAAGCAGACTGAGACAGGGCACTACCACATTTACAGGCCCAGCAGAGGAGGAAGAGTCATCAAAGTGAGAAAAGGTCAGGAAATGATGGTGCCATAGAAGCCAGGAGTGGAGAGGGAGTGAAGGAGAAGCAGGGGTCAGTCACGTCAGATGCTGCAGAGAGGGCAGGTCAGGTGGGGATTAAGGAGTGGCCATTGCATTTGGGAAAATGGAGGTCACTGCTGAGCACGGGGAGAGCAGAATTGTTTGAGTGGTAGGTAGGTGGTCACACGTACAGTGCATACAAGGAAAATGGGTAAAGGGGCAGGAGGTGAAGACGGCGATCACTGACAGCTCTTTGGTAAAATTTTTCTATAAATATATTTATATTAGTTATAATGAACATTTATAAATTGCTCAGTTTATAAACTTGATCTGTCATTATCATTATTTTCAGTAGAACTTGTTGCAGCTTTTCTATCAGGACATTAAAATAGCTCTTGCTGAGATTTTCAAATGGTCTTCAAATATATTCTTTAAAGCAAAATTATGAGACTTTTCTTAAATTGGATTCAGTACGCCTAGCTTAGCTTTTTGAATATAGAGAAAATTAATAGTTCCAAGCCACAAATGAGGGAAAACTGGCTAAATAAAATCTTTCATTATGAATTAGCTGTGATATGAAAGCCATTTCCGCCTGAATTTAATGGAAATAGTTAAACCACCAGAAGGTGGCTAACTGATGCTATTTCACCGTCAATTCATTTGGTAATACTTTTGACTATAAAAATCACATTCTTATTCATTGCCATTCTAGTTTGTAATTTAGGAAAAGGATCGAGCTAACTGGAAATACCCATGTACTCCAGTAACGTCGGCCACTAAAGACTCGGAATCTAAAATAATATCCAGTAAAACTCTATGCTCAACAGTACAATTTTGAGCTTCTACAAAATCTGTGAAACTTTATACATTTTGTTTGGGAATGCTGTACTAAATCAGTCACCTGTTCTAACTATAGCTGATATCTTAATTTTTCCAGGAATTATTAGCATTTGGCCACATTTTAAATTTGGAAGAGAGAATTTTGGCCATCTAGCAACTTACTGATATAAGTCACTGCCAACTGAAAGAAAAATTCACTAAGCTTACATAGTTCTTTTATGAAAGAAAACTTGTAGATTCCTATACTGAGTCCATTTTTATGATAGTCAATCTAGAATTGCAATTAAAATTTTTTTGTTTTTACTATTGGAAAAAATCCCTATTGAATAGTAGTATCTCTGTCTCTAAATGCCAGTTGTCAGATGGGAAGGTTTTGGGGGCCTGGGTATAAAAGGTGAAGGGACTAAGAGGTACAAATTGATAGTTATAAGTAGTCAAGGAAATATAAAGAACAGCATAAGGAATATGGACAATAATATTATAATGACTGTGTGTGAGATTGGATAGGTACTAGTAGGCTTATCAGAGTAATCACTTCATATGGTATATGAATGTCTAATGACTAGGTTGTGCACCTGAAACTAATATAATATTTAATGTTAACATTAATTGAAAAGTAATTTGAAAAATATATATAAGGTCAGTATTGGCATTAAATAAGCATTTCAGAACTCATTGATATTTAAATGATTTATCAAATACCATATTTTTGATAAGCGATATAACAAATTATTAAATTAACTCACCATCTTCAGTAAATCCCTAATGAGTATTCTAAGGAAAGAAACTGGATTGTAATATTAATTTTAAAATTAACAAGCTAATGTGTGGTAAGTGATCTTTAGGCAGACACAGTTGAAAGATTGAGCTCCATTTTAGTGGCGTTTCAAATGTGCATTGACATAATTTTACTTAATAGAATACCTAGGTTTTATAACATGTTTTATAAACTGGGATTAGGCTATTTTCATAAAAGAAATATGTAGTTGTGAATGATTATAAAACTTAAAACATGCTCCTTTTGTGACATGGAAACTGTGGAAACCTAATGAAGTCAATTTTAGTTTAAGTGGGATGTACCGAATTAATACTGTCCCACTGTTAATCCTTTTTACATTGGAAAAATGATGCAAGTTATTCTCTGCCAATTATGTTTGCATGCTGTTCTTTTAAGAAAGGAAACTCAAGACCAAATGAAACTTGCTTTTTGGAATACTTAATCAAAGAACAGGAGTTTTGTTAAGAATTGAAACATTGGAATTTTAATTCAAAAATTGTGTGTGATGCCATATGATCTCACCTTTAACTGGAACATAATCAACAAAAGAAAAAAGCAAGAAAAACATAACCAGAGACATTGAAATTAAGAACAATCTAACAATAGCCAGAGGGGAGGGGGGAGGGGACTGTGGGGAGAAGGGTTTTCAGGAATCACTACAAAGGACACATGGACAAAACCAAGGGGGAGGGTGGAAGCAAGGGAGGGAGGGAGGTTTGGATGGGGTAGGGGGGAGGGGAGGGGAGAAAATGCAGACACCTGTAACTGAACAATAATAAAGTAATAAAAAAAAACTTGTGTGATGCAGATTGAGATATTTTAACAAAGAGCTAAAATTTTGCTTTTGTGCCCAGTAGTTTAAAATTCTCTGCCTCAGGGGTCTTAAATCAATAATTTACTTGGATTTAGTATGGCAAGTAGGATGAATCTGTAAGAAACTGGATTTATGGAAATAAAACAACAGCCTTCATGTTAAGATTAATCAAAAATTTTAAATTGTCCACAGCAAATAAATGAACTGAAATATCAACAAATATCAGTACAGAAAAGTAGATACTATGGATATTATTTGAGGTCTTATAATAAAATATTTTATAAATATCAGGGTTACAAATAATGGAGGAATTAAAATAAAATCAGCAAATATAATCAAATAAGTTACAAAAATACATAAAAACGAATAGTAACTGTCTCTAGGTGACTTAATAGAGTGCAGGAATAGGACTCCCTGGCAAGTAACCTGCTGTTTAGCTGCTCTGCACACTCCAGACTCTAGAATTCTGATCACAGTCCTTAATTGTATTTACCTAATTCAAATATTGCTCATAAATGGTATAAGAAAAGTAAACTTGGAATTTTATAGACAGCAAAAATAACTAAAAACAGAAGTTCATACTATGAAATAACTAAATAGTCATATTAAGCATTAAAAATCTTTAATACATTACAAATAATATGCAGGATTATGCTAGAGTTTATATCCAATCTTTAATCCCTTGGGAACTAGTAGAACACTTCACACCTTTAAAGAAGGTGAATTGTAATAAAACACGCAGTAAAATTTTAGCGGCTTCAACACAAAGAGGGCTATTTCCCGACCCCCCCCCCCTCCCTTGAGACCAATTTAGGTGGTGTGGTGTAGGGGCAGGGCCAAGAGGAGAACTCGGCTCCCTGCATTTATTCAAGGGCCTGACTGGTGACTTTGCCATCTGTCCTCCAACGCCTCAGAGTTCTCCCCTGTATTTTCTGGAGGCAGCCAAGTGGCCCTAAGAAAATGGAATGTACATCTCCATCCAATTATATCAGGCAGTGTTCACTCCTGCAGCCTTAGGCAACTGTATGCAAACCTGGGAAATGTGGGCTCGCCCTGTACCCAGGAGGAAAAGGGTCTGACAGACCCAAGGCATTCTCTCTTCTGTTGAAGATTTATAGCTTACATTAAATATGTGGGTTGTGGGTTTTTTTTTCCTTCTTTTTAATGCAGACGCTATTTTTACATCCTCCTACATGTGAATAAATGCTGTCTACCCTTCTTTCTTAAGATCTCACGTGTCCACACACTTCTGTGTGTTTCTCCCATTACTATCTTCTTTCAGATGCTTCCTCTTTCTAAGCAAGATTGAGGAACCATCCACCTAACTGATAATCTTCCTCTGAATGTCTTCTAGGGATCTCCACATGGATTCCCAGGTGATTTTTTGAAAAGTGTATGTGATGCTGTCACTTCCTACTGAAATCTTTAGTGAGCTTTTCTTATAGCTAAAGTCCAAACTACTTAGCAGAGATTCTGAGAACCTGAATACTTAGCACATTCCGACAGAAAGCTATTAAAGCCAAGGCTTGTACCATGTCCTACATGTTGAAACTTGGCAGATTTTTCTGAAGTCAAAGCTTGTATCATTTTTTACTCTGACAAATGATACATTTGTATAAATAATCCATGGTCTTGCTTGTTCTTAACTTCAAAGAATGATAGGTATTTGATAAAAGATTAATTCAACATAATAGTATTGTTGAAACAGAGATTTGAGGTACTTGAAGCTAAACAATACATGCTTGGATATTGAATTAATCACTAGTTTTGGGATAAACAATTTCCACTGGCTGATGTAGAATGAAAATATTCAAGTATTTTAATTTTTACATATGTTTGTATGTCTGTGTGTGTGTGTGCCTGTGAATATCACATACTATAATCTTTCCCATCAGATCTTTCCAGAAATTAATGTCCCCTGAGTGTACTTGGCCTTGCTTGAATGCAAGAACCACCGGTTTGTCTGTTCTGCTACTGTGACAGTGCGGAATTCCAGTGTCTCTGTCATCAGCAGAGGCCGCCCTTCTGCCAGGACTCTGCACTCTGGGTGACCGGGGCATGTGCCACAACTCAGCTCCCTGTGAGGCGGATGCACAGCTTACTCACGGGTGTGTTACCCTAAGGAGAGGCAGGGACATGCTGGTCATTTCCCATGGCCCAAATGAGATCTGCTTGACTTTTTTTTTTTTTTACATTTTAATGTCATGCAGTGTGGGACATTGGATAGTTGTCACACTATACTATACCTGTCAACCTTTTTCCTTCCCAGATCCGTTTTAGAAATTTGGATGTGGCTGTTTCTTTCTCTCATTCTGGGACTGCCTTTAATTGCAGGCAGGTGGCTCACCTCCTGTGTCCATATAGACAGCCTCGAAAGAAAAATGGATCCCTGAGTTCCCAGGAGAAGAGACTGTTTTTATTGCCCAGTTTTCTGAGTCTTCATTTAACACCTCGTAATTGACACGATATGCAAAATGATACTTCAAATGGCAGTTCCTTTCAGAGGACACGTCTATCTGCAAAGCGGCATTTAGCTCTTTGGCCTCAGTGAGACATTCACGCATAGAATCCATGCATTCATGTGCGTTTACACTCATTAGTTCATTCAGTCCACATGTATCACACACCAACCATGAGCCTGGCTTGGGTGATAATCTCACAAAGCAAACAGTCTCTGCTCTCATCCAACTTACTTTGTAGGGGTAGGAAAAGACAATCAATACAACTATTTGCTGTAACAGATCTGGGTATGTAATAAGAGGGAAAATGATGCCAGAGAAGTGGTTTATGATTAATGCGACACAGTCAGCAGAGTCAAAGAGTCCAGTGCCCAAATCTAGGTTACTAACTCCCCAAGGAACAAAACGCTCCACTTGCAGGGCACGAAGCGGGATTGTTCAAAGCTTGCTCCAATTCCTCTCATTGCCTATCGAGGAACCAAAACAAAACTCAGGGTCTAACCTCTCCCCTCTTCATTCTGTGTCCTCTGGAACTGGGTTATCCACAGATTCGTGAAATTATGAAAATGGAATAACTATATGAGGACTCAGTTATTTTCAATGTGGGTTTCAGGTCCAGTTCTCCTCCTTAAGTGACTATTACATTTTTCAGAGTGGTTATTTGATGGTCTCATTGTACTTTCCTTTACATCCTAATAAACATATGGCCAACAGTTATAAACGATCAAAGTAGTGTAAGGGTTTAGGTAGATGCTAAGTGCCAATTTAGTTAAGTCGACATTTTCCTTTTTAGAACTAATTATTTTGTCAGGCACGAGCATCACCCATGCTACATGACACTCACATTTTATGACAAATTTGAGAATAATTATTACTACTTTATTAGCAAAGATATTTTCTTTAATATAAATAAAATTTTAATGTCTGTCTGTTCTTCGTTAATAGTTATTATGTCCGATGATTTTATTTTAAATTTTACTGCAGAATCCAGTGGAAAAGAGGATTTTAATATGAATAATTTTGCATTCAAGGTACCTTGTGTGTAAAATGTGTATGCTGAAAATGTATATGTACAAATAAAAGTCGCCCCTATCTTACTGTGTGCTAACACCATGGGTATTTTAAGTTCATCCTGTAAGTTTATCTTTATATATTGTTGTATGTTCTTCACTACTTTTCTTTTATCCTATCTCTTCTCACTCCTTCTTTGAATGTATTTCTTTATATTAATTCAGTTATTTACTATAAGCATATTGACTTACTTACACTGTTAAGTCTCAACGTTGAAAGAAAGAAACTAGCGTGTTGTTCTGGAACTGGTCATCATGAATGGCTTTGAGTACTATTACCTACATGTTTACATGTATAAGAAGAGGGACTATCTGAATAGTGGCCTTATGTAGTTTCCTATCACTTCCAAGCATTGTTTTAACATATGCTCAGTAGAAACTCTAGTCCCAAGGTATTAACTAGGGAATAGACGTTTACTGCAAAAGGTCTTATCAGTAGACTTCCATCAAAAGAAGTATATTCTGCTGTTCCCATCATCGCCTTATGAGAGCAAAAGACCAGACAGGACAAAAGCAGAATTAATGGGAAATTAGGATCTGTTCTTTTATCTACCCCACCCTTATTTTTTTTCGTAAGTACCACATCTTTTTAATGATATTTACAAAATACCTCACACTGAAGTTGTACATCTTCTCAATAAAACCTTCACACACACATTAGATATGCAGCTGAAAAACCTATGGAGGAATGTTAACTTTATTTGTAAGAAACTGCCTTTGCCCAGCCCTGCTTTGGTGCTGACACTAAATGTCACGTTAAGCTCCTTCAAGTGTAGTTTTGGTCCTATGTCACTTAGGACTCAGGCTCAGTTACGGTGGAAAAGTACGCCATTGCCCACATTGAGAACACCAACAAAAACGTCAGGAGAGGGAGGGGATCACTTCTGTAAGGTGTTCAGCCTCGTAACAGTAACTACTGAGACTGTACTTTTCCCATAGAACATCTATGTTTGTTTCCATAACCTTTCTCTCTGGGATATGGAATTATTACCAAATTCTATGGGGAGAAAATGAGAAGCTTTTAGTGTGGTGAGAGAATTCTCTAGGACCTTTCCACCACAAAACATTGCATTCAATTAGCTTCCAGAGAGTATTTAATATAGAGAAAATATCTGAGTCTGATGTCAACCAAAGGGTTTACAAGTAGTAGAGGAAGCAAAATATGAATTAGATAGTGACAAGAAATGTATGAAATTTATAATGGGTTGTACATTTCAAGATGTAAAATAATTCATGAATAGTACATAACAGGGAAAAAAATTATGTTAACTCCACTACTAATCAAAGGGACACAAATAGGAACAACTTAATTTTTAACCTTATTAGCATGCCCTTTTGCCACACAGGGCATAATATTCTGAAAGCTCTCGCACACCTGCTGGGTTGGAAAGCAATCTAGTGATTCTTACTGAGAGAGAGTCTATCATTTGATGTTGGAATTACATTCTAAATGTCCTGCCAAACTTGAAGGAGGAACAAGAGATTAAAAGAAAGTTTATGAGCAAAGATGTTATTATTATTAACAATCACAAATTCTAAAGCAACATTTTAAAAACATTTTATTTATTTGTTTTTAGAGAGAATGGAAGGGAGGGAGAAAGAGAGGGAGAGAAACATCAGTGTGTGTTTGTATCTTGTGTGCCCCCTACTGGGGACCTGGCCTGCAATCCAGGCATGTGCCCTGACTGGGAATAATTGAACTGGCGACCCTTTGGTTTGCAGGCCAGGGCTCAATCCATTGAGCTACACCAGCCAGGCCTGAAGCAAATATTTTTAGGTAGGGAGATTATTAAATTATGGCATATCTATAAATATAATACTGTGTAAACACTAATATCATGATTTTGAAGATTAATCATCTACACAAAGTCTCTTGGTATAAAGTTAAAGAAAAAAGTAAAAAATTACATATAAAAGTCATAATTTTGCATATATAAATTAGAGAAAAATACCCATGATCATATATATCAAATGTTAACATTTTTACCGTTGCTACATGGGCTTATTTGTGTGGTATGTGTGTGCACGTGCAGGGATTCTTTATCAGTTTATATCACTTGGTCTTTCCAAATCTCCTACTTTTGCATAGCTATCAGAGGAAATACGTAGGAAGGTGTGTCAGAGGTGTTAGCTCTGAAAGAGTTAGGTCTCCCTGTTTTTGACTTGTAATTCAGGGTGTTCCAAGCACCACTACCACATAAAAGGTTCTCTCTCGACAGCAGTATGAAGAAAAGGTGTTCTTTACATTGTGTTTGGCAACTCGTGAACAATCTTCTCAATTCAAACAGCGGAATGCATATTTCAAAGTTAAAAAAATTAAAGCCTTTTCAAATGCTGAATTACAGGAGCTTAGTTGGCATAAGCATCTGTGAGGAAAAATGTATCATGCCAGAAAATGATTGAAATTGCTGTTGAAATGTTCCTGATAGCAACCTTTTCTGTCTGCGGCTTAAACAAACGTGTTCCATGTCGAGGGCAGTTCTAACTGCGGCAACATAGAGCTCAAGTGATCAGTAAAAGGAGACAATAGACTTCTTAGAGGAGTCTTGATTTTTATTGGATGCCATCAACTCACAGCATATAAATTCTGCTGCCTGGCCCGGCTGGCGTAGCTCAGTGGATTGAGGGTGGGCTGGGAACCAGAGGGTCCCGGTTCGATTCCCAGTTGGGGCACATGCCTGGATTGTGGGCCAGGCCCCCAATGAGGGCCATGTGAGAGGCAACCATACATTGTTCTTTCTCCCTCCCTTCTCCTCTCTCTGAAAATAAATAAATAAAATCTTAAAAAAAAGAAAATTCTGCTGCCAGAGCTAACCCTATGCACAGGCTTCTCTGAATTCCCGTATTCCCAGCATCAGGTAAAATATGTTCATGTCACTCGCTTCTCTCAAGTGATGTTTATCATCATCTC
Organism: Micronycteris hirsuta; assembly: GCA_004026765.1. Taxonomy (NCBI): domain Eukaryota; kingdom Metazoa; phylum Chordata; class Mammalia; order Chiroptera; family Phyllostomidae; genus Micronycteris; species Micronycteris hirsuta. The sequence goes on from PVJI01001386.1 coordinate 147,890, forward strand.
CCTGATTGCCCGATGTAAGTTTACAACCAGTCTCCTAGGTGCCCTAGCACATGGCAGTTCTCCCACAGATGTCATAAACAGCTACATGTTTGGAAATGAATGTCGGAATCACGCCAGCCTAAGAGTATATTTTCCACCTGCGTGTCTCATTGCTGACACACCCGGTGAGGAGCTCACTCCAAAGTCCATAGTCAAACAAACCTTAAAGTACAACCTTTCCATTCACTCTGGAAGGAGGGCATTTGAGAAGTCCAGTCATTTATGGAGATAGAATGTCTCTTATCTGAACAACATCATTGTCTCAGCTGGGTCTTGCTTTCTTTAATTTTTCCCCTACTGTGGAAATATTTGAAAGCACAGGATTTAAGGCTTTAAAGGCCTTTGAAGATATTCATCTAAACATTTACATTTTGAAATTAAGAATCTTAAGAGTTAAATATTTGTCTAAAATTGCACTGGCAGCTGATGGTGTATTTAGAAGTAGAACTAAAGTATTTTGATTTCTAGTCAAGTGCTAATTTTATTATACCAGACTAACTCACTAAATAATGTTTCCCAAATGAGTTTGTTTAGAGAGACCACATTTCATTATATTTAAAAAATAGATTATTCTTCTTCCCTTCCCTCTCTTCACCTCCCACCTGCCCTTCCTTCCTTTCTTCCCTTTCCTTCTTTCTTTTTTTCCTTTGTCATCTCTCCCCTCTCCTCATTTCATCTTGTCCTCCCTTCCTTTCTTCCTTCTTCTCTCCTTTACTCCCTCTCCTCCTCTTCCTTCCATTGTTTCCTTTCTTCCTTCCTTCCCTCCTTCCTTCCGTCCTTCCTCCCTCCCTTGCCTCGCTCCCTCCTACTCTTCCTTTCTTCCTCTTGAAACCCAACCAGCCAAATGAGAGTCGGTGCTGACCAGTGTGCAGTGAGTAATGAGAAATGACACCAAGCATTGCATTGAAGACTGGCTACTGTATTGAAATTGAGCTCACCTGGGAGAACTGGGAGGTAATAGTTATCATAGGAACTCACAAGTCCCCAATGGCGTCCAGGCGGGAGGTTTTATAGAGCAAATATCACGAGTTAAGGGGCCTGGGGTTGTGGGTCTCGCTGATTAGTGACTGACTAGGTAGGCAGCTCATGGCCACCTTCTAGTCATCCGCTTCTTTCCTGGTGACACCTTGTCTGGTTTTGGCCAGATTGGGGCGGAGTGGTTATTCTGCTTGGTGACCTACAGAACATCTTAACTGTGTCGAAAGGTGATCTTGATGTGCAGAGGTGGAAACGATCGATATACCTTGTGGTTCTTGCTTATTACATGCTATTCTTGCTTCTGCCGTCTTGTTTACATGTTTTTCCAGAAGTCTAACTGGTCCAGGTTAAGCAGTTTCTATCATGGTTGACAGGGTGATACCTGACTTCCTTTTGGTAGCTGTCAAACTGGCTTGCAAATTTATTTTGTATTAAAGATATTTCTGAGGGTAGTAACTCTCTGGCTTTGCTCTCTCTCCCTGTTCCCTCCTTTACTGCCCAAGTATTATAACCAGTATTGTGACTAACCTTTATGTGCTCTTACATTACGAGTGGCATTCGTGTGCTGTAACAGGTATACTTTTCTCTTGCCAAACTATTGGTGTTTTTGGAAGGATGCATATCAGAGCTGGTTATTATTTACTACCCTACAATTCCTTAATTTATCTGCTTCGATCAGGCCTTTAGTAAAAAGGCTAAAAAAAGGTCAAAATTAATTGTTTTTACAATGTAGTATTCTTTTGAGAATTTTCTAGATTATTATAGAAACAACTCGTTTCACCAAGAATGCTCTTGTAAGGAAATGCTATCATTTGTTTTGAATTAAATTTGATATGCATAACCATTCTGTCATAGTTTATGGATTATTGAGACTTTGCCGTAGGCTAGAAATCACAGAATAAGAATATATCGGTATATAATAAAACAAGCAAAGAACTGTCCAGCATGCTGATATCTACTAATCAATACAAAAATCATCAGTAATAATATGACAGCCTATTTGAGGAAGACATTTTAGACAAAACTATTAGGTAGCAGTATTCTCTTTTTCTTTCAGCATATACATAAATACAACTAAAAAGTACCTCCCTAACAGCATGAGCTGTGTGTTAGGAGGTTAGATGAATAATAGATGAGTAATGTAGTAGTAATCCTGTGAAAAAGTATAGTCAGGAATTGTGAATTAAAGACAGAAACAAAAATGGCTAGTGATAAAAAGAAATATTAGTATTTGGTGAGGGGGTAGTGGGAATACAAATTACTTTCTTATCATTGATATTTAGTAATAATATTTATAATTATGTGTCAAGCGGATGTAGTCAATAACTACGACATCTGACCCATTTGCGAATATGTGGGGTACTTCATTTAGTTGAACTCACCTGCCTATTTTTGGAATGACCAGACCACTTCCAAGTGGGCCAGCTCAAAAATAATAGACTTGATTGATTGGGACAAGGAGAATAAGTTTGGCAGAGAAACGACCCTTCATTCAGCAGAAAAGAACGGAATGGCTCCTTAGCCCTCTGTTCAAAACTGTAATGATGAATACTCTCAGAGACTGAGGGAATTTTAGCCTAATGACTAAATGTATATTGCACTTCAGAGAACTTTCCCTTCTGTTGTGTGATCATTATCCTCACAACATCCCACGGTAGGAAACATCTTAATAAAGTAGTTAGTACACAAAAACCCCAGAAGACCAGGAGCCTTGCCAAGTGGGGCAAAGCACAGTTTGTAGCCTATGGGGAATTCTAGCACCCAAGTCTGCCTTCAGACACCAGTGCGCCAGAAGAAGCTGGTGCTAAAACATAAAGATAGAGACATATAAATACTCATAGGAACCTTAGATTCTTATATTAAAATAATTAAGATTCAAGTAAATAAAAACATATGTATAGTTTATCATTATGGTGTCATTAAAAGGATAGTTATGGTACTTATACCGTATTATAGATAAATCCTGAGGTTATAATAGTGAATATAATAAAATATGGAGAAACCTGTGGGTAACCACAAGTATATTTTTAAATGCCCCTTTAAATGCCTGTAGGGTGGTACAGGAAGCTTTAGAGGCTGCTCCCATTGTAGTAACTGTGGCGTGTGGCAGGGTTACGGCATGATCAATGGCCTTGTGTCTGTGCCTTACTCTCCTGTGTTTTTGAAATATTACGTGGCAAATATATTATTTTTACTATGGGTAAAATAATAATTTAAAACAAACTTGAATTAAAAAGATAATATTTGAGAAACACAATCTTCAATTTATTGAATGAATGCAAAGTTAATATATTATTTGAATATCCTTTTTGGTGTCACGCGTATTAAATTCTTTTTGCTCAGCTTTATTGGATTTCTACCTTTTTCTTATTTTAGATATGAATTATATTGTTGCCAATTCTTAATGGTATCTTTCAGTGACAGTCACTCGTGGTTTTAATGGAGTCTAATTCAGCATACTTTTCCTTTATGGACAGTGTTTTTGAAGAATGTCTTTGCAAATCCAAAGATCATGAATATATTCTTTTGAATATGTTCTGCTATTGTCTAAAATTTATTTTTTTTGCATTGCACACCTCTGATTGCAAGTCCATATAGAATTCCTTTCATGCCATGTAAATAACAATTCAAGGTTTCTTTCCATTTTCTATGAGGATATGCAATTTGTTACACTTACTATATATACATTATTTTCTTATTTAATTCCAGTGGAGTATTTATTTCAAATCAAACAACTAAATATGTGTGAGTCCATCTCTGCGCTCTATTCTGCTGCATTGATTTATTTCTCTAGTCTTGCACCACACACATGTTGCTTTGACTGCTCTTGGTTTTTTTTAGAATAAGTCTTTAATCAGATGTGTAAGTTTTTCGACTTAATTCTATTTAAAGACTGTCTTCTCAATTCTTAGTCCTTTGCATTTCATGAATGATAAAGTCAATTTGTCCAATTTTCACAACAAAAAGTTAACTAACAAGCAAAAAACATCTCTGGCTTTGCCTGGGATTCCGTTCAATCTGTAGATCCATTTAGTGAGAAGACTTGACAATATTGAGCGTTCTCATTCATGAACAAAGTGTACTCCTCCAATTCTTTAGGTCACCCGGAACTACTCTCCAATTCTTTAGGTCACCCGGAACTACTCTCAGAAATAAATAGAAAGTATATTTCTATACTTTGCATGTTATATTTTAATCGAGGATAAAAAAATAAATACATGTAATGATATGTACTTATTATACAGTAGTAGCTAATGACAGTAAATAGGGAACATTGACCTGTGTCTAACCCTGTGGTTTTGTTCACTTAAACTACCTCATTCCATTAGCACCAGGATGTTAGGAGTTCATGCTTCGATTGTTCCCGGAAAACTGATGGAAATCTGAGATTAGGTAAATTATACCACTATTGGATCTAGGTTACACAGCCAGTTTGTGATAGTGACAGCACCCACACTGAGGGAACGCCCTTGTCTGAAAACCCGGGCCACGTGCTGTCCAGTAGACTCTGCACCTACAGTTTCATAAAGGGCACTGTAACACTGCGTGGTCCTTAGACTTACAGACCCTATATTTACTGCTAATTTAATTTATAAAAATTGATAATCTTTGGGATAACAATGTATTTGGAGATATAGTATCATGCGAAAGGGAGTACTCATTGAAGTATAAAGTGTTCTAACCCTGCCTTGCCCTGTTCCCAAGTTCACATCTGCACAAGCACTTGGACTTCCTATTTCGTTTTTCTCCTTAGGTTCTTCATATGTAGCATAGGAATAATAATGCCTCAGCTACTTTCATTAGTAACTATTGAAACTATTAAATTATGTGTTTAAGATAAAAGTACTCTAGTCACTTTTTATACGTTCCATTATAGCTTTGAAATCCTTCTTCTTTAAGACGTAGATTACAAATATATTTGGGGTATATAAAATAATGATCTTTTTTCTTGGCAAGATTCAGTACCTCCTTTATCAGTTTATTCTTATCAATTCTATAGAAGGAAAAATAATGCTACATTTTTGCTTTCTGTGTGTTTCCTATTAGATGGGGAGACCATATATTGTGGTTTACTGAGACAGGCCAGGTTCTCATTGCCCCAGTGGTAATGATTAAAGGAACCTCCTGTTACTCTCATTAGGAAACGGATAAAAAAATTATATGAAACCTTAGTATTAGGTGATGATTTGCCTTTTAATGTTTTTTTTAACTCAGTAAGACTAAAATTTATCATTTAGGTTCACCTTTTTCAATGAGTTTTGCTTGAAAAACCTCATGCTCCCTAAGACAGCTTCCATATTTCTTAATTGACTTAGCACTTTGAGAGTTATTTTTCAACCAGATTGCAATTTATCTTTGGAAATATAAAATGTAGCTCATGTGTATATTTAAAGCACAAGATTTACCAGCCCCTGTATAATGTATATGTCAAAATAGACGCTATTGTGACATCGCTTGGGTCTATTACATTGTTTTGCTCTTTATTTAAACCTGGACTGACAAAATTAAAATTTAAAATGCCTAACAGGAGTTCTCTTAATGCAGTGAACATGTATTGAAGAAGTGGAGCTATTGTGCAGACTTCTTGGCCGTACTGACTAATGTCATCTATCAAGTAGATGACACCCAGTACAAATTGGGAGAGAGGTGTTCTTGACTTCCCTTAGTTTTCAGTGCTGGCTCCCCGGACATGCTTGCTCGGTATTCCCATGACTGCCTGCCCTATTGTGGTGTTAAAGGATAAATAAGTGTTTGAAAGGAGCTTAAAACTCAAGAACAAATTCAGTTTCTAGAGTTTCATTTCAGAACCACAGGGACTTTTTGGAAACACATTGGCATTTCATAAAACAGTGTTTTCTTAACATTTTTATCACTAGAAAGACCCAGTTCCGGGATTGTCTCATCAAGAGTTTGTCATTGCTTCAAGAACAATTAAATTTATATACCTTCTGCCAGAATGTAGCAGTGTGAATTTCCTACGTAACAGTTTCTTAAATGGTAAAACTTGGGCTTTATTGTTTCTGACTTTATCATCTTCTTCTTTTTTTTTTCTCAGCTTTTTTTATCCATCTTACATCCCAAGTGGACCCTCCCAAGTCCCACCCACATGTTGAATAATGCATGAGCTGTGTGCTCTTTCTCTCTGGTCCTATTGAATGGGTACCTTGTAACATTGTATGTTTTACTAGTACTGAAGCAGAATTTACTTTTTAATTTTTTGTCATTTAAGGAATATTTGAGGGAAAGTTTACATTAATAGTCTGAGCTGAAATCACTAACTCGAAACAAGAATTTCATTTCCTTGTTGGTTAAAGTGTTTTTTGTTTTTTGTTTTTTAGTTTGTTTTAGAAGTATTTCAAGTCTTCCTTATTAGTGTGAATGAAGAAAGAAAATGTAAAACAAAGCATTTTTTATGAGAGTCTAGAAAATGCTTATTTCAAAAGATGATTCAGAATGGTGGTTCTAGGTGTATATATATTTAGGGAGAAATAGATTGATATTGCTGTTTTTAATGAGAAAATATGAAGACGTTTAGAATTAGATTGAAGGGGAAATATTAGAATAAGTGAAAATAACTGTGCTTTAAAGAATTACTTATTTTTAGAGATAGGGGAAGAGAGGGGAGAAGGAGAAGGAGAAAAGCATCCACATGTATAAGACTCATGGATTGGTTGCCTCTCTCATGCCAAGTGGGAACCTGGCCCACAACCTAGGCAGGCGCCCTGACAGGGATTCGAATGGGTGACGACTTTTGGTTTGCAGGATGATGCCCAACCCACTAAGCCACACTAGTCAGGGCTAACTGTGCTTTTTTAAGGAAGAAAGAAGTAAGGCCTACAATGGTAATAAACATAAAAGGAAATCAGCCCAGTGTGTGTCGTCTAAGTGCTTTAGAGGGGGATTTAAGGAAAGACTTTAGGTTTACATGGCATTGTCCCAAATTTCCTGCTCTGTAAACAGTGACGTTATGGTAAGTCCTGAAGTCAATGCTGACACTTGGTGTATCTTTACCTGTTTATTCTCGGTTGTCTTAGTCAGTGGAGAGAAATGCGGAAGGGAGGACATCTTCTTCAGTGACTCACTGATACCACCTGAAAAGCTCCAAATGAAGTGCCAGGAATAAAACAGTAAATTTTGAAAAGAATTCTGTTCTTACCCATTCTGAACTCACCAAGCTCAGATTGGATAAATTAGTCCTGCTCTGATAGGGCAGCCCGAGACAGCCAACCTTTGAACATCTATTCTTCTCTATAATCAATACGGCAATTTAGCATTTAAACCCGCCTCCAGGCTAAAGGGCATAAGAACTCACTGTAAAAAATCTTTATATTCTAGTCATAATTCTTTGTTGGTAATGCAAAATGATTTTTAGTAAAAGAAAAAAAAGTGGGCTTTAGGTTACATAGTGCACACATTTGTCAAAACTTGGTAACTGTACAGTTAAGATTTATGCATTTCATTTTATGTTAAAACAACTTGCTTTCTGCTGCTTATAAAGAAAATATCAATAAGTATATATCATTATCAGTAGCAGTGGCCACATAAGCAGCATAATCATTAACCTGGTAGTTTGTAAATCAGCAAGAGAGGAAAGAGGCACATGCCCATCCTCACTTTCGTCTGTTTGTTTGTTAAAGCTTACCTCAATGAAGTCAAGTAATTAATGTCTTTACAGATGTTAGTCAGTGTTTCCTCATATCTACTCTTGGAAAATAATCCAATCGAACTCTAACTCTAATATTGAACACAATATGTCCAGAAAGTGACACTGACATTGCTTTAAAAAAATTGTGTGTTGTTAGTATTTGTTATATTCATCTTTATGATTCCAGGACCAGGCATTAATTAAATATTTAAAAAGTAACATTGATTCTTAGGATTCTTTCCATTTTTAAACAGGAGGGATTTCTTTGCAATCTGAATCAAAAGATTAAAGAACGGCAGTACACAGCCCAGCCCAATATTTGGTGAGTTAACGTTTATGTGTCCATTTTTCATTTGAATTAAAGTAATTACCCCACAACACTGGTAATATAAATAAAGCCCCCCCCTTTGCAAAAAAAAAAAAAAACAACTAAATGAAAACGTGAGGTCTCAAAAATCTTTCTAAATTCTCAAAACTCAAAATTGGTCAAATTATACAGAAACTTCCCAGGGAAAAGAAAAGGGTCATTATAAATAAAAGGACAGCCTGAGGTGTCCTTTTCTCCAAAGTCATTTACTCTGCCAGAACAGAGGACTGCCGTATCTTATTAGCACATTAGATTACTTCAGCTGAAGGAGCTGGGAGACGAAGACAAAGGCTGGCGGTGAAGACATGAAGAAAGCAAACTGTGTTGATTTTGATTTAGATCTGGCATGGCAGAGCATGAACATTTCTGTGCTGGGGTGAAACATAAGGGATCTTGAAATGAAGTGTAGATGTTAAACTCATTTGGTATTGAGAAACAGTAGGAGGTAGGAGGTGTAAGAATATATACTGCCTGTGCAAGAAAAAATGTGAGGAGAACAAACAAATGGTAACTATGAAACCCTCTATGGAAATACAAAATTAATCAAAATGTAGACCAGTTGGTGAGAGAAAATAAAGCCAAGTAAATGTCTCAAGATTCTCCCTGAAGGACAAACTAAAAATAATTTTAGGTGTTCAAAGAGTTATTATTTTCAAGCTAGCCTTATAATTCACTACTATGCATTATCTTAAAATATTATTCAGGACTTCTCAGAGATCTTTCTATGCTAATGTACATTAAAATGTCCAAGAAGTGAAATAATACATATAACAGTTCCAAACTCCTTTAATTAGAGTCTGCTTTAAACTTTGAGAATTTGATGCAACTAGTATTCCACAAAACACTGAATTAAAGTAAGCTTAAAGTTGAAGAGAGAACAATACCCATCCAAAATTTTCACACCAGCACACCCATATTGAAATGGATGCGCTGAGCTCAGTGCCATTATATGAAGAGAAATAAAATAGAGTCCCTTCTGTTAAGAGCATATATGCAGTCTCAGAAAGCTGTCACAAAAGAAACATTGATAGGAAAAAATAAAATGAAGAAAGAGAACATGTCTGTGGGATTCACTAGGACCATAATTTCTCACTTAGTAAAATTGAAGAGGAGTAGGGTTAATATGAAAGAGAAAAAGATAAAGAAAATCTGGATTATTTCTGTAAGTGAATGGTGAGTGGAAAAAATGGTTTAATGACTAGACCCATGGTAGGGCTCAATTTTCACAGTGACATCCAAATGTTATTAATTTCAGAAGTTATGAATTGTTAAAGGCTTTTAGGTGTAGAGCCAAACTCTTTGAAATGATTTTCTTTCATTTATGTACAATTCCTCAGCCCAGTGACCTCTCCATTCTGGATTCACAAAGAAATAGAAATAGACCTTTTTTTTTGATATCTTACTGTGTCTTCTTGGAGTCCAAAACTTCATTTTTAAAGATTTTTTAAATAATTGGAACTTTTTAAAACATTAACTACTGTTGATATCCTCTTCACTGATAAGTTCTTGGTTTCCATGACAATTTCTCTATTCTTTCTACTTTGAAAAACTTCTATGATCTGTTATTTCCCACAATTCTCTGTTACACTTTCGTTTATCTTATTCATTCTCCATAGTTGAACACATCTCCCCCAAAGGCTTCATTTACGACTATGTTTTAATTAGACTGCATTGATGTTTCCAGTACCTGATACTATTCAGGTTTATAGACTAGGTACCTATATGCCCACTAGTCGCCTTAACCCATATGTCTCGGGAGCCGTATAAATAAAAAATTACGCGACTGCTCTTACTCCTTTATATCTACCATTTGTTTCTGCATCTATATTTTCAACATAAATAAATACAGGTTTCAGAGAACTTGTGGGCCAAAACAGAACCCTGTTAGACATCAGAAACTATAAAATCTCTCCCACCATGTCGACTGTGAACTCCAGCCCATTACTAACTTGTCAGCTTTACTTTTTTTCTCAAAATGAATTCCTATTATGCCACCTGTGTCACTGTTGCATGAGTTCCGTCTCATTATTTATTCCTCACCTGGTGGGCTGCATCAGTCTTCTCAGGGCTTATTTTAATATTGTTATTGTCATGTTGGCACCTTTCCAATTTGAGGTTACTACTTGCAGGCAGCCCTTGTAATATGTGGACATTAAGACACAAGTATCTATAATTTTTTAACTCTTATTAAAATTATATAGTAATATCCCCAAACACTTTCAGCCTTAAGCCATACCCAACTTGGGAGTGTGGGACCACATGGGCCCATAAGAGGCGGGTTCGGAAATGGAGGCTGAAGGAACAGATGAGGAACCATCTGGCAGATATTTCACACATTTAAACCAGAAAACCCATCCCTCTTCCTAAGAACACTCACTCTGTGATTTGACAGCTTCCCACGGTCTTAAATGGTCTGTTTGTCAAATTCATTGATTTCTTCAGCTTTATACAAATGGGGAAAATCTATGTGGGCTGTAGCCTGAGTTTTGTTCTCCTCCTCAGGCTTCACAGGAACTCCGCGACTATAATTCCGAGGGTCCTCGTGCCCAGGACCCCCACAGCTGATGTGTAAGGAGGCCCCGCTTTTATAAGGGGGCCATTTGGCAACACGACCAATTCCTTCTCAGAGACAAGTGCAGTTCTAGCCAGAATTTCAAAGCTATTTTCGCAGATCTTATTCTGATGACAAAAGACGCAAAATTTACATATTTATGCGTACATATCCAAGTCATAGAGTAGAGAAAAAGACAAAAGGTGACAATTTCCCGTAGTCAGGGTTTAAGTAGGGGCAGAGGACTAGGAGGACGTGTTATGTGCATGTTATTTGATAATAACGAGCAGGTTTGCATCCTGACACGCATTCATCTAAACACGAGCTGTATCACACGTGCTCTGGGAGTTGCGACGGAGCCCAAATGTCCCACTGTGGACTAGTCTATCTACAAAATGTCGTCTCTATTTTTATACATAATCATTTTTTAAAAATAGTGTTTTTGTTTATTATAACAGTGATACATGCTGATTCTAGATGACATCAGAAATATTTTAAAATCTTTAAAAAATGTTTAAGATTTTTTAAAAAGATTTTATTTATTTTTAGAGAGGGGAAGGGAGGGAGAGAGGAAGAGAAACATCAGTACGTGGTTGCCTCCTGCCCATCCCCAACCGGGGACATGGCCTGCACCTAGGTATGTGCCCTGACTGGGAATTAAACTGGCAATCCTTCTGGTTAGCAGGCTGGCGCTCAATTCACTGAGCCACACCAGCCAAGACATGATGGTTTAAATTAAAATTACCAGTGAGCTAAGTACACCATACTTTAATTTTAATCAATTTCTTTTCATTTTTTCCTAAATATACAGATTTAAACAAGAACCTAGAAGAAGAACAACCAAATAAGCCAACATAAATAAAAATTAAGAAATCATAAGAAAAAAGACAGTGAAATAGATATTCAACTAATATGGCGTTGGGGAAAAATTTATATATTTGAAAACTATAGAAATTATTTTTAACTAGAAACAGAGATGGAAAGAAAGGAGACAGTATTGATATTAAAAGGAGATAAAAGACTAGAGATGAACAAAATATGTAAAATATTAGATTAAATTTTATACAAATAAATTTGAAAATTTGATAGGCAAATCAATAGGAAAAGACATTTGTATGGATGAGTGTTGAATCTACAAGAAATTATACTCCTATTCTATAATAGATTTATTGAGATGTAATGCACATACTATAAAGTTCATATTTACAATTTACAGTTTCACGGTTTTTACAGTCACACTGTTATGCAAACATCTTGATAATATAATTTGAGAACACTTTCATTCTCCCTCAAATAAACTTTGTACCCATTAGAACTAACTCCCTATTCCTCATTCCCGGTGTTTTAAACAGTGTCAGCACATTGGAGAAAATGGAACACATCCAAAAAGGTTGTATGAGACTACACAGGTAGCAAAGGAGACCCGAACAGAGAGGTGTTTACATTGTCTGTCTGTGTCTCTCTCTGTCAAGTCTGTATCTACCAAACTCTCGCTCATACATGTATGTGAACTAGTACATAAAATATGACCAAACCAAAATTAGCAGTTTATGGAAGTAGAAAAACATCCTGATCAGGAAGTATTTACTCCAAGAAAGAAACATATTAAAAATAACAATCAAATGGTTATCTTGAAATATGTCAAAGTACTTATAAAAATCAAACATCTATTTTTAATGTAACTTTTGACAAATTTTAGTATAAAAGAAAATAATCTTATGGATGTATGCAGCAGAAACCTACCTATATGAGCAGATTTCCAATAAAGTAAAAAATGAAAAACAGATTTGCCAATATCATTGAAAGTGTTCTCTGCTTATCTACATATAATCAGAATAATATAATAATATGGATAGACAGACTATGAAAGTAAATATATGTTATTTCTGTTTTTCAACTTAAACATTAGAGATACACAGATATGTTTTTATAAGGAAAGTACTTATGGAATACAACATGAACATATATGAATATACATAATCCATCTGTTAACATAATACATCTGCTAACTGTGTTCTGTCCCTTACCATAGTGAAAGCTGTCAGAATAAAACATGATAGCATTTTCAAGGATAAGGAGACTATTAACTCTGCAATATATAGTATACAAGTGTTTCCTATAGTAAAGAAAAGAGAGAATGACATAAGTAATGTTTTGGGTCTGTCGGTGGATTGATTATTTTCAGTGACCTTATTTGATTTCATTCGTGAACATGTAGTTTTCTGTCTCTTTTATTTTCTATACATGTTTATTTGGAGTTTATAGTAATCTACAGGGCTATAAAGAACATGATTGAGTTTTGTTTTCTATGTTCGCTTGTTTGTTTTGAAATTGTAGTAATGTATCTCCTGCTTTGGGTTCCTTAAAATTGTTCTAGGAAAGATCATAATAAATCTTCATTCACACCATCGTTCTGTGCAGCAGCCTGTACCTCAGTTTGCCAGTTTAGTAGGCAAAATTTGTATTGTCTTGTTTTAACTTTTATTTGAAATCAGACTTGGCATTTAGAAATATTTTATTAACAATTCAAACATATGATGAGTCTAGACATTTTAAATACATTTTTCTGGTGGAATATTAATTAATGTTTTATTGTTGACTTGTGTTTGTTCTTTATATTTATCGAAAGTTTTTTAATCTTTGAGATTTTAGAAAGAGTCATTGAAGTAGTATTTGTTGATCCCCAGTATGTGACAGGCTGCAGGCAAAGACCTAAGGTGCACACTTGCAATCTTCACAAAGCTTGCACAGCCGTCGGGTGTACAGGCCTGGGCACACCCAAGACCAATATCGATAGGGTATGTGTGCTGGAGCAGCAGGCAAACACTGATAGGGAACAAACACACATCCAACCAGAAGTGTGTGTGTGTGTGTTTTTAATGTGGTCACCTACATAATGTTTTTCTTTTCCTTTTAGCATTAACGTCTTAAAAAGCCATTGCCTGTCCAGAGAGCAATTAAATATGCATCAATGTTTCATTCTAGGTGCTATGTTTTCTTAAAATTGTGTTAATGTCCGATTGCATTGCACTGTGGTCTGATGCCACCTGTACTACTTACCGTCATTTGAATATGCTGAGACACTCTATGGAGTCTGGTATCTAAGGGCTTTTTAAAAAGTATCCCATCGGCAGTAGGGAAAAAAGTTCCTCACCGCCATCTGGGAAACAATACATTGTAGAATGATGCAGAGGGAAGGACAGTCGGGGCAATAAGACGATGCTTTTCTCTCCACAGTTGTTGAAGACAGAGTGTAGGGATGGCCACTGTGGAGGCTTGTTTTCTTCGGAGCACAATGTGGGGTCTCCGAGTGGGGAAGGAGATGACCCGAGAGCAGTCTGGTTCATTTCTACCCCATTTTCATGGCTGGAGCTGGCATTTGTTCGTCACAGAAGTTGTGGGTGGACCGCCAACCACCCCTCTCAAACCAGCTCCATTTGTCATGTGGGCAGAAGAAATTTCTTGCTGATTCTGACAAATAGGTTTTCTGTCTTAGCATTTGAATGTTGTTAAAGTTTTGATTTTTTAAGTCTATGTAGATGCTTTAATAAGAAGTTGGGAGAAGCACCATCAGGCCTGTTAGCGGGATCAAACTTACATAAGAACTTCAAGACTTTATAAAATTCAGTCAGATATTTTTCACCTGCTTGGAATCTCATTGTCTTAAAATAAAATAGAAATATCTTTGTATGACAGAGAAATAAATTGGATAAATTATATTTTAAACTCGTATCTGAACTCCATCAATTAGAATGCACACACAAACACAGATAGTTAAACTCATGCCATGTTTCTTATATACTTCAACCAGCTTAACATTTATTGAGGACCTACTGTGTGTCAGAGATAGGTATCATGTACGTGCAGGTGATAAGCAGATTGGTAAGTCACAATTCCTGAGTGGCTAACTTCCACTAGTGATTTTCAATCAATTCAGGAATCGCCTCCTTTAGCAAGCCCGCACAATGTCACCCTCAAATCAGTATCTCCAGCTCATGTAAATTCTAGTAAGTATTACAGGATATTGTGATTGCTTTATTGCCCTCCAAGAACTGGGACTAAGCATTTATCTCTCTATCCCCAGAGTTCAGCACAGTACCTGGACACCAGAAAATGTTTCTCAATATGTAGTTAGTGGAACAACAGAGGAAGACTGGATTTCATGATTAATGATCTCATCTCAATAATCAGTTTTCTTAACTTGGGTTATGTTTATTATATCTGCAACTGTTAAAATAACAAAGTTTCATGGAGAACTCCCAATGTCTGTGAAATCAAAATATCACTGGAAAGGGAAAGGACTATATATGTTTTTTTAAGTGTCACCAGTAATTCTGCTGCATACTTCTTCTGGTCAGAAGAAGCAGATCACAGGTACAGGGCATAAAACAAAGAGAACTCTGAAACTAACTCTTGGAACATAGTGTAGGACACTATCATTATTTAGCAAATATAGTAACAGAAAAAAAGATGAAACAGATTCCTGAATAAATATTAATATAGTTTCACCATATGCAAGCAGTAGTATACCCAGACCCCCCCGCCCCGAGTCTCGGGGCTCCGCGTGATCCTGATTCTGTGAAGTCAGCATGGTGGAGTCCCCTTCCAACACATGTGGCTTCTAGAAAGTATTTTTTAGGCATGATCAGTAGGGAGCAAACATCAAAACACACACTTGTACTGATGTGTTCCAGTCCCTTGGATGTTCTAGTTAAAAGACTATGGGCAACCTCTTTCAACCCCTGCTCAGCTACAAAGAGATCAAGGTCCACACATGGTACCTGCCTTATTCCCCACCCCAGAACCCCCTGGGCACACTGCACTGGGTGATGGATAAAATGAAAGTGACAACTCCAACACTGTCATTAAAAAACTGGAAATTCCGGGGATTGAGCGGACAAGAGCACAGTGTAGTGACGTCTGAGGCGGGCTGTAAAAACTGCGTGAGCAGCAGTAGGTCTTCACCTGGATGGGGACACATGCGTGCCTCTGTTGCTCTTTCTCTGGCACCTCCATGAAGGCACCAGGGGTCCGGCATTGACTTTGAAAGTGCAAGCAGAGAAGGTCCCCAATTAATTTATGTGTCTAGTCTCTTGCCATCCCAAGAGGCACTTTATAACAGAGATTCTAAACCTTTTTCTCTTCCCCAGAATAATGACTTTATGTGCATAAAATAAAATAAGTAGAAGTATAAAACAAAGCAGTTATATTAAATATTATCAAAGTATAAACAAGTTGTCATATAGCTTATGCTTATTTTTTAATATAAGCAACACAATATTAATAAGTCTAGGAACTACTTTGATTGCTTTGATGTGTGTATATGATATTTTAACTTACCTGCAACAATCATGATATGAAAATACTGATTTCTACTAGTAACAAAGTTACAAGTCCTGATAAGACAATTGTGGTTTGCGTCCTAAAATAATAGTTGAGGGAAATAAGTAATGTCAGCTAGAAGTTACTGAAAATACATGTGTATTTTGTTCCCTTTGAAGTTCATGAACAACCCCTCACACCGCCCCAAATTCTATCCACAGACCCTAATGGGGACCCAAATCAGGAACCATTGCCTCAACATGTTTGCTGAGGTCCATAATGAAAATCAAAATGTTCTCTGCCCCTTGAATAGTTCCAGGTCCCTCCACTTCTAACAAGCAGCAAGACTAGAAACGTCCTGGATGGGGCTGCAGCAGAAATGACTGAGGGTTCAGATTGGCTGCTAAGATGATGTGTGTGGTGAAGCAGTGGGGAAATGAGTTGTTCAAGTGGCACACGAATATGCAGCACAAGTGGCCTTCCATATCACGGGTGTCCAGGTATGAAAGCATCCCTCAGCTGAGAGTCCATTCCAGGCAGAAGGCAGATGAGGAACAGCTGCACCTTATTTCACACAGGAAACCTGCCTTCTGTTTCAGATTCGAGGAATTAAAATGATTCCTCTGGCTGCTGGAAAATGCCATCCTTATCCAGAACGCAGGGCAGGTGTGTCCATTGTATACCAAGCATTCAAAAAAGAAAGGGCCCGACTTCCTCAGTGAGTATAAAGGTCAAGGGCAGGGAACTCTGGAGAGCTCCTATCCTCAGAAGCCTGTCGAAAGGATGCAGAAACAGGAAACATCTTCAGTGCCAAAGTACTCCAATCCCTTAATGGGTGTCAGATAAAGCAAAGTCTCGACTACAAGCTGAATCCTTTGTAATTCATATCACAGCATTGGAAAGAGTACTGCTTTCATTGATTGGCTAGTTACCCACCAGCCAATAGTAACATTCTCATCCCCTAAACGTACAGGGTCTGATAAGACTACTTAAAGCAATTACATCTGTTCAACAAAATAAGTAGCACTTATTTACATATGATTGTTATATTAATTGCCAGGATCCTGCAAATATGAAGCATATCTATGAGGAATTTTAGCCAAACATTTTGTTAATTTAAGTCAATAAAGGCAGTGTAGGTGATGGTCTGGGAACAGAATCCAGGGCTCTGTCACTTGTCAACAGTGTGAACTTGTACAAGCCATCGAAACACCCAGTGCCTCAATTTCTTTATATGTAAGAGAAGAGTGATCCCAACAGAATCCATGTCATTTAGTGAGGACTGAAAAAGTTCACGTGTGTGATGAAGTTAGCATAGTAAGCATGTTAGCTATTAACTTCTATATATGCTCCACAGTCATAAACAAAGAGAAATCTCTAGATTTCTTTCAAATGGTAACTACATAAGATCATCACTAATGCTAACCAATCTTTTCTGTCTACAACTGTTTCAGTAAAGTTTTCCTTCTAGAAGTGCCACCTCACATGCTTTTAATATGGGAGAAGAAAAGAGAAGGTGGGGACTTTCTATGGCGGGAGGGCAACGGCTTTTACACGTGCTGGTAAATCAGCGTCTGCTGCCAAATGTACGTCTCACAGGAGATGACCTCGGGGATGATTAGTGAGGAAAGACACGTGTGCTGAATGATGATATTGTCCCAATTGGCCATAGTGATCAATGAAATCAACTCCTTAGACAAGTATCTTATCTTTCCTGGTCCTGTTTCTTCATATGATGGTAAACTATTAATCTTACAGACCCATTGATCTCATTCTTGATGCATTGCAAGATTTTAAAAAGCAGTTTAGCCTCTACTAGGAATTAAAAAAAAAACAAAAAACAGTTTAATCCTTCACTCATACCTTCAAAGAACATTTACACTAAGATCCAACCATGTAACAGCAGTACTCAGTGCTGTTCTCTCTCATCTGCTCCCCAGCTCCCCGCAGTCAGCACCTCCCCAAATCCCAGAAGGCTCTGTTATGAATGCCCTTCACTCCCACAAACTCCCCACCCAGCCACCCCTGCTTCCTTTGTGGTCTTCTCCCCTGATCTGTGAGCAGCTGGGCAGGGATTTGTGTTCTTTCCGCCATCAGCCCTGTGGGTGCTTGTTCGTCTCTCAGACACACACACCCTCCAGCTCACCCACCTCCAGTTCTGAATGGCAAAGTGGGAGCCATAGGCAGACGGCAAAGAATTACCATTTTCATCATTCCCTGTAAAAAGAAGGAGGTGGATTCACGGTTTCTCGTCTTCTTCAAACTCTGACATTTTTTTGTTTGTGCTTTAGCAACTAGAAAACAATGGCCTCCTGAAACAGAAGAAAGAGGCCCCCATGGGGACCCTTTTTTATCTCTATAATATGGCAAATTAATTTTTGCATTGTCAGGCAGGTGCTAGATTCCAGTCCAAGAAAATTACATATTTTTGGATAACTCTTCTCAGGTTTTATAAAAGTGCACACAGTTATCAAAAACAGTGACAGCCTTTGTTTACTTTGTCTTTCTCATCTACTCAAAATAGCATTGTCCTTAACATCAGTGGATTTATCCTGTGGGAGATTGTTTAAACAATAGTCTCAGGACTGCCAGCCTTAGACAACAAAAGATATGGCTGATTGGTAGACCACCATACTATTCACTCTAGCACAGTAGAAGAATATAAGTGATACACGAAAATATAAGACAGTTGTCTGAAAACCAATCAATAATACTGGTCCACACAGGAAAAAAGTAAAACATCTCTAAATACCAAATGTCCCCACCCCAATCTGTTGATAGGCAGGTACCCATCAATGTCATTTTCTAGAACTGCCTTAAATTCTTAAAGCCCTGGCACACAGCTAACCATAGTAGTATGAAGTTTGAGCAGTTTATTTTCTGTTTCTTTCTGTATTTTATCTATTGAGTTTGCAATATCTTAACTGTTTAGAATTGACATTTCCATTTAAATTTCTCATGTAAATAAAATAGGATCTTTTTATATTAAACATTGTTTCCCAAAGAGTCCCTTCCCCCAAAGGGCTATTTTAGTTTTAATTTTTCTATCTGAGCTTTTTAGCTAATGGATTTTTAAAATAAAAATGAAAAATGACTAAACAGAAAAAGCACTAGCAAACACAAATTTATTTTATTTGAATTTATCATGTTTACTTTAGTGCAATGTTTCTTTGACTTGTACAAAGTAAGATACAGGATATATTCTGGATCTCATATTAGGTTAAAATTTATGACTTAATCTGTAGTGATAAATAGGCTTAAGTTACTTATTATAATAATAGTATCCATCGCTGTGTTTTATTGATTGAGGTAATACAGGATAGGCAACTTTTTCTCTGACAATATTTTATTTTAGAGTTATTCAATCAATTAGTGTTATTATAGTCTTACTTCACCCTAACCACTTTTACCCACCAATTGCAACATCTCTCTTGTGGCTCTAGAAATCTAGCTATAAGGAGAAAAGTTTTGGATGGTCTTTTTCATCATGCATTTAACTGTTCATCAATTTTTCTTCACACCCAACTACTATATCCTTTACTATTGAAAAATGAAAATAAGAGGGGTTGGGATACAGTACATTCAAACTATAGGAAAAAAAAGGTCTAAAATTTTCATCATGTTACTGCCAAGTATTTAGGAAGAAATAATTCTCTCAGGAGAACATTTTTTAAATAAAAAGAATTACATGAAATATGCTTTAAACATATGAGCAGAAAGATGCTTTCTAGGTGTTAGATGTTCAAATGGTCGCTTTGGAGGTAATAATTCATTTTTGCAGGTAAATAAAAGTCCAAAGCAGCCTATTCTTCCCTTGTGTGAATAAGCTTTGCATGTGTCCATCTGGGAACAAGAGACCCTGCCTTAGTCATCAATGGCCTACATAATAAAATGACACAATTTGAGCTTTTCTATTATTATTTCTATTATTATTTTATAATGCAGTGAAAATTCAGATATTAAATAGATTTATCTGTGTATTTTGTGTTGTTTGAATGCAGTGTAGCCAATACTATTTTTGAAACTAATGTACTTCTAATCAAATTAATTTAAATCTCAAGAAAAGTTTTTATTCTTTCCTCATCCAATTCAGAAAATTTTAGGAGACACTCAGATAAAGTTGACAGTAGGACGTCAAGGAGAGAATTGCATTAAATACGCAGTTACAAAAGGCAGTACTCCTCGTACCGTGTTCTTGCATTCATGTGTAAGCAGGAAAAGCAAGATTTTTCAGTAAGGTAGAAATGTACTTATTTCTTTTTTAAGACTCATAAAACATTGCAGAGTCAACAAATCCCGATTGAATATTCACAAATTAACTAGAATTTTTGCCTGAAATATTAAGTGTGTAGACAACAATTTAAGGAAAAATAGGTCTTGAAGAAAATCTACACAGTTCGACATAAGCCTTCTAAAACAACTTACATACATTTCCGGTTAAAGAAAGAGAATTCAATGCAGATTTAGCGCCATTTTCACATATATTTACCTGTTTCATCTCTTTAAGATTGGTGTCATAAATTCTATTTTTTAAAATAAAGGGCCCAGCTGGTGTAGCTCAGTGGATTGAGCGCGGGCTGGGAACCAGAGGGTCCCGGTTCGATTCCCAGTTGGGGCACATGCCTGGGTTGCAGGCCAGGTCCCCAGTGAGGGCCATGTGAGAGGCAACCATACATTGGTGTTTCTTTCCCTCTCTGTCTCCCTCCCTTCCCCTCTCTCTAAAAATAAATAAATAAAAATCTTTAAAATAAAGGACTTGAATCTGAGTGGTTAAGAACTTTGTCCAGGGTCATGCAAGGACAAAGTAGCCAAGCTATTGTAACTTCAAGGCCATAGCTCCTCCACTCAGGCATGTCAAACATGTAACTCTCTTTTTGTGGTCACCGTGATAATTACAAAATAAAGTGTTAATAACTTTCTGTAAAGTCTTTCTGTCTTACAACCTAAGACACTAAGGTGTTTATCAGTTAATTGAAAAACTTGAATAGAGCACAGGGTTCTAAAAATCTTAAAAGCATGTGTTTGCATTTCATTTTGGTTAAATATATAGAAATGCACATGCATTTGAAGAACTTTTGATTAAACCAAGCCCCCCTACTTTTTTTATTTTCAAAATCAGTCTTCTTATTGGTGTTTTACTTCATCTTTCTTATATAAGCATTATTAATATTTCTGTTAAGTTCTGTTGGGGTACTTTCAGGGTTACTTTAAAGCAATCTGAGTTCAGATTCTACCGTTTTGTTTAGAGTTCTCTCTACATCCATAATTTGACGTAAGCATTTTAGTGATTACACTTCAATAGACTTTCAATATATTCACTGTTTATTTCTAAACAGCCAAATTTCTTTCTATGCAGTCATTTAATGATTTAATTTGATAATTACAGTAATGAATGAAAACTCATTAGGGAATAGATAAAACTCAACTAACAGGAGCAGAGATCTGCTTGAGTGTAGGATATGTTATTATTTAATCTAGATTAACTATAAAATAGAGGTCACAAGAAAGGCTTACCCAGACAACTGAAAGTCCTATTCACTATAGAAAAACTGATTTTCAGGCAGAATTTAATAGTAGTTGTGTAGGAAGAGGATTCTATGCTTGGAATTTGTGAGGAGTTATCAGCTTTGAAATCAGCAATGCCCGTCTTCCCATGAGTTAAAATCAAAATGCTCAGAGGAATACAAAACTTGACTTAAGAGAATGTTGCTTCCAGTTGCGAAGATTCGCTGTTGATTTTCTTTAAGCTAAAGGAATCAAGAATACAGAGCAGGAGGTTGGATAAAAGAATATTGAAAATAAGCTGATGCTGCCGATTGATGACATTATGGCCTGTGAATTTTAAGGGACCCAAGAGAGCGGAACGTTTCAAAAGTATTGATCATGGCCTTTGAAAAGGCTATTGCATTTTAAAGTTAGCAAACACATGGAATTGTTCTTGAACATATATCAACTTTTCCTTAATTTTTATGAAAATCTGAGCATAGCGTTGTAGTTTGATCTGCTGTGGTAATGGAGTAAATACAACTTCATAATAGACCCAATATGCACTATTTCTAAGACCGACAATATAAAATTTTATTTTTCAGTCATGTTGATGCATTGTTGTGCTCCCTGCCATATTCCTAATCAAAAAGTCAAAATCGCAAAAACCAAATATCATGATACAAAACATATAGAAATATTTAAGTAATATTAGTAATATTACCACATTTTTCAAATTTAGTCTGCTTAAATAAGAATTTGTTTCGTAAAAGAAGGCCTTTTGTTTTTTAACTGTTGTTTCAGTCATCATGGTACCCTCTAGCCTGCCCAGGAGACTATGTAATGCACATTTGGTGACACTTTGAGATTCTCTCCATGATTGATCTTTAAGATCAACTACATTAGCACACTTTTGGGAAGTCTCTGATACCATCTGCAAAGACAGCTGTCATAGCAGTTGACAAAACCTTCTGGACCGCCTTTTATTTGAAAGGATGAGAAGGTTTTTGCTACATCACATATTCCCATATAATAGACACTGTTATTGCCTTAAAGGCTGTATGAGAATCAATCCTTTTAATCTTGTTCCAGTGCTAAAAATTTCTCTAGGCTAGCATTTTCTCAATATTTGATGATATTTAAATTTTTTTTTTGCATTTTCTGCTTCAACTCATGGGCGGAAAACCCATCATGTTTATGTTAGTCTTCAGCATTTTTAGCAAGTGGAATTTATCATTTTTATTATAGAATGGATACTGTAGTAACCTAGTGAGACACAGATTTCACAGGGTAATTACAGTTGTTGGCTGTGATGAGCAGAATAACTCTCCCTCCCCAAAAATGTCTATGCCCTTCTCCCTAGAAACTGAAAATCTTGTAAGTTACAGGGCGAAAAGGGAATTTATGTTGCAGATGGAATTAATGGTGTCAATCAACCGAGGGTTCAAATAGGGAGATTATCCTGGAGTAAGTGGGCGGGCCCAGTGCAACCACGGGGTTATGAAAAGTCTTAGCAAGGAAGAAGCCCCAGTGTCGTAGTGATGCCACGTGATGCCTGACTGCTGGGCCCCGGAGCCAAGGCCTGGGGGCAGCCTCCACGCACAGAAAAGGCGTAGGAACTGACTTTCCTCTCTCACCTCCAGAAAGAACGCAGCACTGCTGACCTCTTGATTTCAGCCGCATAGAGTCTGTGTTAGTTGGAACTGGGGCTCACTGAACTATAAAATATTAAATTAGCTCTTGTTTTTAGCTGGTATTTTATTTTTTTGTTGTTGTTGTTTGGTTGTTCTTTTGTTACTAGCAGCAAATAAAACTAAAACACTGGCATTTTTATATTTATTTTTTAGCATTCTTTTAGTTCAGCCCAACAAATTATTTTCCCAGATTTATTGAAATTCACCTAGTTTAAAAGAATGATAATAAGA
Organism: Micronycteris hirsuta; assembly: GCA_004026765.1. Lineage (NCBI taxonomy): Eukaryota > Metazoa > Chordata > Mammalia > Chiroptera > Phyllostomidae > Micronycteris > Micronycteris hirsuta. The sequence continues at coordinate 171,202 of PVJI01001386.1, forward strand.
GAAAGTAAGTCAGAAGTTCAAAACGAAATATTCGAGTTACTACTAATATTTATTACCAATACAAATAATGGTTTGCATATATCTATGAAAGTTGAAATTGGAAAAAAAAATGCCAAGCAATTTGTCGTGAGGAATTTTTCCCTGGTTATTGAGATACACTTGACACGCAGCCCAGTACACAGCTGAGTGCATAGCATAGTCACCTGACTTACCTGCATTGTAAAATGACTGCCACGGTAAGTTAGTACCCATCATCTCATACAGATACAAAACACACACACAAAAAAAAACCTTTTTATTCTTGTGATGAGAACTCTCAGGATTTACTCTTAATGACTTTCACTATAGTCATATGTTGTATTTTATGTTCCTAGTACTTAAACCACAAACCTGATGTTTTTCTACAAGTATTTTTCCCCACATGTAAGTTAGGTCATACAGCTGTCTTTTTCTGTCTGACTTATTTCACTTAGCATAATGCCCTCTAGGTCCATCTGTGCCACAAATGGCAGAATTTCCTTTTTTTTTTCCTTTGGCTGATTTATAAATACACGCTGCATTTCATGCCGTGGCTGTTATAAATATTGCCACTATGAATAGGAGGGTGCAGATATCTCTTTGACAGAGTGTTTCCTTCAGATATATTCGCAGAAGTGGAATTACTGGATCCTACGTCTGGTAGTTCTGTTTTTAATTATTTTGAGGAACTTTCATACTGTTTTTCATGATGGCTGCACCAATTTATAATCCCACCAACAGTGCATGAGGGTTGCTTCGTCTCCTCCCTAACATCACTTGTCTTTTTGATGACAGCCATTCTAAAAGGTGGAAGGTGTATCTCATTGTGGTTTTGATTTGCATTTCCCTAATGGTTAGTGATGTTGAGTACCTTTTCATGCACATGTGAAAGAAATTTTAAAATTTATGAAGCAGTGCAAGTGTTTTTATTTGATAGTTCCCAAATTGTACTTAGAACTCAATATACTTTGCCAAAATCTAAACAAACAAAATTAAAACTACAAGTATTTACTAAATGACAGTTTTAGCATTGGCTAGCATGGAGAATAATTTTTTTCAGTGTAAAATTTTGACAAAGGCCATTCTAGCTAGGTCTGTTTGAAATGTTCATGTTAATAGTTTACTTTGTTATGATATCTTGACTGAGGTTTGTAAATTTTACAATGCATTAATATGGCCATTTTTCAGTTTTACCAACAACATCCCATTTGTTTTGTTAAATATATGATAAAAATAATGATAACCTTTTGTGGGCTTATCACTGTGTTACTTAATTGCCAAACAGTGCTGGCATTGTACAACTTGTATGAACAGTAGTTCATCATATGCTGGTATTCACAACAAATCTATGAAAAATATATTATTATTAACCCCATTGTATAACTGAGGAAATCCAAGAACAGAGAGGTTAAGTAACTTGTCCAAGATCCAACAGCAAGCAAGCAGTGGAGGCAGGATTTCAACTGAGATGGTGTGTACTCTCAACTGCTCAACTTTCTCTCTAGGTAAGGCATAGTCTACCCATCTTTTGTGCCCTGTCTCAATGACTTGTCATAATGCCTTCCTGTAGGTACGATTAACCCCATTAGCAAAAGCAAGAATTGAGGTTAACAGAGGCTACCGGGCTCATTCTAATTGCTCTGCTCCACAGATATCTTCCAGTTCACCAGATAAGCCCTGATGAATTTACCCAAAAGTGATGTCCACTTTGATGGTAGAGCAGGATCAAATTTTACTAGTTATACAGCTAGTATACAATATAATTCTTCACATAAGAAGTCATGACCAAGCTCCATTTTGCCTCATCCTGGAATAATTTGTTTACACTAGAGAAAAATCACCTGCCATTGATCTCAGGAGTTTGGGAGTAACAGGAAGTTTCACTAATGTGTGAACACCTAGCTAGAGTGGACGGAAGGCTGGCTACAAACATCACCACACCTCCACCTCCAACAAAGAAAAACTAAAGTCTGTTTTGCAAGTTCAGTACACAAGAAGCAGAATTTTGATGCCACTCACATCTGCAATGAATTGGCCTCTCCTCAAAAATAAGTAAATAAAAGCATATTCGTGTTTTAAACTGGATTTATATTGTGTACTTTGATTAGGAACTGAGAAAGCACAGAACTGTCAGAAGACTGGCTCCTTTTAAACTACACTGTGTTCTTTCCTTCCTATAATCTCTTTATGATCAAGTGCAGAATATTTCAGACTGCAATTTCCAATTTAATTCTTGTTCTTATTTGAGCTATTAAATTGGACCCCATTGCAGCTACAACTGAGCCAGTACCGGATCCTCTGTTACCAATGACGGTCGATCGCCATCTGCTTGAACAATTTCACCATATGCATTCGAGGAAAGACAGTGTTTTATCTATTGCTTGAGGTAGGTGATATTTGAAAATCAGAAAGGAAGAGCAGGATCATAGTAAGCTGTAAAAATGAAAGCAAAGATTGAAATGATAAAATCATATTTTAAATCTCAAGAACTTATACAGTGCAGAGCATATATTTCCTATCATTTCTCAGGATATTTAGGTACAATTGAAACTAGTTTCCTAACTGGAAAGAAATAATTCAGCAGAGATCACTATCAATTACTAATTAACATTTTGAAAATTATTCTGATCAAGCCAATTGTGATTTGAAATGAGTAAATTTTTTCTTTTGGTTTGCTGAGTAGATTTTTATAAACAATTTTCTTGGGCATGTAGAATTCCATTTGCTTCTTTCAAAACCTTTTAGTAAATAAAAAAAAATTCAACAGAAAAGCTTTTAGCAAATATTATTTTATAATCTTTGTATAAACAAATTGTCTTATTTTTTCTTAGTTGATATGATTAACTTTAATTAACATAGGAGTCCCATGATATGTTTAGATATTTAAAAAAGGTTAAATTGAGTTCAAATACTGGATACAGGAGAAAAACCATGTACAATCAATACAGCGGGACATACATATTCAAAAGAAGGTGTCTGAAATGAAATGTATCATCTCTAATTATGCCTTCTAGCATTATTTTTATAATTTATGTCTATTTTGGGGATTTGTAGAGCACCTTCACCTACACCTCTAGAGGCGATCTGTACAGCAGCCCTGCCCAGTGCTGAGTTCAGACACTATCTCGGGTTGACCAACGTGGAGGCAAAAAGCTCAGAGCAGGCAAATTCCCAAAAGCTTCATAGCTGGGGATGAGCGCTGCCCAGGCTCTTTTTACTCTCTCTACTTAATCTGAACGTCCGCAGAGCTTGGCGATGATCTCAGCCTTACGCATTCCCTTGAGGAAGTCTGCAGTGAGTTGCCGCAGACACCATTTGGGAGGGAGCTGGTTTTGTCCATTCCCTAAAACGAGGGAGGAGCAGATAAGCTGCAGAAAAGATTCTTCCCAGGAGCACCGTTAGAGCAGCGTCCCACGGTGCATAAACTGGTCCCACGGGCTTGATTCCAATCCAACAGTAATCCTGAGGGGCAGAGCAATTGTGCGCATGTCCTAAGAGAGCACAGGGAGGCACACGGTGGTTAAATGACTTGAACAGGGTAATTCAAGCAGGAAGTAAAAAGAGGACCCTGGACATGGGCCAAGGAGATCAGGGCGCTTCATCATCTTTTTGGTGATATGAAGTTCCCAAATCATCCAATAAATCCAAATTTAAATGTAAATATGAGACTTCACTGCAAACCTGAATATGGAAAATACATTTGGGAACATCCGGTATTTCAACACATTGTTATCAGTATTACTTGTAATATGTATAAAACTATGAGCTACCGGCAGTGTAAAATCACATTGGGATATATAAATCCACTTCAGGCTGATAGATTGTAATTGAGCAGCTGCAATAGCACAGAGACTAAAACTACAGAAGAAACTGATGAAGCATTGAAGATTGCAGGCTATAGCAGTTAAGTGTTGCTATGAAAGTGAGCCTTTTGAATGATTAAATTCTAACAAGTTAAAATAATATTTGACAGCTATAATAAATTGGAAAATAATTGTATAATAGTAAATCAGCTGCTTTATTGTCCCTGGAGTAGGGCAGTGAGGAAAACAATACTTTTCTGATCGAGATATTTGAACCAAACTTATATATATATTAAAATAAACTTGTTTATGTATTGATTTTTCTTCAGGAAAAAAACATATGCAGTCTGAGATGACTGAATAATAGAACTAGCATCTTCTTGTTTTCATAATAAAATGCTATGCTAAAGAAAGCTGATTCCCCAACAGGAAGGGGAAGGTGGTTCTTCTGTGGCCCCCTGGCCTAGGGGACGGTGCGGGGACAGTCGGACCACGCAGCATGTTCTACTGCATGTAGTGTGTTCATTAGGCAAAAGGGGGTGTGTCTTTTTGAGAAAAATTAAGAGTTTTCTTTTAGTTTTCAATACCTGATCAGGGCTAAGATTTAAATTCTAACAATCCTTTAACAATTAAAACAAATCAATTCAATAAATAGGTTTATTTTTTAACATTACCTTTTTTTCTGAGATATTTCTTTTTGATACACCTAGGGTAGGCAAAGTAGGTTCACAGTTGTCTGTATGGGAAACGCAATAATTAGTAAATAATGATGCATGGACAGAATGTGGGTATTCACAGCTGTAAATCTCCTTTTGCCACACCCTGCACCACTTCAGTGCATGACACAGAAGACCTACTAAGATGAATCTAAATCAATGATTTTTTATTCTATATTAACTGAAAGCAACAAAAATTTCTTACCGGAATAACAATGCCAATAATAACGAAATGCCCACTGTTCTAGCAGTGGGGTCAGTTTGCCCCTGTAGTTCTTGCAAAAAGAAAAAAACGAGCAACCTAATATAGAATTAGATATTTAGTTACCGAGCTCTTTGAAGTGGTAGAGCACAAGCAATGTTTCTAGGAAACTTTCCACTTTTCTAAATGAAAAATAAAAATAATTGGATTTGATGGCCAATTAAATTTTACCAATAGCTGCTATTTAAGTTTTATAATACTATTTATATATAGAGAGAGGCATCATTTTATCAAAATGACCATGATATCTGTTTAAGTGGAACATTTAAAAATTCTTTTTCTCACCAGAAGTGGTTATAAAGAGAAGGCTATTGGTCAGCTCTACAATCACTGTCAGTGAAGTGTGTCGGTTTCCTCTGGTAGGAAGGATAATGGCACCTAATTCAAAACTTTGTAGTGAGCCTTGAATATGTTAGTGCATCTGAACCTCTTTTAAGGGTGCCTGGCCCTAAAATAAACATTACCTCTCTTATTGATAGCCCAGTCTTGAGAAAATAAAAAGCTATGCTAAACATTTCATGATGCCCTCATTTCCCTGCGTCAGAAGCAAAGAAGCAGCTGATTTTCAATTCCACAATTATTTCCCAATGCAATTTCTGAGATTCTGTTAGAGCTGTCATTTAATCCATTCTTGATGCCTGCCCTGTGGCAATAATGGCCAGGATTCCTTCAAGTGTTTCTCCCAGCAATGAGCACAATGTCACAGTGTCTCAGGAAAGGGTAATGGAGTGTCGCTACAGGAGGAAGGGGGCTTCTCTAGCAGCTCCCAGCTGCTGCACCCTTGGCTAACAGTGCAGGTGTGAGTACAACTGGTGAGGCTCTGCTCCACCATGTGTCCCGAATTTGTGGCCCCTTGATGACACCGCAGCTCCAGCCCTGCCTGATGACCTCTTTCCACTGCCCTCCCAACACTGGCACTGAATAGTCTTCTTGTCGCCCCTCCATGTACCGACTGCTTCAGCATACCTGGCCACCGGCTGCAGTTGCCTGCACCCTGGAGAGGTGCTCCTTGCTTGCCTAGTGACTGTGGGTCCTTGGTCTGTGAAAACCAATGAGCTTCTCAGGCATCCAGTAGATTGTAGTCCTCTCTTCCCTGATGAGGTCTGAACCTGAGCCATTGTGGGGTTGGGGGGAGTCCCATGGCTTTGTCTTTCCTGGGCATTCCCCCTCCAGCCTAGGATGACTATTACCTTTCTCACTGCAGCTTACGGTTACTACCTTCTCGTTACTTGATAATTTTTTATATGAAGCCTTCTCCTGTTAAAAATGCCATGTGCTATTGGCTTCCTGCTCAGACTTAGAGGAATACAGATAATGGAAGGACCATTTGTCAAGAAAATGATTTTTATCTACATTCTGAATGAGAGATGCTCTTTTGATACCATGCTGCTAGAATCTGTTTTTAAGCATTTCCATCTATTCACTCAGTCCTCTAACAAGACTATTTCACAGAGGGAAAACTGAGGCAATAGCTCCTTCGATTCTTTCTTAAGGTAGTAATTTGAATGTTTTAAATTTTGTTTCATTTAAACTTGACTTTTATTCAGTGTCTAGCACATAGCAAGTACTATTGAACTGTTATAAATGTTCATAATTGATAGGAGTTCTCATACGAATCTTGATCTTTCTCTTCCATGGTGTTGGCTTTTCTTCATGTGTCACATGATCCTTGATTCTCTATTTTCCTCCCTGGGTATGGACTGGATGGGTGGCCACAGCTAGCTTATGGGAGATTTTGTTTCAGTTGCGACTAATTGACTCCACAATAGGTCTTTATTCTGAGTGAGAAGTTTGATTCTTAAATCTCTATGTGGACAGGCACATCAATACAACTTTTAAGATAGGCAGGAGAGTATCTGAGGTTCCTCTAAAATGCCAAGAAGTAGCAACCCAGATGACTAAGCCACCTCAGAAAGGATGCTCATTATTTCAGAGTGTTATCTTCTGGGCTTCACTGCCAGGAAGATCAGCAATGGAAGTCGCTGGTTCCAGTTTTTATCTTAGAATTGGGCAGAAAGGAGGGAAGAGACAGGGGAGTCGACAACAGGGATAGAGCTGTCGAGCCATAGAACTTCCATTTTTCCCCCAATTTCTCCTTCATTTCCTAATGTCGCTCTCCTTATCAGCTCACATGGAGCTTAGAACCTCTTGAGGCTTTGCCCTAAATAATAGCTCCCACCTTTGTTAATTCATCTGCTTCTTCTTTGACAAATTTTGGACAATTTGGCTGCTCTGTTCTATTTTATTCTGTAATAGTGTAGGGGGTTGAATTGTGGCCCATGGAAAGTTATGTTCAAACCTGGATTATGGTGGACCTGACCTTATTTGGAAAGACTATCTTTGCAGATGTAATTAAATTAAGGATCTCAAGAAGAGACCAGACTGGATTTGGGGTGGTCTCTGAGTCCAGTGGCTTTCCTTCCAAGGGAAAGGAGAGGGAGAGTCGTGACGCAGACACACCTGGGAGGAAGGCCAGGTGAGGATGGAGGCAGGTCAGGGTGATGCAGCCACAAGCCAAGGAGTGCTTTCGGCCACCAGCAACTGGAAGAAGCAAGGAGGGACCCTCCCCATGAGCCTTTAGGGGGGACATGGCCATGCCGACACCTTGATTTCAGACATCTGGCCTCCAGACTGTGAGAGAAAACATTTTATGTTTTAAGTCACCAAGTGTAATTTGTCATGGCAGCCCTGGGAAACTAATATAAAGAGAGTCCCAGTTTCTTCCTGTCTTTCGGAAGTCCTCCAAAGTCTCTGAGCCAGTCCTGGAACTTTTGAGTCCATACACTTCTCAGCCCTGCTCTGTATGTCTCTCACATTATTTCTTTTTTTTTTAAACATACTATTCTTTCCTTCTTTTTCTTTTTTCTTTTTTTAGATTTTATTTATTTATTTTCAGAGAGAGGGGAAGAGAGGGAGAGAAACATCAATGTGTGGTTGCTTCTTGAGCACCTCCTACTGGGGACCCAGCCCACAAAGCAGGCATATGCCCGACCCTTTGGTTTGCAGGCGGGCACTCAATCCATTGAGCCACACTAGCCAGGATGGTTTCTTTTAACTTAAACAGAAGCTCTCTACTGTCAATCTGCATTTAATATTTAATTCCAGTCTCTCTTCAATCCTGTCCTCATACCCAGATTCAGGCTAGATTGACGAGAAAGGACTGAACTACAAGAAAGGAGGTTGGAGTGAGCCCCATGGCACATGGAATGTGCGTTCCCCAGATACAATGGTGTAGGACAAAAAGCATTTGAAATGAAAGCCAATCAGGACTGATGGGTTGGACAGCTTCCACACTCAGCGTCATTGATCCTCATGCCATTTTCATCATAGAAGTGTGTATGTGTTTTTCATTTTTCCCCTGGCATTGTTTCATAAGCTTCCTTTAGAAATATCCAATATTCACTTTAATTTCAACCAGAATATGTATGAAGTCAGTTTTCTTTGTAAGATTAATTTTTAACTTCAAACCTCCAGAGACATATGTACCTTACAAAAATCTCTTACCATTTCTTTCCTCCAGCAAAAGTCGTGCAGTGATCTCTTTCTGCCGGAGAAGAATTAGATGCGTAAATGGAGGAGGGCACCGGAAGGCAGGCAGCACCTCCAAATAGACTGGGTGGTCACATGAGTTTTTCTTCATTAAGACATTTTAAAGTTTAGTTCTCCGTTTGAAGATAATTTAAATCGAAAGAATTTTTGTACCTTGCTCCTGGAATCAGCTCCCTGGAAGTGCATGAAGTTTTACAAATGAGAAGCTGTGTGTCACTTCCGCTAAGCAAGGTGCTCAGTGCTAAGGCAACAGAACATTCCTTATAGATCCCACTTTGATGTCAAAGCCTGAAAATTAGGTATTAAAAATGAATAACCCTGCAACTCTAAGAAAAATTAGAGCAAGTAAAATATAATTTAATGAATCCCTATGTGATAGGAAACCATAGTTTAAATCATTTGCTATCTGAAAATACCCTCTATCCCTTAACTCAAAATATATTAAAGCCAGCTCCATTTTCATGTCTTCTAGTAAAACTTCTAAAATAATTCCAATCCGCATTGATCTCTTTCTTTGAAGACCTTGTCTGTACTTTCCCTATGTCAATCATCCACTTGAAATCATGTTCCATCTGTAGCAGTAATGTCGACCCTCTCACCTGTATGTACCTTGTTTTCCTATTGAGATTACCAATTCAATGAGGTCAAGAACTCTATTTTAATCTTGTTTTGCACCCTTCACTGCAATAAATACTTTTAAAAACTGAAGTGAAGTAAACTTCAAAATAAAATGGATAAGTCAGACATGTTAAGATTTTAACTAGTAAGTTCCCAGTCTAGTAGGCAGTATTATTCCATCTGCAATGTGAAGAGTTACAAGAAGTCACCTACCCTTAGTCATTAGTCATAGCGAAAGTCACGTGGGCATGCTGCATTCAAATCCTTATTCTGCCCGGTACACTTCTCCTCTGGTGAGATGTTGATGCCCTTTACTTGGAGTAACTGTGAAGGTATGTCTGGAAAATAATTAATAAGACCTAATGTTTCCATCAACAAGTCACCGGGTCATTAATCTTGCTTCAGCTAGACTTGGAAAACTATTAGTGACTACCATTTTGTAGTACTAATATGTTCCAAATACTATGCAAATAGATAGAGAAGTATAGATATAAATGTATGTTCATATATGTATAGTATGTATATTCCTTTCGACAACCTTGAAAGTTTGTTGTTATTAGCCTCGTTTTGCAGATGCATCAATAACTTACTCAAGGTCATAGAGTAACTGAACCACAATTCAAACCCCAGTTTGGAACTGTCTACAAAATTTATGTAGTTTTTATTGTCATCCAGTGTTCCCAACAAAGCTTCATATTTCAGATACAAAATTAAAACTATAAAGAACAAAAATGCTCTGAAACCCTGAGTTTAAAAGTTTTGCCTTTATTAATTTAATATTCTGTAAGTCACAAATTGCAAATCTCATCATAGAAAGCAGTGAATGAAAGTCACTTCAGAGCCTGTGCGAGCCAGCTGATAGAAGAAAGAGTAAATAGCATAAGAAACAGAGAAAGGAATTAAGCAAAATTTGGGCATGGTTACAAGAAAAAGAAAACAAGAGATAAGGAAAACCAAGACACAGAATAAAAAAAAAATAGTTCTCTCAGTTATTTTTCAGTCCAAATGACATCACTGTGTGTATGCAGTTTGGCTGTTTTAAGAAAATTTCACCAATAGCGTGCATCTGGTAGCCAGTGAGAACAGATGAGGCTACAGCAATGAAGGTTACCCATGAACATGCTGATTGTGGTGAATAGAGTAAAAACCATTCAAAACATTGAATTTACTTATGACAGAAGATTGACTGTTGACTCTGGATTTCATCCACCCTTTTTAGGAGAGGTGGGCAAACATTTTTATTCTCTGTGGTAGATGGTACAACTGGGCTTATGGAGGGGGCAACATAAGAGCAATGGGGAAATGGAAGGCAAGCCTGACATATGTATTACTCCAAAGAATACTAAAAGCACACCACAGCCCCTTCTGGACTAGGAGAGGCACAGACAAGGTCTCTTGTGTTTTGTAATCTCTCAGCCAAAATCCTGAATCAAATCAGCAAAAGGGATCCAACTGAGCACGAGATCGATAGAATGATTGCTGCTCTCCTGACAGTTCTCTTCAGCCACTGTACCCCTAAAATCATTCCCAGATATTTAAGCAGGAGCCAACAACTCCTACCTGTTGGTGTCCAGCTGCAGAGGGACCTGACTAAATTTGAATCTCAGAGTTAGAACTTCGAGCCATGTGGGCAGTCTCTCTCCAGGCCATTTTATTAACCACACAACCACCCAAGACTTAGGGGGGTGAACTTTTTGAACCTCATTTATCACTGTTTCTTATTGCTGAACTTTAAAATTGACCCCCAAAACTGTTACACCAATTGGTTAGATGCATGGCTCTCAAAACTTGCAAACATTAGGATTATTTGGGAGCTTTATAAACCTTATGCACAGGCCATATCTCAGATCAATTATATCAGAATATTTGGGAAGACACCCCAACATCTTTATTCTTTCAAACTCCTGAGGAAGTTCCATAAGCAACCAAGTTTGAGAACTGCTGATTTAATCAAATAGAATGGTGTCAGCCCAAGGACTTGACCTAGAAGAGAATATGCATCCCAGTTACGGGTTTGGGAACGACATGGATGGATGGCATTAGCTAGCCACCTTGAAAATATATTCTGTGGTCACAGTAAGTGATAACTCCAGATAATTCATAGAGAAGGCATGAAATCCTGTGGCAATTCTGAACAAAACTGATGGCACACAACTTTTATTCAGAGTAAGGACAAGTGTCATGTAGAAAATTACCTTGATGGAAGAGCAACTTCCCAGAGCACTTCCAGGAAATCCATCTCAGGTGTTATGGTGCAACAGAAAGGATCACAGTCAAAAGGATTCTCCAATCAGACCCTGGCCAGGTAGCTCAGTTGGTTAGGGTGCTGTCACAATACACCAAGGTCAAGGGTTTGATCCCTGGTCAGGGCTCACATAGGCATCAACTAACGAATTAATGCGTAAATAAGTGGAACAACCAATTGAAGTCTCTCTCCTCTCTCTGTCTCTTTCTCCCTCGCCCTCCCTCCTTCTCTACCCCCTCCTTTCCTCTCTGAAAACCAAAACTTAAAGAATAAATAAAATATACTCCAATCACACAGATATGAAATCAATTTTAAATTCATATCAAGAGTAAGAGGAGAGAAATGAGGTAAGACAGGACCATGCTACTTGAATTCTAGATTCTAAGGCAGCAATATTTATAAGCAATAACCCCCCATTCCTTATCACCCTCATTCCTTATCACCTTGCCTGGGGATGATGCAGTTTTGAAAACTAGAATTTATGTTTGAATAAAAGGAACCAACAATTTGCACTTGGGGCCACGTTAAACACAGGATGTGTGTGAGAGAATGAGGTAAGTATACCAGGCCACTGGAGAGTTCATCAAGTAGCCTGTTGAGCGGGTGTGGGTTTTCTTGAGCAAAGCCTATGTGGGGCCATAATGGGATGTTATGTATGCTGTCGATAGGCAGACAGGTTATAGACACCAATGCGAGTAGAGAAAATCATCTTCTGACTTAGTCTTTCTATCCCCTCCTCTGTAGAAGAAACACTCTTATTATATATCCCATTTATTCTATCATAAACACTTCTTAGAAATCAGTTTTACACCTAACATCTCTTTTGAATTCTGCCTGTGTGCTACAGCTCCTTTCTTATTCATACCTAGACTTGACACATCCTATGAGATTTCTCTCATAAGCTGCTAGCTTTGTGCTTGTCTATGCTTAACATTCTTATGAGTTTCATCATTCCTGTTTATTTTTCTTCTATGACACAGTTGCATATTCCCCAATGATAAAGCAAGCACACATTCCAACAACTCTCTCCAGATTTGAAGGACAGGAATTTATTATAGAGGGGAAAGAGACCTCTGTCACTTCCATTACTCACTTTGGATAACTTTATACATTTTTAAGTGGGAATGTAACTGCTGTGTGCAATTCTTGTTTAAGGACAGTGTATTCAAGGAGGAAGAGCTGTGAGAAATTCAATTCCATTTGAATTTCTCTCGCAAATGAGAGAAATTCAAATGGAAGAAGGGTGACAAGTTAAACACTAAAGCATGAAAAAGTGCATCCCAAGAATGAAATGGCCTATTTGGAGCAAAATAGGCTGAGCACAAATCCAAAACATACCAATGTTTTTGCAAAGAGTGGCAGCTGTGGTTGAAGGATAATTATCCATTGCAGGAAATGTGATTGCTACTCTCTCAAATCAGTCCATTAAGTTGCACAATGAGAACATTTGTGTCATTAGAAATAGTATTTTATATTTTAATAATTATGTATTGTGGCAGTGATTTCCACACGTGTGTAAACACACAGTCCTGAGAATCTACACGTTTTGAGCACAGCTCCGTGTGACTCCTGTGTGAGCAAGTGTGGATCATGTCTGTGGGATGGGAATTCTCTAATAAGAATTTGGCAAAGGTGTATCTTAAAAAATTCCGGCTTGCTGATCTCTGAATATTGCTTTCACCTGATCCTGTCTGCCACCAGACGTGAATCAACATCCTGATGCCTTGCTATGAATAATCCTACCTGTTCTGCTTAATCCCATGAATAATCAATCCTATGTAAATTGCTAATGCCCCTGATAAAAACCCTGGCTGGACA